>OZ020303.1:3610917-4153965 GCA_963971305.1 Arcuatula senhousia
TTACTGACACACCGCGTCCTCATGTAATAACTATTACTTAACACTTTCTGTACGACATCCATTCTCTACGAAGAAGCATAGGTAAATAAGGAAATTCAATGTCGTAAATCCGAAAAGGCGAAAAGTAGTCACCAAAACAAACTGCAGAACATTAAAAAAGAACAACATTGTCGTCCTTTACCGGATTCGACCCTGATGGAACGTGATTGGTTTTCTATAGCCGGCAGTAACCAATCGTCGGAAACCCACGGGAGATTACGTCCTATCTCCGCAATGTGACGTAATCTCTCGTTGGTTTCCGACGATGGCACGGGAGATGACGAAGGAGGTTAAAGGTAATCTCCCGTGGGTTTCCGACGATGGCAGTAATCGGCCTCTCCTTGAGCACCTGAGATTACCCTTGTTTCGAATTTGAGTTGTTTGTTGTGGTGTGGTTGCATTATGTGATATTTGTTTGTTTTTTCGTGATGTTTTTATGTCTAACGATTTTGGCTTCGCCTTATTAGATTTACATCGTTCGACGATTGTCTTATTTGCTTCCCCCAAACCCTCATACATAGGGCGCAAAAAGAAATAATATTTGTCTTCTGTCTTTTACTTAAGTAAGTGTAGATATCAAAATTGTACTTAACAATAAAGCAGCAGTTGTTAATCAGACAAAATTATTTTGAACAACATATGCTTCTTATACAACACAAGCTACGTACAGTGGTGCTCTAACGTCAGAGGGTTTACATCGCGGTTGATAACGTATTATTAACCTCTGGGTGGATATAGTAGAACAAAATAATAGCAGCATTACAAAGCATTAGTCTTTGTCTAATGGCATTTGTTTTAATTCGCCAAAATAGAAAAACTATTATAAACTTAGACGGTTTGTCCTGAATGGTTAATAGAAAAGGTAAATATTGAATTAAATCGAGTTGTAACGACAACAAAGCAAAAAATGTATCTTTATAGTTTATAATAAGGAAATCAGAATTATTAGCTATCATATGATAAGAAATAATCGTATCTTATGAATTTTTAATCAAATCTTGAATCTGGCTTTTAGTAAAAAAAATAAAAAATAATTCACTCAAATATCAACATGAAACTTTAACTCCTGATTCTGCACCAAAATTCTTGATTCCAATTATACATTGGTTTGTTCACTTTTTCTTGGATCCTTCATTGATTAAAAAACTCCTTCAAGAATCAAAATTAGTCTCATCACAATGAACAATGATGCATTTCAATCATAAGATGATTCTCATAGATATGCTGAATGTGCACCTATGTTGAGAATGCTTTGCGTTATTGCAGCATTGTTCAGCAAATAAATAACTTTAAAGCAATAGGGAACCAACAGACAATTTAACAGGTGTAAGATTATAGTGAAAGAAGATAGAGGTACCGAAGGGACATCCGAATGTCAAATTTCTGAAAGGGCAAAGACAAAACCAGTAAATACGAACTAAAACAGCACAAAGAAACAGACAACGTAAACATACAAAAACGACCAAACATTCAACGCGGTTTTCAGTCGTATACGCTATAGAAAGCATCGATTATTAAATGGCAGTCTATGAGAAAACCATGCAAACTCATTTTTAGAATCATTTCTGATAGATCTTTAAAATTCATGATGTTTTAGGGGGCTAAATTCAGAATAAAACTTGCAAATATTACAATTTCAAGGTCCATTTTTGGGGTTGAAAATGTGACATATTTCAATATTCGACAATATTTCATATGGTCCAAAAACCTCAAACAACGTTTAATTTTATTTATCCTGCATGCCATACTAATTATGTGTTTTGAGTTTCATCAAAATTTATGACAGTTTCATAGATAGTCTCCTGCATGTTTTCTCATAGACTGCATTTAAAAAAAATCTTTTCTAACGTCTGAAGGTATTTCTCCTTAGAATACTTGACTTGCTATGGTCCATTTTTATATTCTAAATTCCCATGCTTAAAGTTTCCTAAAGCAATATTCATTAGGTCCTGAACGAAAAAAAAAACCCAAAACAAACTAGCATCAAAAATTAAAGTAATACTTTAAAAGTATTTGAGTTTTGATCAGAGAAAACTTGGTATAAAGCTATTTGGTTTATTAATTTCATTACAGTGAAAAACGACTAGACAAATGGAAACAAAATCTTCTTAAAGCTTTTCAACATCAGATTGTTTATGAGAATGATTTTATTATTTCAGAGTATTAATCAGGGGTTTATCCGTCGAAGTCATTTCGATAAATCACCAAGAAAATGAGTTTAGAAGATTTATTGTTACTGACGTATTTGTATTTTAATCTCTTATTCGGCCACATATTTGGTTTAAAATTAATTAATGGAATATTCCTATAGTAAAGGACTCTTTAAGGGAAGTCGAGAAAATAATCTATGTATAATTTGATTTGCTTTGAAAGATAATATGTGATTGGTCAATTCAAATATGATTATAAATATAAATTTTACAAAACAAATTTCGTTTATAGGCATGATTTAATTTACACGCAATATAAGCTCCAAAGTCAATCATTTTACATTATCAAAACACATTAAAAGGTAGTTAAAAAACCCCAAAGATAATAAAAGAAAACAACAACAAAAAACAAAAACAAAAACAAATTCCCTAACTCGTGCACATCAAACGTATACTAGG
Source organism: Arcuatula senhousia (assembly GCA_963971305.1). NCBI lineage: Eukaryota > Metazoa > Mollusca > Bivalvia > Mytilida > Mytilidae > Arcuatula > Arcuatula senhousia. Next base: position 3,613,566 of record OZ020303.1, read on the forward strand.
CAAAAAAAAAAGAAATGTTACTCTTATATTTTATTTGATTAAATTTCTATAACAAACGAAAAGTTGTAACTTCTATTGAATAAACGTAAGTTTGGTCATACTGAAGAGACGAAAATCCAGTATACCTAATTTTAAATCAAATTTAACATCTCTACATCTCGAAATTGACTCTCAAGGAAGACTTTCAACAAGGCTCTATGACAAATGTGATGACTTCAACTTTCCAATCGCCAACTTCCCCTTCTTGTGTAGCAACATTCCGTCCGCTCCAGCTTATGGAGTTTACGTATCTCGGTTGATTCGTTACTACAGAGCGTGCGGGACTTACATCGATTTCCTTAGCAGAGCGACACGTCTGACACAAAAATTACTCACACAGGGTTATGTTGCTCCTCGATTGCTGTCTTCACTCAAGAAATTTTACGGAAGACATCATGCACTTATAGACAAATATGGGATTTCGATCTCTCAGATGAGTGCAGATGTTGGTTTGTCATAGGGTGTTGATTTGTCTTTTTTTACCGGATTTGACACGCTGAATGGACTTTTGGCAACGCGACGGGTGTGCTATAGCAAGCAGGAACTGCTTACTCTTCCGGAGCACCTGAGTTCACTCTTGTTTCGACTGGAGTTCGCGTTGTTGATTGATATTCAGTTGTTTTGTGTTTCCATGTTTTACATGTTGTCTGTTTTTGTCCTGTTCTTGTTGGTGTTTACTGGTTTTGCCTCTGCCCTTTCGAACTTTTGACATTCGGATACCCCATTGGTACCTCTGCTTCTTTAAGGTTTTACCTAGATATTGTAGAAAATCAAGTTTGCAAAGCATTATCGTTCCTGATTAACCATTCATTTTGAATATCTAACAGCATTTCGATTAATATTGAATTCAGTATTTAGGGATATTAAACCACCGGTAAAACTACAGAGATGGGATATTTTGCAACGGTTTCTGGTGGGTTTTGGTTATTTCTAAAAACCGTAAAATTAAAAATGATAAAATGTTGATAATTACAAAATTTCTGTTAAATTTTTATTCTTTGGTTAAACAAGGGCTTTTCATACTTTTCTTTGTCAATTTTAGGCATGATGCAACTCATCAGTGTACGCCATAACGCGAAAGTAACGTAATTCAGATGACGTCTTTTAAACAATGACGTCAGCTGAGCTTGACGTGACCGCGTACGAACAGTGTTTATGCCTATTCGATTGATATTTTATCCATTCACACGAGTTAATGTTTTGCACCGTTAACGAAGTACGAAGAAAAATAAAGCGGCAACGCCTGATCTAAACTCGCGTTGGTTATGGTATTCTGCTACTTCCGGTCTCATCGATTGTTGTACTGCTACCTCTGACACTAGTCTCTGGTCTATGGATATTTGTCTAAAGTTTAAATGACTTATCACCTGTATTATGATCATTCCTGTAACCAACACGAAAGAAGAGAATTCCTTCTAATTTTGACGTTAACGTACATTGCCTGTCTTACAATTTCTCAACCTTTTTTGATACCTTTAAATTTGTACGTGTGTAACAGCCGTAAATTTACTAGCCATATCTTGAAAAGGGACTTTTTTTTCCATATCAAGCCCTCGTGTGCACAAAAGTGGGCAAATATGGCCATATCAAGACATCGCGTGCCAAAAGTGGGCTAATATGCCATATCAAGGTCTAGAGCCTCACTTTGAAATTTGACGTCACAGTATTTTGTTTGCTTAAAATGTATGATAAAAAGTTTATGACACAGGGTTTTCCATATCAGGTCCTATAGCATTCCTCGACCCATATTAGGTCTCGGCTACCACCTCGACCTAATATGGGAGTCTCGGAATGATATTGGACTTGATATGGAAAACCCTGTGTAATAATCTATATTTATTAAAGTGCGACCTTTTGCGTGATATTTGTTTAATTTAACGACCATAATCACTAGCTTAATTGAACTTTTGACACGTAAAATTTTAAAAGTTCCAATTTTGGTCAAAATTAAAAAATGACGTAACTTCATTTTCAAATCCGCCTTCAATGAGCAAATTTGACAGAAAAATCCGTTTATTGCATAATATTTACATTAAAAAATAAAACAAAATATGTTTCGAAAAAATCTTAAAAGAAATCAATGTAACGTTTCTTTTTTTGCCTTGGATATAGTACCTCTGGCCACTTCATTACCGGGGACCACAACTCCGCGATGTTTCGGCAAAAGGTCCAAAATATTGTGCGCCTAGAGCAATCAACTGAAACCATAATTTCAAAACAATTATGGATTCAGTTGAAAAGGGCCAAAAAGAACATGAAAAAGAAAACTATGTTTATTCTGAGGGGCTGAAGTTTGTGAGGTCGTTGGTTTTGAAAAGAATTAACACTTTAAAAGGCTCGATGAGGACAAGAGTAACATCTATTTTCAACAATACTGATGTTGCTAAGACATTGCCCACCTTACATGACAAACATGTTGTCGTACCTGCATATAAAGCTCATAACAATATCATTTTCGTTTGCAAAAAAACTATTATATGTTTGTTTAACAGCTGAATTAGGGGTTGTTTGTATCAACAAAATCACCACATATACCACAGCAACACTGTCAAAGGAGGAGATAATTAACAATTATGTGCATGTAGACAAATACGGGATTTCTATCTCACAGATTAGAACAGATGTTGGTTTAGTAGTCATCGTTTTGACCAACACGAAATCGACGGGTGTGCTATAGCAAGCAGGAACTCCTTACTGTTCCGAAGCACCTGAGTTCACTCTCATTTCGACTTGAGTTGATATGTGTATTTTTTGTTTGTTGTGCCTTTTGTTTCGTTGTGATGATTGTTTGTCTATCGCCTTTGTCTTTGTCTTTTCGGATAATGATGTTTGATTACACCTTTGGTACACCTTTTTCTTCTTTGAAGCTAAACTGTTATGTGTTGCACGTTTTGCACTGAAATGTGGCATAAATGTAGTTTCTGTGATCTCCTTAAGAATATTAAAGCTTAAGAACGCTAGTCTTTCCCAAAATATTTTGTAAAACACAGAAATAATTGGCTAATACTTTAAATTAATTAGTGAAATGCTTAAAATATCAGATATTTTTTGTAGAGAGCAGTTCCATTTTTCTATGTATTTTTTTTTAGAACAAAGCGTTAACAAGAAAGTTTAATTAATTGTTTTTTGTGTGTTGACCAAAAACATAAAAAAGTTTCAGCAGCCTTAAGACACCTGTGTAATCTGTAACAAAATCCAACGACATGAGTTTAGTGTTCCAGGAAGCTGAAATGCTTGGTTTCCCATGAATAATCTCTTTTCCATGGATATGTTAAGCATCGCATTTATTGATATTTTCTTTCATTTCTTAATTTAACACTTAAAATGTTATCAGCTAATTCATTCTAAATTGAGTTTGTCCCACAAATTCAATAAACTTGTTGTCTTTTCAATCTTCTTAAAAAAATGTGAGTATAATTGTACTTTCCTACACGTGACGTTGCAAAAAAGGTAAATGCTATGTGCATAGGTTAAGATGCAGGATAAGAGCATAAGACAACTATTTCACTATCAATTTATATTTCAAGCTTTAAAACAGAATCTGATTCTTTTAAACCATATACATATCCAAAAGGATCTTTAAAACAAAACCTGTACGTATTGAAACTTCGTCATGCATGACAACAAATAAAACATACAACAGTGGTTATAATATTGGACTGATTTGTTTTAATCTCCTATCGTTTTTTGTAATAACTTTAAAATATTTCATTTTTCACACTTTATAACTTCTATTCCACATGCAATACCTAAATCACGACTGGTATAGATCATAAGACGTAGCTTTTTAAAAAAGAACGAAAACCGCAAATAAAAATATATGGTAGTCATCACAAAGCATGTGATCAATGAGTCTAATAAAAAGAAAAAAAATACTAATGAGCAAATAATTGAAATGCTCAATTTTCTTTAAGACTCCATATTTGTACAGTTTATGGGACTTGATTTTTAACAGACTATCGACATTCCAATGGGCACTGATTGTGCACCCTTTCGCTGATTTGTTCTTTATTCATATGGCGCTTCTTACCATCACTTCTAAACGAAAAAGACAGTAAGCTTGCTCTATTTTTTAAGCTCAATTACAGTTATATATCGATGTCATTCTTTCAGTGAACAATCGTCGATTTGGAGGCCTTCTCTTTTTCATATATATCCCAGGGAACTTCAGAAAAGCAAAGTAAAGATTTAAATTGATCTGTTTCATATTTAGATCTTAATCTCGAAAAAGACACGTGAGGAAACTTTCACAAAACTCTTTGACAAAAGTGATAATTTTCGAGGGTATTTGAATTATACTATAGATTTTTTTTTCCATTTTTGCACATTGATAGACCTTATTTATGTATAGAAAAAAAATATCAAATAAAGAGAGGGGGTAAATGTTCATTTAAGAGTGCTACCGGCTTTCTGAAAATAGCAGAGTTTCAAATATATCACGAATTGAGTTCGTGTTGTTGATTGCTGTTAGGTTGTTTTGTGTGTTTTTGTTAAGTCTGTTTCTTCATGTTTTCCTTTTTGTTGACTGCTTTTGCCTCTGTCATTTCGAAAATGATAATAAAATCTCCAATCGGAACCACTCTGCTTCTATCATGCTTTGCATGCTTCTCTCAATGGTTTTCTTCCGGACTTGAAAACTACTTCGCATTTGACCGTTTTTGTTTCACAGAATACCATGTCACATTTCATGACAAAATAATCTAACGGGAAATCTGTTATTTGTTTGTCTTATATAATTTTATAGTATTAATCCGTATAAGTCATCTTCAGTTTCGTGTAATCTGTGTTATATATTACCCATCTTTTGTCACTGCTGCAATAAGATAAACATTGTAAATCCTATCTCTCCATAACAGACGCACAATAACTCTTTTTCGCAGCAAATTAATTCTAACTTTTCTTGTTTTTTTTTAATGACTATCCCAAATGTACTAAAAGTTCTCTAAACTGGAATTTGTTATCAAATAAATGAAAGGTGGGTTCTTTTTATACTCTGATATTTAGGGCTAATATGATTTTTACTATATTCAAACATTCATGTACATATCTCCGCCATTCCAGTGCGATAGGATTATTTACCCTTGAGCTTCCAACTGCTAAACAAATAAACATTTAGTCATAGTGAAAAAAATCTGCGTTTATTAGATTATGCGCAGTATTCAGAATGTAACTATTTTTTCTCTGAAATGATTGTTGTATGATAAAAACCATATTTGTAACAATTTAAAATGATTAATAGGTAATAATGAAATGACAGTGGAGAGTCAAATATATATTAATACACGAATTAAGTCGACAAAAGTCTGTCTAGCAGATAATACCTTTTTGTAATGGTCTTTTGAAGCAGTAAAACGAATCAATGGAAACAGATCATCATCACGAGAATAGAAGCTCTACCACAAAGAATTATTTCTACTTGATAACTTCCTACTAGTCACCAGTCCCACGGGAATCTCGTTCTGTGGTTGGAAGTTTTAATTATTCCTAGAAATAAGGTCAATCTGACATGCTCCTCTCAATCAATTAAAATTTCTCTTTTTAATTTCAGACAACAATGAAATTTTCACTGATTAATTTCGTGTTTTTCATACAAATACAATGTTTGGGATTCAAAAACAAGCATTATGTAAAATAGTTGTAGATATAGCCCCGATAAGTTCGGTTTCTGTCTTGCAGTTCATTGTTTGCTCTTATATTATTTCGTTTTTTAAGTCAGAGCTTTTCGAAACAATATATACACGATAAATTTTAGGTACTATACTTAGTTAAACTAATCGGATAAAAACGAAATAAACCCAGTGATTTCGTTAAACACTATTTCAAAAATTACGCCCCAAAAGAAGAATAATTTGCAATTTTTACTACATACATTTATTTTAGTTGAGATGGAAATCACACTTAAGTTGCTAAACTTTCGATTTCTCCACACTTTATACTTCTATTCCACATGAACAACTGAAATCGCGATTGGGACAACTAAGCTTTTTCCAAAAAGAATGGAAAACGCAGGTACAAATATCTGGTAGTCGAACTTTGTGATCAATGAGTCTAAGAAAAAGAACACATTTACATACAAAATAATCGACATGCTCAACTTTCTCATTGACAACATATTTGTTCAGTTTGGTGAACATGTTTTTCAGCAAACAATAGGGATTCCAATAGGCACTAATTATGCACCTTTGCTTGCTGATTTGTTTCTTCGTTGATATGAAGCAGACTTCTTACAATCACTTCTAGACAAAAAAGATCTTAGACTTTCTCTCTCTTTTAATCTCACTTTCCGTTTTATTGATGATGTCCTTTCACTGAACAATTCTCGATTTGGTGACTTCCTCCATCTCATATATCCTCAGGAACTTGAGATAAAGGACACTACTTAAGGTTCGACTAGTATTCGCGTTGTTAATTGATATCCAGTAGTTTTGTGTTTCCGTGTTTTACATGCTGTCTGTTTTTGTCCTGTTCTCGTATGTGTTTACTAGTTTGGCTCTGCCCTTTCGGACTGTCCTATTGGTACACGTGCTTCATTCATGCATTAAGATATGTTGTATACATATTTGTTTTCATCTATTTTCAGACCGTCTCTATTTCCGTATCTGTTCTGACGCTAGCGGCTATTGCAGTGGAGAGATGGTATGCAATCTGTCGCCCATTAGCCTTCAAGAGTACTCGTAGGAGAGCTCGGATAATGATTTTTGTCATATGGGTTATCTCTGCATTTGTTGCACTTCCCGATATTATATTTATCCATTTGAAAAGATTCGAAAAAGTTCCAGAACACGTAAGCAATCTCCTGATGTCATGTCAGCCAGGTCTAGACAAGGACCAGCAGACTGTATACCAGATTGCTCTAATTGTACTGCTTTACATGTTGCCGATGGTCTGTATATGTGTAGCTTACGTTCATATATCGTTGGTGTTATGGAAGGGGGATATTCCAGGAGATGACGAGTCAAGGAATGGTAAATATTGTCGCAATTAAGTAAATTCACCGTTTCTTAATAAGATGTTTCGGACAAAATGTTACTCTCTATTATCAGTCCCTGGTAGAAATGTTCAAAATTATGTTAAATTAAAATGATTGTGATTGTTTTAATTTATGTTTGGGTTATTGTTACTGTAAACCGGGAAATTTTCGCGCTGTCTTTATTTCGCGGTATGACAACTGAATTGTAGTTCGCGCATTTTTAAATTTGCGCCGAAATGTTAGTGTCCATAGACTACAACAGAGGACAAGTTTATTCGCGCTGTTTAATTTTTGCGCTAGCATCATCACCGCGAAAATTGCGAAAATAAAACTGCCGCGAAAATTTCCCGGTTTACAGTATTCTGAGATGATCACCTCACTATACATTTTGTGTCTCAAGTTGGGTAGGCGCTGTAAAACCTGTCCAACCTACAATTTCTTTTGAACTGCCTGAAACATTTGAAATTGACCCTCTAAGGTCAATATTTTTGTAAATACATTTATTTAAACACGTCTTATAGCAACAGAATGATCCACTACTCTGGTTTCTATTCAAGTTCTTTGTTTGTATGAAGTCCTGACGACCCAAGCATGCCATGGTTCTCTAACTCTTTATGGGACTTTAAGACATTTATGTCACATAGCGCTGCTGCAGTCCTATTCTTCGGTAACATAGACACAAAGCATATCCACTTTTTTATCTTAAAATGTTGTTTTTGTCTTGATCCATCTTCATTGTTTCTTTCTTTTCAGCTTCCCAACCAATGGTAGATAGTCGAAGAAACCCCATGGTAAACGAACAGCTAAGTTCTAGACGTAAGGCTGCCAAGATGTTAATAACCGTCGTTGTTGTCTTTGCTGTCTGCTACTTTCCAGTTCATTTACTAAATATCTTACGGTTAGTATTATCTTACGGTTAGTATCTAATCAAAGGTGATAATTTGAGAGCATATTCATAAAGTACAGTCATTGCTATGTAGCAGCACCTGTTTTAACTCATTAAGTAAGGTACAGCAATAATTGATTGTCGATTGAGAATTATTATCTCTAGTCTTATTAAAATATAATTGTCTACTGGTGTATTCCAAGAACGACAGATTTAACTTTTGGGAAAACAATCAGAGGTTTAGGGTAATCGTTATGTTAATGGAAAACAGGTGTTATAAAGGTAGCAAAAACAATAAAACGCGGATGCTAGTGCTATATTATAAAACAATCTCAGAAATCGGAAATGATGCAAACGAAAAATAGCTTGTTTTTCTGGAACAAAAGATGTTAAAAAGAATCGTAGAAAATGGTTATTTTCACATTTGAAAAGGCCTTACAGCTAACAAGACCGTTGACAATTGGAAATTAAAGCTTAAAATATTTCGTTTAATGCATTTTTGTGAAGTACTTTACATGAAAAAGAATATATATAGCTGTGATTTGATAAAAGTATCATAGAGAATTGTGGTAAAAATGAAGTTAACAAACATTCTGAAGAATAGATGCCTTCTGAATGACATAGACTGCCAAATTCGATTATGAGATACAAAAGTCCTTTTGAAAAAAATATGGTTCCTTGGGTTTTCTTTACATATCAACGCTATTAATATTATCAACGCATCAAAGGCTTTTCAAAACTGGGATCAAAATGTTGCTAATTCCTAGTCATACAAAATGTTTGTAAAAGACATATAAAAGAAACTTGTAGCAATAGAATAGGATGTACCTACTGTTCATGATATCCCCAGATTAATTATGAAGTTTATATCTGTTTAACATATTGGCTATTGATATTGTTAAGTCATTGTCCCCATGCATGCCAAATATGTTGTCGTTCTTGAAGCATCAAAAGGCACCCTTTTGTGTACATTATATTGACTGTTAATTGACAACCGAATAAAGAGTTGGTAGAACTGTAACAAATTATTCAAATATACCTGAGATAAAGTCTTCTCAGCTACACTGGTCATAACAGCAAGGGAACGTCTTAGCTCTTTGCTCTTCAAGGTTCGGATTGTGACTGCTCTTTTCAGGACATCCGTTCGGAACTCCTAGCATAGGTCTTCCGGTGAGTTCCGAACGGACTTAACCTCTCACATTCTTCCCCGTCTTATAGAATAAAACCCCAACTCTGTATTGAAAATCTCTTTTACATATATTTGAATCAGAGGATAATATAAAATATTTACACCATCAAACATAAACATGTCAAACATTTATACGCCAACAGACAATACCAGACGAACGTTCACACAATACAGGTAAAAAATTCTATCAGCGTCTTCATTTTAGGTTATAGAGCTCTGAGGCATTCCTTGTGGTTACCTCGGCTACATCGTCTGAGCTACAATGGAAGATGTTGGCTAACCGAATGGTTATGTCCTCTATCAATCTTGGTGACCCACAGCTGTCCTCCTCAGGGTGTAGGTATGGAGCGTCAGTCTCCAAGATACAATCATCTAAGCTCATCTCACAGAGAACAGATCTATAATTGGGATATTTTTCAGGCATGAGGATGAATGGGGCAATTCCAAATTTACAATTCGGAAACGCTCCTTTCCATTCCATGTAGGTTTTGACTGGAGCATTAAAGCAGTGACGATGAACTTTGGTTTTCTTAGGAAGAATCCTGGTCATGACATCCAGACATTTTCTGTCAACGTTGCTGTCCCATCTACAATGGATTACAACTGGTAATTCCCTTTCTTTAGCCAACTTCAGTTGTTTCTCAAAATATCTAACCTGTTTGCTAATGTTGGTACTTCTGGCAGTGTCATCCAAACCACACTCCCCGACCGCTACCACTTTTGTTGTTTTTAGCTTGGAGGGCAGATCATCAATCCAATTGTCCAACAGGTCCGTTCTTTCAGTATTAATAATCTTGGGTTGGAGTCTAGCGTCGCTCCGGAAACACGATCTTTCTTCACTTGATGGCCAATTTCTAGGGTAAAAATAGTTCGCTATGAGCCTGTTGATTGAATACTCATTCTCCTCCCCCTTCCAACTGTATTTTGGTAGAGCTGTGGTACTGGTCTTCTTGCAATACATGTCCAGATGAAAATGTGAATCAATGAAGTTAATGGTTTTCAATACAATTGGTTTGGGAAATGGTTGAATAAAAGTAGCGAACTGTTCTTTTCCGTCTGTAAGGAGTATGAGTTTGCTGAGAATTTTCCAATGCAAAAGACAATAATCTGGGAAAGGTTCCATAATTCTGGTATCAATTTCTGTTGTGGTTTTGTTGCTGAATGAGTTGAAAATTTTGATTAGGTCCAGGTCAACATCTTGAAAGGTAGGATAAGAGTTCTGCTCGAAATGGATTTTTTGATTAGCAAGATGACATAGGTCTGCTAATGTCTTACATTGTAAAGAATTACCCACGGCTTCTAGTAGCCCGTTTATATGCTCAACCCACGACTGGTGAAGGTCCTCGGAGAAAACACAACCAGGAGTATTGTCATGCCTTTCATTTAGTACAGGAAGCTCGGTCTCATCTGGTTCATAATCAGGTACAAAGTCATCCAATTCCATGCTAATAAATAAAAAAAACAGTACATTACAACAAATTTTTTTACACAAAATTGAATTACAGGAAACAAAATATTAAAAACCGATAACATATGTACAAAATACAAATGACAACAAAGTTCCAGACAAAACATTGTGGAAAAAAACAGGTTTTTTTTCCCCACTTATTCAACAAAATCTGCTAAATACGCTGGTCGCCTTCTGCTACGTTTAGAAGACCCAGTCTCAACAGAATCGTCTGTCACACCATAAAGAAAAGTCTCATCCAAATTTACATGATTAGCATTAAGCAGATCTTCTAATTCTTGTATGACTTTTCTCTCTGGAGCATTATCGGAGTCCTGTCGCGAGTTTTGAATATCAACATCGCAAGATATCAGCGGAGCTGACATACTTGCATTAGTTAGACTACAAGATTCCCGAGGCATCAGCGGGGCTGACACACTCGTATCAGTTTGACTACAAGATTCTTGAGGCATCAGCGGAGCTGACACACTCAGTGCACTTTGATTGATGACATTCTGGTCTTCCGCCTCGAACAGGGTGGACATATTCAGACCCTCTTCTTGGAAATCAGTACCAAAAAGCTTGTTCCTCTCCCGCTTAAGCCAGATAGGCAACTCCCGATCTTCACACCTTTTCAATCTATCATGGTGGATCCATTGTTCACCTTTCCTATCTTTGATCTTGTACAGCACTGGTAGTTTTAAGTCCGTCACAAGGTACGGTCCCTTCCATGGAGGTTGAAGTTTAGAAGACTGTCCGACTTTTGTCGCCCGGTTACGTTTCAGCACAACATCACCAACTTCATATGACAGCTGATTGTTCTTCTGGTCATAAAGTGCTTTCTGTTTCTCCTGTTTAGCTTTCAAGTTTTCCCTAGCTTCTCTGTGGATATTTTCCATATTCTCTACTAGGTCTTTGGTGTATTGCGCTGGATCTTTTCTAGAGGTACTTATTCTTGGGGTGCTTAATGTGATGTCCAAAGGTAAAAATACTTCCCTACCAAGCATCATGATATTTGGCGAAAAACCCGTCTGCTTGTTGGTGGTCGCTCGAATAGCCCCGACTAACTGCTGAATCCATAAATCCCAATCTTGCTGCCTATTTCTAAGATAACACCTTATAGCCTGAAGGATAGTTCTGTTATACCGTTCCACCTGACCATTTGAAGACGGATGATAAGGTGTTGTACTAGTCTTAGTAACTTGGAACAGCTCACAGAGTTGTCTTACCAGATTCCCGTCCATGTTTTTACCCTGGTCTGTGTGAAATTCAATTGGACAACCAATTCTGGAAAAAATGTTGTCAACTAAAAGCTTTGCCACAACATCAGCAGTCTGGTTTGCCATTGGGAAGCATTCCACCCACTTGGTGAACTGGTCTACGATAACCAAAAAATATTTATTCCCTCTCTTTGAAACAGGCAGTGGACCAAGGACATCCATATGGACCCTTTCCATTGGAAAACCTGAATGATATTGCTGCAGTTTAGCTCGGGCATTCTTGGTAGACTTCTTCTGTCTATTACAAACAACACAGGACTTGACATATAGGTTAACATCTCTGCTCATATTATACCATATCACAGATTGGCGCAGCTTTTCCAACGTCTTAAACTGTCCAAAATGACCAGCCATTTTTGCATCATGGCACTGAAATAGGAACTTGTCTCGCACATGAGATGGGACAACAAAGAGAAGTCTTGGTGTAAATGGATCCTACCATTTATAAAACGGAACACTATTCCGTATTATTAATTGTGTTCTTAGAGACCAGAAATGTCTTGTGGTTTTACTACTCAATTGCAGTTCTTCTTTACTTGGGATGTAGGATGATGTTAGCCACTCATGGATCTGTTTTAGGTCTGGATCTTGAAGCTGTTCATCATGGAGTTGCTCGGGTGAAAAATCTGGATTCCACTCTAGACTCGGAATATGATCTTCTGTCAATCTCCTAAGGGTCAAGGGGACAGCAAAATCTACATCTGTCTCAAATGTCTGCCACTGCTGCTTGGCTCTGGTACAAAATTTACATCCTCCACAAGGCAAATCTGGAAGATCAATATTTGGCCTGTAATTGTTGCACATGGGAAGGGCGTCTGGAATTCTAGACAATCCATCCGCGTTGCCATGTTTCTTTCCGCTCCTATGTTTGATTATCATATTAAACTGAGATAGCTCCTCAATCCATCTTGCCAGTTGTCCCTCGATGTTTTTGAAGTTAAGGAGCCAGACCAAACTGTTATGGTCAGTGCGGATGATGAAGGGTCTTCCCAGTAAATAATGTCTGAAATGTCTTGTAAAAAATATGATAGCCAGGAGCTCTTTTCTTGTGGTACAGTACAGTCTTTGAGGACTGGTCAGCACCTTACTTGCAAACCCGATTGTGCGCTCCACTCCGTCTTGTAACTGGCTTAGTTCTGCCCCAATTGAAGCCTGGGAAGCATCCGTATCAAGGATAAACATATCGTCGGGGGTGGGGTAGCTGAGTTCACAGCATCCACTATAGCTTGCTTGAGAGCATTAAATGATTCCTCTTGCTCTTTGTCCCACTTGAATTCAGACTTGGCACCCATAAGGCGATGTAGGGGTTCTGCGATCTCAGAAAATCCCTGAATATGATCCCTGTGGTAGTTGGTATAGCCGATAAAAGATTCAACTTCTTTCTTAGTTGTGGGTCTTGGCCAATTCTGTACTGCTTCGATGCTTTCCGGGTTAATGGACACCCCATCTTTGTTGACCATTTTACCAAGAAATTTAACTTCAGTCTGCAATAGTTGGCATTTGCTTGGTTTTAGCTTTAGCTTATATTTCTGGAATCTCAGGGAAACATTCTCCAAATTGTTAAGGTGGTCTTCGAAATCCTTCCCTAGCACCACGACATCATCAAGATAAGCCAGACACTCCTTCCAGGTAAGACCTTGTAAGACGAGCTGAATCATTCGGCTAAAAGTTGCGGGACTATTACATAACCCAAAAGGCAGCTTGGTATATTGAAAAAGACCATATTTAGTTACGAATGCTGGCTTATGTTTATCACTTTCATGTAACTTGACTTGGTAATAGCCGGAGGCCATGTCCAGTGTACTCATAAAAACCGTTCCCCTCAATGTATCTAGACAGGTGTCGATATTCGAAATTGGGTAAACATCTTTTATTGTGACATCGTTGAGTTTACGGTAGTCGATGCAATATCTCAATTTTCCGTCTCTTTTTCGAACTAACACTGGCGGTGAACAATCTTCGGAGGAAGATTGTTCAATAATACCCTTGTCCAATAGCTCCTGCAGATGTTCCTCCTCTTCTTTCTCAAACCCTAGAGGTGTTCTTCTCATCTTCTGGCGTATAGGGTGGGAGTCCCCGGTGTTTATTTTATGTGTGATGTCACCATTGAAAAGGCCAATATCTAAATCGTCTTTGGCAAAAATGTCTTGATACTTGCAAAGGAGTTCAGCAAGGGTGACCTTTTGGCACTCTGTTAAATGGTTAATGGACCTTTTGTACAAGTCAACTAAATGGTCTGGAAGCATTTTGGCATTGTCAGGAGAATCTTGGAGAGCATTAATTTTTCTGATAATGTCAGGGCTTGATTCATCATTTTCATCTATCAATGAGGCTGTCATACCTGTACCAAGATGACTTCCCTTCTTTATGGTAATGAATCTATCTGTAGGATTAGACAAAAGTACAGCAATTTTCTTGTTTGGTGGGAACAGCATGTTTGGAACTAAAAGTCGATTTAAGGAACTGGTTGGTTGAAATAAAATGTTGCCATCTGTTTTTTCATCTAAGTCCATTAAAGATGTCTGTCTAGTATAAGGTGGTATCACAATCTTTTTTCTAGTAATAACTCTGTAAATGTTGATATTTTGCTCCTCTGTTGTGTTTAACATCACTGCTGGAATTTCTTCACCATGTATGGTAATTGAGTACCTCTTGAAATCAATGTTTGCTTTTTGTTTATCAAAGAAATCAATACCAAGTATTACATCATCAGTGATGTCAGCAACTACTATGTTCCATGGAATGCATGCTTTACCAATCTTGATCTTTACTTTTCCTGTCACTCTGGCTTCCATCTCAGAACCATTTGCTACTTTTAAGATTATCCTTCCCTCAATTTCTGGTTTTGGAGTGATGCTTTCAAAGAAGTCTCTACTCATAACTGTTACTTGGGCTGCTGTGTCGACAACCGCTAGAACTTTCCTGTTACTGATATGTGCTTTGACACATAAAGTTCGAGCATCTACTTTAATTGCATTCATTTTATATAAATTTACAATTGGTGGTGGTGGCCTACCAGTATGGTCAGGGTGAACTGAGGAACGGCCTACTTCCTCAGTCCTTGGAAGTTTAAATCCTTCCTGACTGTATCGGGTGTGGGTGACCTTGACCGGGAAGGTTGAGGTGATCTCCTTCTTGGCTTTGGACAACTTGCAATAAAATGACCTTCATCCCCACAGTTGAAGCATCTTCCATCTCTCACAGGACTTCTGGAATAACTCCTTCCTAATGGAGATCTTGACCTTTCTTGGGAGTTATTGCCCTTTAGAATATCTAGAATTTGACCTATACTTTTCTTGGTTTCTTGAACATCTTCTTCTGTTTTTTTCAGCCTTGCTTCTAATTGAGTCATTGGTGATTCTGGTTCTTTACGATAAACTGCTCTTACGTTAACTGTCTCTTGTGAATTTTCCATAAAACGTTCCTCTGTTTCAGACTCTTGAAATGTCACCCTCTTTACTTCTGGCCTTCTGGTCCCTAAAATTACCCTTTGGTTAGTTAGAGCTGATCTGACATATTGCACTGCCTTATCTAGGTCTTTATCCATAGCTGTAAGTGCTGCTCTTTTATCATTGAGGCCTTTTAAAAATGCATCAGTAGCGACAATTTGTATGAAATCATCTGATGTTTCTGGAAACCCGCCTACTGCAAGGTCTTGCGCACGCTCAGCATATTCTTCTAATGATTCATCTTGCATCTGTCTAAGATCTTGCAACTGTCTTCGTACTACACTAGGTAAATCCTTGCATCCAAATCTCTCCTCTAGGTTCCTACACATCAATTGGAAACTTGCCTGCACTGTACTTGACCGTGTAGTAAAGAATTTTAGAGCTCTGTCACGTAGACACTCAATAAGCTTATCTAACTTCTCTCTTTCCGACCATTCATATTTTTTGGCTATGTGGTTGAATTGGACTAAGTAAGGCTTCCAGTCTTCTTTTCCAGAAAAAGTGCCCATTTTTGGTGGAATTGGTCCTTTAGACCGAGGTGTACTCATGTCAGTTGAACTCATACTGGAACTTGGTCTTTCTTCTGATACCAAAACATCTTCCTCCGTTTTGGGAAAGATCTTACTATAATAAGATGACAATTTACTACTTTCTTCTTTCATCTTGTTCTCTTGGACAAGCTCCTCTAACCTTTGAATTCTGTCGTCTCTCTCTCCTATTTTCCTTTTTAAGCCATCCTCCCTCTCCTGTGCCTCCCTTCTTATATTATCAACATCTTGTCGACAAGTTCTTTCAATCTTCTCTGTAAGCACTTCCATCTCACGGTCCTTGTTTTTCAATCTCACTGCAAAATCAACAGACAGGTCATTGAGCTTCTGGTCGAATTCGGTTTTTAGTTTCCGAATGGTATCCCCTAAAATTTTAGATGTCTTGTCAGTATCCGCTGCTGGTTTCTCTGCCCCTTGTGGGTTATCTTTTTCACCAAGAGTTATGACTCCTGATTCTATAAGTGGATCCCATATAGTATGTGGTATGTTGGTCATCAATTTCAGATCTTCTAATGTCAATGGGGAACCCTTTTCATCTCTTCTTCTTATGATCTTCTGTGCTCTTTTATCGCCGATTCCCGATATACCTTTCAACTGATCTAGATTTGCTGTGTTAATGTTTATTATACTGGCCATGATGTTCACTCAAAAATAACACGAGAATTCAGTATAGGACAATGACCTTATAATTTTAAAAAATCAAAAATATTGTGCCAACGTTTTTACAGTGGACACACAAAATTACTTCTTTACACAGGGGTACAATAATTCCCTTACGAATTAAATTAAATCCCTAACAAGTTATACAATAAATGAAAAACAATAATATAAAGCACAGGAGAAAGCAAAAACTAAAAAAAAAAACTGCTCACACAATGACATCCAGCACAGCTGTGACAGCAGAAAACCTGTCGCACACAAACTGTGACAGAAATCGGTGTGAGAAAAATTTATCTGAGTACTAAATAAATATCATACAAAGAGAAATGCAATGGACCATAAACAAAAAGTACAAAAAATAAAAATTTGTCCTATACCGATTGTGGGAAAAAATATCGAATAAATTCTCGTATGAAAAAACTCCGATCCGCTCACTACAACACCGACATCAGAACATCTTAGGCGAGCGGCGGAAAGGGTCTTGAAAAAAATTTAAATTACCCAAAAACCTCATGGGATATTTTTAACTATATTGATAGTTTAATATTTCAGCTTTAATAATATCGATGTTTGCCATTTGAAATCTGGTCAGAACATTAAAAAAATAAAGGTCAAAGGTCACTACCCAAAATCTAAAAGTTTGAGTCTGCAAACATTAAGGCAAATAAAATGTTACAAAATGTGGTTAAAAGTTAGAAAATAAAGACTTTATATTACTTACATATATAAGCGAATATAAATCATTCACTTTTGGTCTCTTTGAAGAAATTTATTACGTCAATTTTTCTATTTTTAGAAAAGGGTCAAATTATTTTGATTTTTGTGTATAAAAGTTTGAATTGCGAAAAAAAGAATTCACATTTTCACTTACTTTTTTCCTCTATTTGTAAAACATTATCCTATCTTGCGTTTGTAACAAAAATAAATGGTTCAAATGTGTTCCTTGACTCAAAAATTCCACATTTGTGGATTATACCAGAATGTTAGGTTTTTAATAAAAAGTGTACTGAGTTACCATTAACATGTTTAAAACGGAATAGGAATCAAAAACCAACAACAATATTTTAAATCCAACTAGTTAAGTAGAAAACGATAACTTTGCACAGAAAAAAGAAAGAAAATCATCGAAAAACTGACTAAAAACACATAAGTTAAGTGGCGAAAAGAGGTTTTAAAAACTTTTAAGTTTTATAACTTAATAACAAACCTTGGGCGATATTTTGGACTTAATAGAGAGATAAGAGTTTTGGCTTTCAGAACATATTAGTTTGAAGCCTCTAAAAGGGTCAGAACATTGTGCAATTTGAGCTCAAAGATTAGAACTTTTTAAAAGTCAGTCATAAGTTCAAAAGACGATCAAATCATTGTACAATGACGGCTCCAGCAGGTGTGGTGTTCCAGGAGCCCCTTAATGTCGCTTAGTGACAAAATGTTAAAACAAATCTTATAGATTTCAGCCAAAACTGTCATGAACATTTTCAACAACAAATTCAATGCTTTATGTAGTGCCCTCCCCTTTTTTTCGAAAATTTCTTGATTTGCTCCTGGATGCTTACGTGCACAGTTTATACTTTAAGTTTCAAATAAATAGTCTAGTAACATAATTTCAAATATTTTCGCCAAAATATACGGCATTAATTTATTATTTTTCTGCTATCGAATTTTTATTCAGTTCAACATAACAAACGCACCTCAAAAGTCAAGTACACCTTTCAAAATTTTTTAAAACTTTGCTTTTATCAAACATCGCAGGTTAAAAATACAAGCAAAGACCAAATATTAATTTCTTGTGTTCACACAAACCCAAAACTAGCACATATTCTTCATAATTACACCAAAAAATGAAAATTCTTACAATTAATAATCAATCAGATTATAGTTAAAATGTAAATACGGGACACTCCGACAGTTTTCCGAGTCATCTGCAGTCAATTTTCTCAAAATCTTACATATTCAATTTAGTATAACTTTATTATCATTCGTCAGAAGTATGCAGTTTTAAGTAAAAAGTAGCCTTACAATATTTTCTTGATATATGTATACAATTTGTTTGGTTTTAATGACAATTATTGTTGCAAAAGTTAAAATTAAGGTGTATTTTTGCTACTTTTATTCGTGATTTTTAATTCGATAAAAATTGTAGAAAACTATTATTGTTTTTGAAAATTTCAATTGCAAACAAAGAATTGAGCAAAGTATTTCATGATGTGATTTACAATTTTTGTTCGTGTGTGTTTTTTTAGGTAAAAAAAATAATTTTAAAAATCTAGCCGTAAAAGATTTTCATAGGGTACATGTACAAAACAACATTTTTTTATATCTTCTGACCATATTCGACTTGTCAAACATATATATCTATAAAATAGAATAATCAACCTTTTATTTGAGTTCAAAAAATCTCATGAGGTTTTTGGGTAATTTAAACTTTTTAATTAGACGACTTTTTCGATATCCGCCGCTCGCCTATCTGGCGCACAATGCTGCAGCAAGTATACAACTGCGATTATGGACTGACAGATAGTCAAAATTTTCTAGACAGCAATACCGTCTAGAAAATCAATAATTCAATATAATTGACAAACAGGGCCTGTATATCTGATAATTATGTTTACTAGTGAAAAGAATTCAGGTGTTACTAGTGATAATACAGGTCATTTAAAGGAAAATTTACAAAAAGGGGGAGGGAGCCAATAAATGCAGTAAATGATACAAATAAACAGATATAATATGTATAAATATATCAATAAACCCGAGTATCAACACGCCATTTGAACTCGCGAAACAACAAAATGATTTTTCAAAAAAAAAACCGAAATAAGTGACAATAATGATTGCACGAGAAAAATTTGGCGCGTAAAAACGTCAACAAGAAAGAAATGTCAACGCGAAAAACAGTGGAATCGTGCCGACTTCTGACACCACTGTAACAAATTATTCAAATATACCTGAGATAAAGTCTTCTCAGCTACACTGGTCACAACAGCAAGGGAACGTCTTAGCTCTTTGCTCTTCAAGGTTCGGATTGTGACTGCTCTTTTCAGGACATCCGTTCGGAACTCCTAGCATAGGTCTTCCGGTGAGTTCCGAACGGACCTAACCTCTCACAGAACCAACAAGAACAACACTTATACTGCAACAACACTGTCCAATGAGAAAATATAAGACAATAAATGCATATGTTATTCTCTATTCTGTCTTTCTTTTGGTGAAAGGCATGATGACGTCCTATTCTTCTATTGGATAAAAAAGATAATTAAAAATCATCACAAGCAACATTTATTGCTGGGTCATTTTAATGTACCACTTTGCATCTTTTAATTATGTTTATATCAATATTATAAGCAATTAAATCCGACCTGAAATATTTCGTTGTTCTGTTACTCTAGAAATTGTGACAATCAAAGTAATAAAACATAGTTTCCAAAAAAGAGAAGAACGGAATATCTCGTTGTTGATAATGCTAAGACTTTCATTCATGAGTTTGTCCTTCTGAACCAGATTTGACACACTGAGTTATTAGTGGGCAACACGAAGTTCAAATGCCCCATAGGTACTCCTTCTCTTCTTTCAGATTACACATATCCATTTTGTGTTTTACTTTAGATACACTGGAATACTCCGTTATGTGTCGGTAGATGGGATCCGGATCTACAGTTATGTTGCCCATTGGTTGCCTTACCTCAATAGTTCTTGTAATCCAATCATTTATAACTTTATGAGTGGTAAGTTTTCTATAAGTGTAATCCAATCATTTATAACTTTATGAGTGGTAAGTTTTCTATAAGTGTAATCCAATCATTTATAACTTTATGAGTGGTGAGTTTTCTATAAGTCTAATCCAATCATTTATAACTTTATGAGTGGTAAGTTTTCTATAAATGTAATCCAATCATTTATAACTTTATGAGTGGTAAGTGTTCTATAAGTCTAATCCAATCATTTATAACTTTATGAGTGGTAAGTTTTCTATAAGTCAAATCCAATCATTTATAACTTTATGACTGGTAGGTTTTCTATAAGTGTAATCCAATCATTTATAGCGAGCATAGCTCGCAAGCGGGCACGTAGTGCCCGCTGGAGCGGAGAGCTCTACGGTATTTGTTTCCGCGAGAAATTTGCTAATGCTGATTTAGATTTTTTATGGTCCGGAAAGGGTTATTATTTTTACAGGGCCGGAGTGAATGTTAAAATAATTTATAAGAAAAGAAATAATGCCAAGTTAAAAAAATAATAAATTGTGCTTTTTACAAGGAAATAATATTATTAAAATAATAAATACACATAAGCTGCTCGTTTCGTCTTGGTTATATGCACGTACGAAACTAACGTGTCTCGAAGCTTTATCGCCCCAAACCATCTCGCCCCAATATAAGCAAATGGAAATATTGGAAATCATCATTATGTAACGGGGTTGCCCCCCTTCGTACATTTATTAGTAGATTTAAATAGCCAGCCTTTATCCCTGAACAAGGGAAGTACTTCTTTGGTTCAGAGGTAGAGCGCCTGACTGTAAACCTAGAATTCCCAGGATCAAATCCCGCTCAGGACATGTCGATTTTGTGAAGTAATCCATGCTCTCCGGTTACATTGGCGTCCAACTTAAAAAACCCACGATGGTTAGAACAGGAAAACTAGCCAGGGATAGTTGTGTTAAGAGTCATACATGAAGGTATGATGACTCTTGAGGAGGGGGAAGTGTAACGGGGTTGCCCCCCTTCGTACATAAATTAATAGATTTAAATAGCCAGCCTTTATCCCTAAACAAGGGAAGTACGGTAGAGCGCCTGACTGTAAACCTAGAGGTCCCGGGATCAAATCCCGCTCAGGAATTCATGCTCTCCGGTTACAATTATTTAAACAAAACGTAGTCCCTTTTAGCTATGCTCGCATTTAGGCAATGCCTACTCCATATTAACTTTATGAGTGGTAAGTTTTCTATAAGTGTAATCCAATCATTTATAACTTTATGAGTGGTAAGTTTTCTATAAGTGTAATCCAATTATTTATAACTTTATGAGTGGTAAGTTTTCTATAAGTGTAATCCAATTATTTATAACTTTATGAGTGGTAAGTTTTCTATAAGTCTAATCCAATTATTTATAACTTTATGAGTTGTAAGTTTTCTATAAGTGTAATCCAATTATTTATAACTTTATGAGTTGTAATAGAAGAAAATGAGATGTGGAATAAGTGTACGCGACACAACCTACATTATAAACGTATATTTTAAATATCCACAATGGAAAACAGCCAGCAGCCTTCAATGTGACCAGCGGTCGCTGCTCGCTGTTTTTCAATTGGCCCCTGGATTGAAAATAAAATACATATGATTCAAGCCCAATCCCAAAGTGCATTGAAAGACCCTCTTCTTGACAAAAAACAATTAACAAAAATTCGACTAAATACAAACATAAGCTTTGATAAAGATTCCTGGCTTAGGACAGGCACATTACAATGTGGCGGGGTTAAACTAGTTTTTTGGCGCCAACCTTCCCCCTAATGATAATCAATAACAAAGCACAAACTAACACACAGTAAAAATCAAATCGATAGAAGTTCAATTCAACAAGAGAGTATCTGAGACAAAAGGACAACAGGTAATTAACGGGACGTAAAGATACTCTCTTGAGAACACTCGAAGTTACTGACAGCTAGCTAAGAAGCATCCATCGACTGATGTAAAAAAATCAAGTATGTCGATTTTAAATCCGACACAACACGTCAAACACTTGATTTGATGATGCATCATCACACAAAACCGACACACTTGACCGCTGTAATGCTCAAAAATGACATAAGTATAAAAAGGCAATTAACATTTTAAAGTAAGTATCAAATTATCAATATTTTTACCAAAGAAGACAAAATTCAAAGATTTTACTAAAATATCCATTTCATAACCTTTATTTAACAAAGTTTTAAGCCAATTTTGCATTCCCAAGGGATTGTTTTTGAATTTATTTGCTCTATAAACAACATTACCGTAGAAATCTGGATGGGATATTCCCTTTACAATCAAAAGTCGTCGTGTACAGTTGAATTTTCCAATAAGGTATAGATATTTATGATAAAACTTAGTAAACGACTTCACTAATTTGTGGTAACGATATCCTTGTTTTAGTAATTTTTTTGTAATACACCGGTTTTTATCATTAAAATCAGACACACCACTGCAGATCCGAGCATATCTTACCAACTGTGAAATATATACTCCGTAAGACGGAGCAAGTGGTACATCTCCCTCTAGAAAAGGAAAATTCACAATAGGAAATGAAAAGTCATCCCGTTTATCATATATTTTAGTGTGTAATTTTCCATTGATTATACTTAAATCTAGATCTAACCCTAACCCTAGATCTTTATGAGTTGTAAGTTTTCTATAAGTGTAAACTTGGAAAAAAATATTTGCATGTTGATGGATGATTAAAGGTAAGATTTTCACAGATATGGTAACCAATATTGAAAACTGAGGGAGAAAAAACCTGAAATGGGATAGTGTTTTTGTTCGTTTCATGCACCCCATAATGAATGTGCTAGACTTCTTTGTCAGATAAGGACCATTATGATACACATTGGACATAAGACTTTTTATTGCCCATTTTAACACCTGAAATATACAGACTGGCAGATATCAAAGAAGCCCTGTTGTGATTTAAAATCTATCTATCATATAAAGTCGAATAAGTCCGATAACCACATTGCTTAACTTCACATAGACACGTATTGGTAATAAAAATGACAACAAAGTTCCAGACAATAAATTTTTCTACGCCTGACGTGGGTTTCGTCTATTCAAGACTCATCAGAGGCACTCTACTAAAAATATTGAAAATGCCAAACTTTATATGATTATGAAGAGCAAGAACAATAAAACAAAAAATACCAAACTGGGGAACCAAATTATTACTAAGATGATCAACCTATGTCTGGGGTAGGAAGAATCTTTGGGTTTAGACAATTTTGAAATTTTAACGGATAATTTAAAACTTTGATGTGTTCTCCAACACAATGGAAAACGGAATATAACAGTAAAAAGATAGACCGACAAGCCGAACACTGACAGCTGTGACAAACCGACAGATAAGTTTGTTGCAGTATTCGAAACGACGATAGCAAGAATTTTTTTTTGTAAAATAAGTAGGATGGATTTTACAAATAAAAAAAAATCAGTTGCCACTTTAAAACTTAAAACTATATAGTTATACATTTACTAAGTCGAGAGGGGGTCATGCGGGTAGACTGAGTCAGACCTATTACGGAGTTACCAATATCCTCAATACATGTATTAAGTACTAGTATAAAAAGGACAATAGAGTCTGAAATTAACGGTTTCACTACGGTAAAAGTCTCTTTAAAGCTGAAACGAACATTCTCGCCAACAGCCATCTATAGGATGCATACATCTACAAATATTTTGCTGCTGCTAACAGCTATTAATTGGGACCGTAGTTATGATAGCCTAAAAACTTTAAAAGTTTTTATTTATTCATAAACATTTTAATAGAACAATCAAAATGATACATTTAAAAGAAAGATGCAAACATAAAATAGAGATATGAAGTCATCCGCAACTTTTCTATTTTTTTTTAATTAAGGAGGCAGTTGCCTCACCAACCTCTATATAATTTACAGCCGAAGTGCTGAAAGACATTTTACACATGTGACAACGTGGTCGTTTTGTCGGCGAACACACAAAGGCAGTAAATCGTCAGATGTCGAAGACTAAGACTTTTTCTTGGAAAAGTTTCCGTATTTAGCTGCGTCTATATATATTTGTCTATATTTGTCTATATTGTTTTGTTCTAAGTAAAAAAAGAAAATACACATTTATCATAGAAGAGTTACATGGAATACAATATCAAATGAAGTATAAACCACGGAACAAACATAAGACAACAAATAAAGAATACGGACACAGAGGCCTTATACATACAAAAAAAAAACGCAGCGATGGATCGCCTTAACTGGTCGTAATTGGTAAACAAGTAAAAGTTTTTCGGAGAGATTACAAAAATGTTTTCCCTAATACCCTAATATTGATCGAATATGTTTTCTTTTTCAGCAAAATTTCGAAAAGAATTCCGGATGGTATGTCGGTGTTGTTGTGGCAACCATAATAAAAGGATTAAAGGTTACACGTTTACCTCGGCTACTCACTATGTTAATCACAGTCATACTGAGCAAACGTCATTAACGACACTGAAATAAAAGTACATGTTACATTGTAATTAACGTCATTATACATATTAAAATAGACGTAATGTTACAATGTGATTTTCACACCGAGCAGACGCAATTAACCACATTGAAATAGAAGTTGTAATGTTATATACATGTGACGACACTGAAAAAAAGAAGTGATGTTTCGATGTAATATATTGGTGATGCAAACCTGGTATCTGAAGAAAGCGATGACTTAATCCAGGCAGAGTCATAAGAACGCAGTAAAAACTAGACTTTGTATGTAAATATCATGTCTTTAAAAACCTCATGAAATTTCAAAACTATAATACAATATATACGTTTATTGGACACGATCTTTTGTTTTTTCGAACTGATTTATTTTGCATAACTCTGCCCTTTTCTTTTGTATCGTATTTTATTGTATAACAGTATTGCAATATCAAATAAAATCTAGACAGACATCTTTTGTGTACATAAAGTTTGGAATTAAAGCCATTATGGATACAAAAAAGCTATTTTATGTAATTTTGATATAAAACATAAACTTGGTATTCAATAAAAAATAATTGTATGTTGTATGAGTAAGGAAAACAACGCTATAATTAAACCAAATAAAGTTCAAATAGTCCAGAACAAAAAAATAATATAAGACGACACCTGAAATCAAATCCAACAATATAAGACCTCATACTGATGCTGTATAATAAATATCAATAAGATTTGTTGAAAAAAAATATCATCAAAATTTGCATAAAGCCCAATGTTCACCATACTATAATCTTTTTAATTATAATTTTATAAAGATTGCAAGGGAAACAAAACCAAATGTATACAAATGCAAAGACTTTACTTTAATAGTTATTGCTGAAAAACCATGGTAGTGAAAAAAAGTGCATTGCTCGAGGCAAAACTTGTCACCTTGACCTTTAATCACCGAAACAAACAGCTTCTGCTTTAATGTGTAATAGTGTCATGATTATTTTTTTCAAAGTGTTCAAAAATACGCTTCGGAAACCGGACAGATAGAAGGATGGACAACCGAATTGTATAGCCTACGCCTTCCTTCAATTTTTCTTTCCATATATAGATATTCAAATACATTGTTGATAATTTTCATTATAGAGAGACGAATAAATAGCAATACTGTTTGCTATCAAGACGAATGAAAAAAACAAAACGTTGAACATAACAACACAAAACATAGAAAAAAAACCATTCCAAGTATAATTAACAATGTGATCTCAAGTTGAAATGATAAGTAGTTTGTATTTGTTATAACACAGCCGTCATATTGGCAACGATGTATCTAGTGTATGTAAATCCGGTAAATGACGACAAATACAAACACTATACCAAACCACCATCTGTACTCATCTGAGTGGTACAAAATATAAGAGCACATGATGTTCTCTGACTGTTAAATTTTGTGAGTGACGACAACAACCGAAGAGCAGCATAACCTGTTGAAGCAATTTGTGTGTCTATTACGGAAATCATGATACACCCCACAAGGCATAGAAAAACAAATCGGTTGCGATGAGCTGGATCGGATCGAATATTGCTACACAAAAAAAGGAACATTAATAATGGGAAAATGTCTTCCTCGGTGGCAATTTCGAGATGCAAATTATAATCTCGTCGATGTGATCCTGACGATATGTGTGAGGTAGAAATGAGGCATTCACTAATATAACAAAAGGTGAGATAAAATGATCCTTTTGTCAAGAAGTGATTGAAAGAAATCTACTTCACATGGATGATGAAACAAATTACTAAGAAGGAGCACACAAACGTGTCTATTGAAATGCCGATTGTATACTAAAACACACGCTTTCCAAGCTTTACAGATATATATGTTGTTAAATAAAAAATAAGCATTTCGATTTTAGTGAATTTGTAATTTTTACTTTACTCATGAATAACGAAATAATCCTATTTCTCATGATGGACCATTGCGACTTTAGTCTAAAAATTACTTTGCTATCTTGGAAAACGTACATTTGAAAATGCCATTAAATGAAATATATAGTAGCAATTGAACTTTTGTGCCAAACCTGCCCTGATTGCTCAAATACAGATTCAAGATTTGCTAATGACCTCAAATGTTAAAAACATAAAAACTTCAAACTTATGCAATTACGTTAAAACAAGAAAAAAACCACAGACTGAACATTACTCACGCTCCGTTATATTGATGATGTCTTTTTGCTCTTTAATCCTCGATTTTATTTAATATATCCCCAGACACTAGAAATTAAAGTTGATTAGGGATATTACTGATACGTATTGTGAGACTTCATTTATCTCGAAGTAAAACCACCATACTATTCTTGTGACATGTACAAGAGGCGATCCCATTATTACAAGAGACATTTACATCTTTTAAATGACTTTCTATAAGGAATGTTGCGCCCAAAAGACCGAAATGTAGCCAGCAACGATCAACGTAAGCCATCATTAGAAAAAAATAAATATTGACACAGTAGAAGAAGCAGAGGTACCAATGGGGCATCCGAATATCAAAAGTCCAAAAGGACAGAGACAAAACAAGTAAACCTCAACGGAAAAAGGGCGAAAAAAAGACAACATTTAAAACACGGTGAGTGAGTGAGTTGGTGTTTAACGCCCGTACGCTATATAGGTTATTTACAGGCGATGAACATGAAAAGGATGATACAATGAACATGAAATGATGATATGATAAATGAAATATGGGATGGGGTGGGAAACACAGGGACGGTAAATTTTGAAGAACCACAGGAAAAGGGGAGAAGTGGGTAGGGGCGGAAAATTTAGCGGTGCACTACTTGGCGGTCCACAAAGGGGTCTTTTACGTGCATGAAGCGTGGCATTCTCCACACACGTTGGCCCACTATGGTCGGCGGTCAGGGTTTCCGTATTATAGACCTGACAACCCCCGCGGACGAGGGCTACCCTATTCAGCCACCTAGGGTACACACTTGGTCGCTCTGTGGGCTGAGCACTGACCCGACGTCAGAATCCCAAGACCCTTAGTCGCCTCTTACGACAAGCTAGGCTCTGCTGCGGGCCTATTCGCCACCCGGGCCCCGCACGGGACTTTAAAACACGGAAACACAAAAACTACTGAATATCAGGTGCTCCAGAAGAACAAGCAGTTGCTTGCTTCAGCACATCCGTCCTGATGCCAACAGTTAATTCAGTGTGTCCAATCCGGTAAAGAAAGACAAAACAAAACCCTTTGACAAACCAACATCTGCACTCATCAGAGAGATCGAAATCACATATTTGTCTATGAGTTCATGATGTCTCCCATAAAGTTTCTTGAGTGAAGACAGCAACCGAGGAGCAACAGAACCCAGTGTAAACATTTTTTGTGCCAGACGTGACGCTCTGCTAAGGAATTCGATGTAAGTCCCGCAAGCTCTGGAATATCAGATCAATTGTGATTCGTAAACTCCATGAGCTGGAGCGGACGGAATGTTGCTACATTTGAAGGGAAAGTTGACGATAGGCAATTTGAAGTCATCACGTTCATTGACGTTTGTCAGTTTTCCTTGAGAGTCTTTTTCGAGATATAGATATAAATATGAATCAGACCTCCTAGAATCCGTGATGTGCTGTATCTCAAGTTCCTGAGGATATATAAGATGGAGAAAGTCACCTTATCGAGAATTATTCAGTGAAAGGACAGCATCAATAGACACCCGGGTTAACCTGAGATCGTGAAATCGGTGGTTATCGTGAACTCGGTTAGGCAAAATGTAAACAAACGAGAATTAACCAATGGGAAAAGAGAAATTTCGACTAAAATGTAGTCGTTAACGCGGTTAAAAATCAAAGCTGTTATCGTTTAACTCGGTTTAAGTTATCGTCAACATAACATGGTCACATATGCCTTCAACGGTACCTTCTAGTTTTGAAACATACTGCATATGTTTTAATGACACTATTCTGTTGAGATAACTAAAACAAAAGGTTTGCAATGAACGTTTTGGAACGGAATTCCAGGATTTGCGCACTATCGATTTATGAAGCATTTTCTCTATGATCATTAAAAAATACATAAAAGGTATTTCCTTAAAAGTTGTTAACACCCCATAAAATAATAAACGGAATGTGCAGATTCATACAATATACAAATTGTTTTGACAAAATAAAAATAATCTAAAATCACAAAAAAAACGTGTACAACCTATACGACTGAATCAAACGAGCATTATTTTGATGACCAACTAAAACCAGTTTTATCGAAATACTTTTAGTTTATCATTATTGCGTTGCCAGTTCATCATTATCATAGACCTACACACTTAAAGTATTTGTATACGATTTTAACAGCATATGTTTGCACAGTATTTAAGTGACCGATCATTTCCGATAAAAAAAAACAAAAACACGATAAATCTTTTTTTTCTTAAAATATGTTTTGACAGCACAGGTTTAGAAAAACATTGAAAAGGATTTCTGCTATATAAAGAATAAGGCTTTCAATAAAAATATTTGGTCATGTATGCTTGTAAAATGTTTTTTTTTTGTTTTGCACGAAGCCAAGGATTGTTTGTTTGTTATTTGTTTTATGTCCACTCAACATTATTTCAATCATAATCAGGACAAGAACTAATTGAAACAATGAATTGAATTGTAACTCAAGACACAACATCCATAGCACAGCCTCATGTATGCCATGCAAAAGGGCTAATGTACGACCATAAACGAGAATGAAATGTACCAACTTATAAATCAGGCTAATGTACCCCCAATGCACTATAGGCCAATGTTCCCAGAAATAACGAACCCCCCCCCCCCCCAAAAAAAAAATCGCATGATCTGAAACTTTAACTTATGGTGACTGACAATGAAGAACCCTTACCTGAAATGAGGTCATATACTAGTTTGAACACTTAACAGAGTGGGATACAGCCAACCCTTAACCAGGTTCACATAGGCAACCCTTAGCTGTCGAAAATACATTACTGAATCCTGGTTGAACCGACACACACTGAGCGAGAAAAAAAGGGTTTGGGTGGGAAACAAAAGAACTGTAAATTTTGAAAACCACAGGATAAAGGGCCAGGTGGTTAGGGCGGAAAATTTAGCTTTTTTGTGATGAACTACTTGGCGATAATCAAAGTGATCTTTTACGTGCATGAAGCATGACTAATCAAAGGTGGGTTAAGGACCGGCGTGCCGGGCGTGCGCCCTCCCGTTTTACAGGAAAATTTGGTTAGGAACTGTATTTAATAAGAAGTCCCAAGGACTTTTTTTTTAATTAACCTCCCCTTTCAAAATTTTTGGATCAGCCACTGGCCCTATCCACTCACCTTGACTCACTATGGTTTGCGGTCAAGTTTTCCGAATTATAGCATGATGACTCCGGTATTCATTATGACAGGGCTGTCCCATTCAACCACCTTAGGCACATATCCCAGTCGTTTTATGGGCTAAGCGAACGGGTCCAATGTCAGGCGTTTCTGAGCGCTCTTTAGTGGACTTCTTCATACAAGCTTAGCGCCTTTGTGGGCCTATTCGCCTCCCGTGCACTGCACGTATTCGGAACCAAGTGAAGCCCTTTTTCATGTTAAATATTCTGTACATAACGACTGCCATAGGATTGAGAATTAATTATAAAGGTCAATAATATGATTAAGGATCGCAAATGTCCCTCTTGTTGCTGGATTCCACGAAGTTAAAAATCAATTAACTCAACAACTACTTATCGCAGCCTTTACGCATTTGGTATGTAGCATAAGAGCATTGGAATTGATTTCAGGTCTGTCACTCTCGATCTACTTCCTGTATAACAAAAAGACGGTCACTATGTCTTGACATGGTTTATTTTTTTTATAAACAAAGATAATTGGTCGTACACTTGTACTAAACATGTATATAGTGCCAATATTGAATAAGATGTTGGTCTGTTAACCTTTTTTGCCGAAGAATTTAACCCAAGTTGCAATTTGCCATACCGTTTATTTATAGTTCCAAGATATTGGACAACGATCAGAACAATTAAACCAAGTTGTTATGGAAAAGTAAATTAAAAAAGTAAGATAAATCTTTATAAAGTACTTTAACAGGGTCAGAAATAAATAATCGGACGCATGTATATACCCCAAGTTTCACAAACACCGGCTGTAATTAATTAGAGAGTGGTAAATTGCATATGGTTGACAACCTTACTATATATTATATATTATTATAGTCCGGTAATTTTACCTAAATTTACCCTTTTTGGTTTCTTTCCTTAATCTGTTAATGAGATACTCCTAATTTCAAAGACCAAAAAGTTAATTTGTTACACTAACAATGGTTTCAAACATCTGAACTAACACTATTTGATAAGAGAAAGAAGCTTTTGGTACATATTACATATACAAATTCGCGGTTCACGATAACAGTAAAAAGGAACAAACCGGGTTGAACGATAACATCAACCGCGTTAACGACTACATTTTAGTCGAAATTTCTCTTTTCCCATTGGTTTATTCTCGTTTGTTTACATTTTGCCTAACCGAGTTCACGATAACCACCGATTTCACGATCTCAGGTTAACCCGGGTGATAGAACAGAGATTAAAAGAGAGAGATAGTCTAGGATCTTTTTGGTCTAGAAGTGATTGTAAGAAGTCTGCATCATATGAGTAAAGAAACAAATCAGCAAGCAAAGATGCACAACTAGTGCCAATTGAAATCCCTATTGTTTGCTAAAAACATGTCCATCAAACTGCACAAATATGTTGTCAATGAGAAAGTTGATTATTTTGTCTTCTGTTAATTCGTTTTTTTTCTTAGACTCATTGATGACAAAGTATGTCTTAGTATAATCGACTACCAGATATTTGTATCTGAGGTTTCCATTCTTTTTAAAAAAAAAATGCTTTTAATCAGTTGTGCTAATCGTGATTTAAGTTGTTCATGTGGAATAGAAGTGTAAAGAATGGAGAAATTAAACGTTTTGATGCTGTTACAAGACAAAACTAATTTAGAAGAGAGAAAACAATGCCAGAATTTGGGCCGAATGAGAACAGGAAATATAGAGTCACATACTTTCTGAATACATTTAGAGAATGAAATCTTTATTCTTTGTACTTGCTCAATAAGTACTAATGGAAAAGCTTATTTTTACCACAGGCGTTTGGGTCCAGGATTTTATTTTATTATAAATAACGTGTATACAAAAAATTTCATCTCGTCTATATACTATTTCCACAAGGCAAGAATGTTTGAAAGTTCTAAAAATAGAACTAACGGAAACTCCCTTTTTTCTTGTAGAAATATTTTTTACCATAAACTAGAACATTCTATAACTCCTTTCAGCTTTAACTCTCTTTAGGAAGCAAAAGTAAAGCATGTCAGTATGTATAAATCTCACATCGGGTCTTTTTTCCTACGAAGAGAGACAAAAGATCACCACGGACGGAAGTGGCTAAAGATTTCCAAGGGAAACAATATTCCGCCAAATAAAAGGACTTCCGAGTGACACTACAGTAAGGTAAAATCTGGGCGAGTTCGACGAGTTGGTAGTATAATAAAACGTACATACAAACTAGGACTCGATGGGTGTTCCATAAATTTTTAAAAAGACGTTCATGGATAATAAATACGTGGTTATTTCATTTCCATGATAAAATTTGAAAAAGTAGAAGAATATTGTCTCCCTTTAAAATTTTAAACTACTTCCGTCCATGGTGGTTTGTTTGGCTCGCTTCAGTGGAAAAAAGATTAGATTCAAAGTCATTGCGAGTTGTTTCACGATAAATGTGTTCCCAATTGTGAGATTAAACTGAGAGGATTTAGAGAATCACCAATATTTCATGTAAAACATTTGATTCTATGAGAAAATATGGGGGTTTTCCGCGAGTAAATTTTGTTCTATTTTAAGAACTTTCAAACATTCTTACCTTGTGGAAATAGGTAAAGATTTTAGAGATAGTAAGAATAATAGAGTAAGTGGCGGCCTGGCCACATTTATTAGAAAAGACATTTTACCTGGGATAAAAGTCATTGACAAAACTATTGATGATATTATGTGGTTTAAGCTAAATAAAAACTTTTTTGGATTTTATAAAGATATATATCTATGCTCGATTTATATCCCCCCTAATAATTCATCTTATACTTTGAGAACTCAGTGTGACAAACAGATATTTGAGAAACTTGAGAATGATATAACAAAGTTTTCAGTAGATGGTGATATTATGTTAATTGGAGATCTCAATGCTCATATAAATCAAAATGAATTAGATTATATGGCAGATGAACTCAATGATGTGCTTGATGATTTTTTACCAGCTAATTATGTTGCAGATACTGTATGTAAAGCTAGAAATACTGAAATATGTCAGACCACTAATAGTTATGGAAGGTCAATTTTAGAACTCTGTAATGAGGCACAATTAAGAATCTTAAATGGTAGAACTCTAGGGGACTCTAGTGGTAAAATAACATTTATTAATCATAACGGTACATCTATTGATGACTACTGTATTTGCAGCTCCAGTTTACTCCAAAGTATTGTAAATTTTCAAGTTGGTTCATTTGAACCAGCATTCTCAGACCATAGACCTATTACAGTAAAACTAATGTCACATTTTTCCAAAGAATCTACTAATGATCTTGATAAGCCTATGAAGAAAATCAAATGGACAAAAAAGATAGAACATAATTTTATTAACAATTTGGAAAAACATGATTTTAAAGACATCTGGTCTAAATTGAATAAACTTGATTCAATAGTCAATAAAGTAAACACTGATGACAATTTGTCTAGTTTTAATTACTCCCCTTTACCATTAGTCAATGATTGTGTGAATAACATCTCTGAAATATTTTATAATTCATCAAAACTATTCAAAGAAAGTAAACCCAAAAATCAACAAAGAAGAAAGAGAAAAAAGAAATATATTGATCAAGATTGTGACTCAAAATACAGAGAATTAAAATCAATGAGTAGAAAACTCTGTAATGAACCTTGGAACAAAAACCTAAGAATAAAGGTGTTATCAAAAAGAAAAGAATTTAATAGATTAGTCAGAAAAAAACATAGACAAGTTAAATCCGACCTTTTGAACAAAATCATTGAATCTACTGAAAAAAACCCACAGGAGTTCTGGAAAACTATAGATATGTTAAAAAAATCAGATTATAAGGATCCCAGTTCAAATATTCTTCCTAAAGAGTGGTCTGATTATTTCAACAAGCTCATGAATAGTGAATATAATACATGTAATAATGATAGTTTGAATGTTGATATGTCAAATGATGAATATTGTTTATTAGATAAAGAAATATCTGTTGAGGAGGTGGTGCTTGCACTAAAATCATTAAAGAATAATAAATCATGTGGCCCTGATGGTGTAACTAATGAAATGATTAAAACCTCATGTACATTAAATAGTAATATAAACATATTTGCTAAACTTTTTAACTTAATTTTAAAGTCAGGTATCTACCCAGATTTATGGAGAAAAAACTACATAACACCTGTTTTTAAAGGGGGTTCATTTAATGATCCTTCTAACTATAGAGGAATTGCACTCTCAAGCTGTGTAGGGAAATTTTTTTCTAGAGTTCTTTTCAATAGATTAGAAAAATATTTAGATGATAACAAAGTGTTAAGAAAAGAACAAATTGGTTTTAAGAAAGGCTGTAGAACCAGTGACCATATTTTAACGTTGAAATCTATTATAGATAAAGCTTTTAAATCTAAAAAGAAAATATATACATGTTTTGTAGACTTCAAGAAAGCTTTTGATACTATAAACAGGGAAGCCTTGTTTCTAAAACTTTTTAATTGTAATATTAAAGGTAGATTTTTAAACATCTTAAGAGATATGTACAAGAAAGTGTTATTTTCGGTAAAAGTTCAAGATGGTGTAACAGGTTTCTTTCATTCAAAAATTGGAGTCAAACAAGGGTGTATATTGAGCCCTTCTCTCTTTTCACTCTACATTAACGACCTAGTCTCACTTTTCGATAAGACATGTGATCCTGTACAGTTAAATGAAATTGATATATCATGTCTTCTTTACGCAGATGATTTAGTACTTATATCAGAATCTGCTTCAGGCCTACAACATTGCATTGATAAACTTAACAATTACTGTGAACACTGGGACCTAACTGTAAATTTATCAAAAACCAAAATTATGATTTTTAACAAAGCAGGAAGAAAATTATCAAAAGATATTTTTAAGCTTGGACAGGATATAATTGAATATTGTGAAGAATATAAATATTTGGGAATCATTTTCAAACCATCGGGAGTCCTTACAAATGGCATTAATCTTCTATGTAAAAAGGCAACTAAAGCTATGTTCTGTGTCAGAAAACTCTTATCATCAAACTCTTCTAATATTGTCCCTCATTTGAAACTGTTTGATGCTTGCATTAAACCAATTTTACTTTATTGTAGTGAAATATGGTCATTAAATGTTGTTAACAATAAACATGAATTAGAATCTAAATATCTAGCAATGCCAATAGTTAAAACTCAAATTAAATTTGCAAAATCTCTTTTAGGAGTAAATAGAGCTGCAGTGAATTTGGCTGTACTTGCAGAACTGGGAATGTATCCAATATCTATTTTAGCCTTGAAATCAGTTGCTGAATATTGGTTACATATTATTAAATCTGAAAATTTACTAGTACATGATGCCTACAAATCTAATTTTAATTGTCAAGATAGCTTTGCCTCAAAAGTCAAGATATTACTAAATAAACTTAACTTTGATCATGTTTGGGATAATCAAGGTACCTTTTCACAAGGTAAATTACTCTCAGCTTTTACAAACAAATTAAATGAAAATTATTTAAAATATTGGAAGAACACTATTTTTGATGACAGTCATTCTGTAAATGGTCATAAACTTAGAACTTTTAGAAAAATAAAAGAAAACTATGAAATAGATACATATCTAAAATTGGATATAGACAGAGATATAGTTAAAACATTTACAAAAATTAAATTAAGCAATAGTAAACTTGCAATAGAAGTTGGGCGTCACACTAAAACCCCACTAGTAAATAGGGAATGTCCATTATGTAAGTCAGGAGTAGAAGATGAATCTCATTTTTTAATTACTTGTACTTCATTAGATAACATTAGAGAAAAACTTTTCACAGATATATGTGATATTTGCCCCTCTTTTGTTAATTTTGATTCAGATGCTAGATTTAAATTTTTATTCAATTGTAAAGATTATGATATTGTAAAAGTCATTGTAATAGGTGTTAATCAAATGTATAAAAGGAGATTTGAGTTACTTAATAACTGCAGTGCATAGTAGTAGTCCAACATATAATTGTATTTATTCATTCATTTATTTTGCACCACCTCCTCCAATAAAATATTAGATATATACGTTAAATATCAATACACAAACTTACTAATCAAACTTGGTAAATTATATATATATATATCTTTTGTTATACAGATAATAATGAGGCATGTGTCTTAATCACTAGTTTGTATGTTTGTATGTGTATATAATTGTAATTGTATTGGTAACAATCCTGTATTTGGATTTTAGACCAAATAAAAATTCTGTTCTGTTCTGTTCTGTGGAAATAGTATATAGACGAGATGAAAATTTTTATATACACGTTATTTATAATAAAATAAAATCCTGGACCCAAACGCCTGTGATTTTTACAAAATACAAATGTCAAAATTAAAACGGATATAAAAATAGTTAATTAACTTTGTTGTTATCTATTTTTGTAACTTAGGCTGTATATGCATATTTCAATGACTAACCTTTCATCAGCTGCATTTAAATCATAACATTGGAAGGACTAAAAAACAATAAAAAATAAATAAACAGCAAAGTATTGGAAGAAAAGTACTCAAAACCAGAAACGTTCGAACATGGAGACCAATATACAAACAATGTGCAGAAGAGGGAAACAAATTTGATGCTTCAAACAATATCGAATTTACAAAATCGATAGCTCTCAATGATGAAAAAATAGGTAATGGTAAATTTGCCGTGTCGGACAAGTCTGACCAGGTTTGTGATTTTTTCCGTGGGCCTCTGGTCCACCAGCAGCTGTTATCGACCAAGTGGTTCCAACATAGAAATGTCAGAATGGACCGAAAAGCAGCATTTTGGTTATGCTGTGAATGTATATGCATAATAAGGAGTAACCCTTTATCTTTTTCAGATCTTAAGGATCAATGTTAGATTAAATTGGGTTTTGTTTCAATCAATTTGGACTATTCGTGTTTTTGGCATAGTAGAAAATTCAAAGATAAAATGTGAACACCATGTGGTATTGAGATTTTGATTACTAAACAGCGTTTCAATATAAATTTGATCCTGTTATTTATATATATAAAATGTCTTTATTGGTCCTACAAAGTATACCTTATTGTTAAAACATGAAATCTGTACCTACAGACAAATTAAGAGCAATTGCTTATTTTCTTATTGAGTTGTTCTTCTTGACACAGCGAGAGTATAAGACTTTTAGATAATTTTGAAACAATTTTTTTGACAGAGTGCTTGCTTATGTGTATCATCTTATTGTCAACCTTCGGATTTCGTAACAGTAAAACAACTTTACGTTCCTTTTTTACCGAACGAAATTGATCAATCTAAATATTCGTAAAAAGATAAACGGAGGTCGCGCAGTTATTTAGGCTTACTGCAAAGTAACACCCCACCCCTTTCATGCATATCTCCCTGATATAGCCGAATTCTCACTGTTTATAATAGGAAGAGCAAGAAGTAACTAACTAACGACACTGCATGGGAATAAGAATTATAAATATAAATTGCAACAAAGTTCCAGACAAATAAATTTTGCTACGCCTGACGCGCGTTTCGTCTATTCAAGACTCATCAAAGGCGTTCTACCAAAAAATTGAAATGACAAACAATTTATGAAAATAAAGAGCATAGAACAATTTTACCACAAAATGCCGAAAACTAGAACCAAATTATGACTTAGACCAACCTATGTCTTGGGTAGGAAGAAACTTAGGGTTTTGACAATTTTAAAATTTAAACGGATGATTCATAGCTTTGTTGTATTCGTCAACACAAAAGTGTTGATGCCGGAGCGGGCTAACATCCACCAGCACGCTAACCATCACGGATGTTAGAAATATAAATTACATCAAAGTTCCAGACAAATAAATTTTGCTACGCCTGACGCGCGTTTCGTCTATTCAAGACTCTTAAGATTTAAAATGCCAAACAATTTATGAATATGAAGAAATTAAATCAAAATACTCAAAGAAATATAATTAATGAAGCTCAAACGCCTTTACTGAATCTTCTTATTGCAGATGAAATCAGATATACTTTAAATGAACGACATCAAATATTTACATCCAGTTTGTCGGTGGATCACAAGGTTTACACAACCATTAAGTTCCTCTAAATTTATGTTTATAGCTTATCCTTGCATCTCCATTTTCATTTAACATTGAATAAATATTTTCATTTTATAAGATTGAACTTATTTATGGGATATCTGCTTCCGCAGTCAGCTACATTATACAAAAAAAAATGTGTCAATGTTCTCGATATTGTGACGTTCTCCATCTTATACATCCTCTTCTAAGAAGTTTACTTCATATTTAGAATTACACCTCGAAATAGACTCTCAATGAAAACTTTCAAAAAAAAACTCTATGACACACGTGATGACGTAAACTTTCCAATAGTCAAATTTCCCCTCTTGTGTAGTTACACTCCTATGGAGTTTACCTATCGCCTACTATTGATTCGTTACTCCAGAGCTTGTGGGAATTACATAGATTTCCTTGGCAGAGCGTCACGTCTGACACAAAAAATTACTAACACGTAATAGTGTTGCTTTTACCCAAGAAATTTTACGGAAAACATCATGCACTCATAGACAGTCACAAATATGGGATTTCTATCTCTCAGATGATAGCAGATGTTAGTTTGTCATAGGATTTGTTTTGTCTTCCTCTACCGGTATTGACACACTGACTGATTGAAAATTGTTATTGCGACGGGTGTGCTATAGCAAGCAGGAACTGTTCCGGAGCAGCCGAGTTCACTCTCGTAACGACTTGAGTTTGCGTTGTTGATTTCTGTTCGGTTTATTTTGTGATTTTTGTTTCTTCGTGTTGTTCCAGTTCCTGTTTGCTGGTTTTGTCGTTGCACATTGGAACTTTTGACACTCGATTTTAAATTATCGCCACTTTGCTTCTTTCAAAACTATCGTTGACCATTTTAGGTTACAATAGACGATAAAGAGATGTGGAATAAGTGTACGCGACACAACCAACATTTAAGAAACGGCAATTTAAAAATGTCACAATGGAAAACAGCCAGTAGTCTTCAACATGACCAGAGGTCACTGCTCGCTGTCTTGCATTGGCCGAAGACTTAAAATACAAAACATAAGATTCAAATAAATCCCTGGATTATCAACAAAAGACCCATTTCTGAACATAAAACAAAAACAGACAGA
The DNA here is from genome assembly GCA_963971305.1 of Arcuatula senhousia. Taxonomy (NCBI): domain Eukaryota; kingdom Metazoa; phylum Mollusca; class Bivalvia; order Mytilida; family Mytilidae; genus Arcuatula; species Arcuatula senhousia. The sequence goes on from OZ020303.1 coordinate 3,652,653, forward strand.
TGACAGGGAAAAACAAAAGCTTTGACAAGGATTCCTGGCTTAGGACAGGCGACTTCTTGTGAAAACGATAACAAAATTATTTATTTTAAAGTTGTCTTTTAAATATAAGCATAAAACAGCACAGATATATGTAAGTGACTAGTGAAGTGAAGGAGTACCAATAGGGCATTCAAATATCGGAGGCCAGGACAAAAACAAGACGTTACAAATCTTTGTAATTTTTTGGTCATTTTTCAAGTGGATTATCTCCCTTGCTTTATTTAAAAATTTCATTTATGAAGGAATGGTTGTTTTATTTGAATTTTAATTAATTAATTTATTTTGATTAAGTTTTATTAAATGAAACTATTTAACACAAGTTTCAAAATATTTTTGACATTTGCACTTGTTTTTTTGTATTTTTAGCTGTTTTTGGTCACATGACAGGTGTCCTCACTAACCTTATTATCAAATTAAGAACAAAAACAATAAAATAAATTTCAACATTTTCAGCTCTTTCAACTATTTTTAAATTTTGTTGGCCAATCGATTTTCTTGAAAATCAGTACTTGTAAAAGGGGTTTTGGAATATCTAAAGCCTGAACTATCAGCGTTTTACCTCATCCTCGCTTCCTGGTTGAAAATAAAATTCAGGTAAAAACAAGTAAAAAGGAGTCGTTTAATTAATTATACACGCATGTGTCAATCTAAAAATACTGTTATCTTCATCCGTGCAGATGTTAAATCCTTTGATAACATGCAAAAAAGTTTCACAAGAAATGGTGCTGGCAGACGATCGTGACGAAAGCTCTTCCTTCAAACCTGTTTTCTTGTAATTAGTGACCACCCAATTGCTTTCTTTTAATCAAAGAAAACGTATTAGTCAAATCCTATTCTGATCATAATTTCCAATTCATAAATTTGTAGTTCATTCACATAAATAAATAATATTTCCTTGATTTGATATCAATTTCGATTTTATCGTTTTCGCCCTTATTGTTCACACTAATAACTTTTGAGTGGAAGAAATGAATCGGAGTTTAACATGAAAATACAATTAGATTCATTGTTAAACCATTAACGAAGATAAGACAATCCCGTTCATTACCCCTTTCCTTTTATTAAAACATTACCACGCTAAAACAATGTATCACGCAACAAAACAATAAGAAACATGCAAGATGTCACCGAATGATTAATAAATGGGCATTTGTTTTGTCTCGGTTGATAAACATCTTTATACCCACTTGGAATGGTGAAAAACAGGTAAAGAAGTACATGCACCAATACGGAATATTGGCAGTGCACAGAGGCAAGGACCATTTAAGTTGAGATGATATCTTTCATAACATCATGATTCCTGAGGATAGTATATCAGATGGAGAAATTCGCCAAATTAAGTGAAAGGGAAACATCAGCTTAACAAAAGCTGAGGTTAAAAGATAGAGCAAGTCTGTGGTCTTCTTGTTACAAAATGATTATTAGAAGTTGGTCTCATTTGAATTGAAAAAGAAATATGCAACCAGCTGGCTGTGCTTAATCAAGACAAATATCTCTACCAATTGGAATTGTCTGCTGAAGATCATGTCCACAAATACTTGACAAACATGTTGTCTATAGACAATAATAAGGTTTGGCATTTCAATAATTTGTTCTTCCACAAACGAGCCCCCATACCCGTCAATGATAAAATAAGTCTAAATATAATCGAAAGTCAGATATTTGTACTTTTAAAAGATCTTAAATAACACCCGCTACTTTTATATTTAAAAAAGGCTTACATCTTACACCAGGCTTACAAAAGTCGTCTCATTATTTAAGTACTATATACCGGTAGTTAAAGAATTCAATGTGGAGCAAGTATTTCTAAAATGTTTTCAAAATTTCGTTTATATTGTTGAACTACTAGTAGTTTACTTTCTAGTGACCTTTATGATATACATTGTAGATTTGTACATTCTAAGAATAAGGGAATATTGAAGCACAATAGTCCACGTGTCCAATTAACTGTCAAGAGTGTTTTGCTAGATACATTATTGATAACATTAAGAAGCCCCAAGAGCAACATTATTGAACTCCAAAGACCTTGAAAGGTAATTTACCTCAATTCTTGACGATTAATAAGATTTTACTGAAATAAAGTGCTTCAGCAAAAATATTACCCAGTCACCAGAGGACTAATTTGCACAGCTTTAGGCCTAAATGTCCCAAATTTCAAAATCTAAATTATTAATCTATCGGTTTCAAATAAAAGAAATAAAACCAGCACAATGAAACTACATTACGAAGCAGAGGTACCAATATAAAACAACCAAAAACAACAGAATTACAATCAACAAATCTAACTCAAGTTGTGACGAGAGTGAGCAAGGAACCTGAAGGATAAGCAGGTCCTGACTTTTGCATCACACCTGTTGCGTTTCTTAATGTCATGCATTTAAGCGTGTCAAATCCGGTTGACAAAACAAAACCCTGTGACAAACCAACATCTGCACTCATCTGAGAGTTGGAAGTCCCGTATATGTCTATGTGCACATGAAGTCTTCCATAAAATTGCTTAAAGTAAGACGACAATTAAGAAGCAACATAACCCTTACACTCATTAGAAAGTTACCAAATCGAGGAATGTTCAGTGAAGAAACATCAAAGTGAGCTTTTAAAATAGAGGTAGTCTTTGATCTTGTTGTATGGTAAAAATTGTAAGAAGTCTGCTTCATATGAGCGAAGAAACAATTCAGCACAACAAGCAAATAGATTGCTGAAAAACATATCCGCCAATCTGTAAAAATGTGTTGTCTATAAGAAAATTGAGCATGTCGATTATTTAGCCCTGTGTAAATTTGTTCTTTTAAGTATCGTTTCTTTGTATAACCGACATCTTAGATAATTGTACCTGAGATTTCTATTTTTTAAAAGCTACGTTTAATCAGCTGTGCCAATGTGACATTTTTTGTTATACATGTGGAATAGAAATAAATACTGTGGAAAATTCAAAAGTTGAAACTGATTTAGGGTAAAGAATCTGCTTTAGTTCTTTTAGTTCTCTAGGTCCAAAATTTGATTGACTAATTTTCTATAATAACAACAATCAAAACAAATCAGGAAGATTTTATCAAAATTAATACACCTCAACTAAACATAATGTATAATAAAAAGCCCAAATGTCATGTGGGATAGTAACCACATAAAGATTTTGAATCGAGCTTCAACAGTCCAAAAAAAATTGCAGTTGAATTCTGGTTCCTGGCGTAATAACGTATATCAAAGTTAAAGTTTTCGTAGCTGCAGGATAAACACAACACATAGACAAAAATATAAATTAATTTGGACGGGTCTTAGAAACAGACTTTACTGTGTATTATATATTTGGAGCAGGGCTATAAGAAAATACGTCTCCTACGATCCCTAAAAAAATTCTTTCTTCGTTATCAGCCAATAGTAGAAAAGTTCAAAATTGAGTTAAAAGATATGGTAGTTAATTGCTTTAATTAGTGTTTGACTGCATGGTCTGCTGTACTGAGATGATCACCTCAATATCCCTATTGTGTCTCACAACTATGTTGTGTTCTATGGTCATTATCGGATCCTAAGATCGCAATGGAAGAGGGAGGTTTGGCGCCTTAAAACCTGGTTTAACCCACCATTTCGTTTGAAATGCCTGTACCAAGTCAGGACCATTGCGATCCACCAATTCTCCGGTATGACTGATTCGTTTTTGTCATTTTCTCTGGGCTATGAGATTGATCATTCAAGTTCGGTAGTTTTGTTATTACCTTTATTTTATATATCAGATAGCACACTTCACTTGAAGGCAGATGAGTATAGGACAGAATAAGCCCAGATAAAGAGCATAATTAAATGCTAAAGAGAGAGGTACCAATGAAGCATCCGAATGTCAACAGTTCAAAAGGGCAAAGAATAAACCAGTCAACACAAACAAGAACGATAAAACAAAAACACACATAAACTTATGCCCCCGTCACACTGGATAAAGTTCGTACTACGTTCTTATTAAGTCCTAAAAAGGCATAAAACGTGGAAAGAACTTGATGAACGTATTAAAGACGTACTAGAAACTTGTATGGTCGTAGTGCGAACTTAAATGGGTAGTACGAACTTTCTTGAACGTAGTGCGAACTTCAAGAACGTGAAGGACGTGGAATAATTTTGAACATGTTCAAAACAAACGTAGTGAGGACGTGGAGAAGTCAAAACGTAGTACAGACCTACTAAGAACGTATTGAGAACTTTATGATCGTAGCATGAACGTAGAAGGAACGTATCAAAAACTTCAAGGACGTGGCCTGGACGGTATGATTTTTTGTGCCGTTTATATGCTACGATTTCACTACGTCCTTAAAGTTTGCACTACGTTCGCCATACGTTTTCGCTACGATTTCATATAACGGTATTTTTCGTTCAAGTTTGTAGCACGACCATAAGGAAGTTTCTACTGCGTCCTCAACACGTCCGTCCAGTTTTTACTACGTTGACAGTACGTCCTAGCGGTTTTAACGCCGTTTCTAGTAAGTTTTTACTAGGTTTTCTGACAGTTCACATGAATTTGTACAAAATAAAAGGTTTTGATATGTATTTAGGGGACGACCATTTGATTTTGAGGGGGGCCTGGCAGTTTTTGTAAATAATTATTCTGGCCTGGAAAAAGTTGGAAATAAATAATCTGGCCTCTGTTTGCAAGAAAACAAATAATCCGTCCCAAGACACTTGCTTAATTTAGCTATTGTATGCAGAAAGTAAATATTCTTGCCGCGTAGCGGCGAAAAATAAATATTCTGGCACGCAAAATTTTAAAAATAAATAATTTGTCTCGACCGAAACTGCCTGCCTCCCCTCAGAATCAAATTGGCGTCCCCTTCAATAAATCGGTTGTCTCTTGCCCGCCGGAAGAGGATTGTTTTAGTCTGCATTTAATAAACAAAGGACAAGATACTTTTTAAATGAATTATTATACTTTGCCATTTGTATTAGTCAATAATACTGCCAAAAATGTCGCGCCCCACGCCATACATGTATATACCCGGTATGTTGATTCTGTATATATCTTTATCAAAGCTGGTGTTTGTATTTGGCGAATATTAATGACATCTGTTTTTTGTGTGTGTCAAGAATGGGATTTTTCATTGTCATATGTAGTTTTTTTTTCAATACAGGGCCAATTTCAAAACAGCTAGCTGCGACCTTCACATTGAAGGCTGCTTGCTGTTTTCTGTTGTTGATTTTAAAAAATTGTTGTAAATGTTGTATCAGGTTGTGTGTGTTATTCTACACCCCATTAATTTCTATCTACACAGTTTACTGACTGAATCTGTACATCTTCGAATGTTATATGATGCATACTGATATTTAGACATTTTTGAGCATTTCTATACATGGTCTAATTTAATTAAAGGATGTAGAAGGAATCCATATTATCTTTAGTTAGGGAATGGATATGTTCTTGTCCATACTGAATTTCCATATCGTTTCGGTTTTTTGTTTGATTTTGTCATGAATTTTTATTTATTTTTTTCCTGAATAGAGCACAGTGGGTATCCTTAAATATTTTTTCTTACGAAAGATACAATCCTGCCTTTTGATGTCAAATTTACAATTTACTCATAGCCTGCACTTTCAAACCAAATGAGTGTTTCATTTATTTGGGTATATGTGTCGACAAAATAAAAAATAATAATAAAGAACATTTAAAAATGGGTCAAACATTGAAATGGCCGGATTTCGTTAAAATGAAAATAGATAAACGTCAGACTTGAAATCAAATCCCATGTTATAGGAGCCCATGATGATGTTGTATACCAAAAGTTAAGCGCCTCGGATGAGTAGTTAGGCACGGACCATTTGATTTTCTGGGGGGGGCCTGGGATTTTTTTTGAAAAAAATTTCCCGGCCCTGATTTTTGTAAAAAAAAATTATCTGGCCAGCACCTAGGTTGAAAAAAATAATCTGGTTTCAATCTTGCCAATTGAAAAAAAAATAATCTTGCCAACAAAATTTCCTTGCTTAGTATGTGTGTGAAAAAAATAATCTGGCCCGCAAAGCGGGCGAAAAAAATTTCCCGGCTCAAGGTAAAATCCCAGCCCCCCCCCCAGAAAATCAAATGGTCCGTGCCTTAGTGAGAAAACTGGTACAAAACATTAAATTGTCTACTAATGAACATTTATGTCAACAAATTGAAGTCAGCTAACAGGAAGTAGATGAGCGACAAACCTGATATCGAATCATACGTTATAAAAGCCCATGGTGATGCTGCTTACTAAATAACCCATGCGCGTTAAAGAACTTTTTTGTTGAATTCGATAATAGTAGGCTGAATGGGGCCCGCTACAATTGCCACACTGGTCGGCAAACAGCAAATAGGGGAGGAATTCACAAAAGCATCAAGCTTGTTTTCAATTCCAGAATTAATCAATACGTTAATAAACTAAATATCAAAAGGCTATGATGCTGAGGAAACTGATAATTACAAAAAAAAAAGGTTCCCCGCCCAACCACCGACATTTACCATACATGTTCATCCCTGGAATTTTCACTCCGTGAAATCTTGCCAATTACATCTTGCTAGTACATTGTCTTAAATACACATGCAGTATTTTTTATGCATACATATTTTACAGGAGGCAATTCCGGGCGAATAATAAGAGACACATAAGACAAAAGTTATACGGCAACAATGCCAAAAAAAACCCCAAAATATGCATAATAACTAAAATCTTCTGGTTTAAATAACACAAATGAACCATCGCCTCGTGTCGACTTCAAGTGCATGGATAATTAAGAAAGTGTTTGTAAACCCCGAAAGACTTTGATATTTGTCGCCGTAAAGAGGCAATGGTGTACCAAAGGGGTAATCAGTATCATAAAACCGTGAAGACAAAGACAAAACCGGCAGACAAAAAATCATCAGAACAAAACAAACCACATAACATATAACACACACACACATAACAACAAAACCGCATTCAGCAACGCGAACTCAAGTCGAAACGAGAGTGAACTCAGGTGCTCCGGAAGAGTAAGCAGTTCCTGCTTGCTATAGCACACCCGTCACGTTGCCAAAGATCGATTAAGTGTTGGTCAAATCCGGAAAGGATGACATTACAAAACTCTATGTAAAACCAACATCTGTGCTCATCTGAGAGATAGAAATCCCGTATTTGTATACAAGCACATGATGTCGTCCGTAAAATTTCTTGAGTGATGACAACAACCTGGGAGCAACATACCCCTGTGTTAACAATTTGCTTGTCAGCCGTGTGGCTCTATCAAGGAAGTCGTTGTACTCCCCACATGCTCTGGAATAGCGAATCAATTGTGATACGTAAACTCCATATGCTGGAGCGGACGGAATGTTGCTACACAGAAAGGGAAAGTTAACTATTGGAAAGTTGAAGTCATCACGTTTGTCATAGAGCTTTTTACAAAGCCTAATTCCTTGTGTGTCAATTTCGAGAAATAGATCCAGTTTGAAGCGGACCTCCTAGAATCTGTAGTGTCCTTTATCTCAAGTTCCTTCGGATATATGAGATGTAAATAGTCACCAAATCGAGGATTGTTTAGTGAAAGGACATCATCAATATAACGAAATGTGAGATTGAAGGATAAAGCAAGTTTGCGGTCCTTTTTGTCTAGAAGTGATTGTAAGAAGTCCGCTTCATATGAATGAAGAAACAAATCGGCAAGCAATGGTGCACAATTTGTGCCCATTGGGATACCTATTGTTTGCTGAAAAACACGTCCACCAAACTGAACAAATATGTTGTCGATTAGAAAGTTGAGCATTTCTATTATTTGATCTTCTGTAAATTTGTTTTTCTTGCTAGACTCTTGGAAGACGAAGTATGTCTTTTTATAACCGACTACCAAATACTTGTACCTCCGTTTTCCGTTCTTTTTGATAAAGCTACGTTTAATCAGCTGTGCCAAACGAGATTTTAGTTGTGAATGTGGAATTGATGTATATGATGTAGAGAAATCAAACGTTTTAATGCTATTGCATGATGAAAATGACTTAGAATGGAGATTTTCCATCAGTTCTTTAGAATTTTTTAGAATCCACATTTGATTGACGCCATTTCTAGAGTAACAGCAATCGAAATACTTTTGAATGCTTGATTTTATTGCCGTCAATATTGATGTTAACAAAACTGAAAGAGGCTTAGTTGTACATTTGGATGAGCCAGCAATAAATCGTTGCGTGTATGGAGTTTTATGTAACTTTGGAATCCAATACAAGGATGGAACGTCATCGTTCTTTTTGTCAACAGAAATGCCAAAGGAAGAAATGACAGAATTATGATTGTTGATTATTTCCTCCTTTGACAGTGTTGTTGCTGTATATGTGGTGCTTTTGCTAGTAAGTTTTACAATATATACGAGACTAGTTCATGACTTATGGTACAGGCTGAATAAAAATCCGAGATAACCAGGTTTTGTGGCACTAAACTTTCCCTTTTCATTGCGATTTTAGAATCCATGTGCAACATCAACACAAATAACACGATTGTGAAACACAATTTATGTAATTTTCACTATACATTAAGTTAGTTTGTCAAATATAGGTGGCTAACGGTGGGTGAATGATGCGTCATGCAATATTAGAGAGGTTTGTAGAGCTAACCAAAATAAAAATCAGACATCAAACGTATGCGCGGAGGTGATATTGCTCTCTTTGTTTTAAAACTGTAGCAAACTTTCTATAGACGTACTGCAAACGAGCTAGTCACAGTACAGTCGCAGCAAGAACGTAGTTTAAACGTAGCGAAGACGTGATGAACGTACAAGACACGTAGTGAAAACGTGCTGAACGTAGAAGACACGTAGTAAAAACTTGATAGTCCTAGAGGGAACGTGGTTGTAAACTTGAAGGACGTTGCACGGTCTTTGTAAGGACGTGGAGAAGTCGTATTGAAAACCTAGGAGCAATATTTTTATCCCGTTTGCACTGCGTTCTAAGAACGTACTAAGAACTTGGTGGTCTTTGTCCCAGTGTGACGGGGGTATTACGAACAACAGTCAGCAACACGATCTCAAGTCACAGGAGAGTGAACTCAGATGCCCATGAAGGATAAGCAGTTCCTGTTTTTTGAAACACACTCGTCGCGTTGCAAACAGTCAATTCAGCGTGTCAAGGAATACAAACCCTTATGCTAAAACAGTTATCAGATGTCCTTCCAATAACCAAATTCCACTCTTGTTTCGACGTTAATAAAAGCAACAACAAAAGTACCGAACTGGGGATGGTCCATCTCATATATCCTAGGGAAAAAAACAAGGCAAAGATCTACCAGAGAAAATTTAAGACCACAATGGTTCTGGCATTTTAAAAGAAATGGAGGGTTCAACCAGGTTTCTGTTTCGCGGAGTTGACTGTATTTTGATCGTTGTGTCTGTGTGCGTTTTTATGTCAACTAGGTCTCATGTTCATTTACTCCATATCCTTTTATAAAATATTTATTACAGGAGATTGTCTTTTATGCCGTGTGGAGTAAGGAGAATTATTCCTATGCTCTTCATTTTCCTTAGATATGGTGTACTTGTACACAAGATTATATCTCATGTGTACAAATTGTTTGGTACTATTACTAGTATCTTAATTTATAAATTCTAAAACCTAAGGTTTAACTCCCTCCATTGAAGGTTGTCCTAAGACATATTAGACAATACTGATCATTTGGATTTCATTTAATTTAATCAATATTCTAACTTTTTTTGAATTGTTGATTTCCTATGTTTGGTTTCTAGTGCTGCTGATGAGGAATAACATTCCGAAATAGCCATACAGCTCATAAAATTAATTGCAGTTGGAGTTTACTTATGTGTTATGGTCTCATGTTCATCTACTCCATATCCTTTTATAAAATAATTATGTCTCGGCCTTTTAGGACACAGGACAATCGAATGCCCCATTGGTACAACCTACTATGTTACTATTGCTAGCAGTAATTTTTTTTGGCTTCAGTTTTACAATATCAAGAATTACAGGATGTTTTCTGATTTAAAAAAAAAGAAATGAAAATACCCTAGTTTAAATAATGCTCTTTATATGAACACAATGTATCAGATTTTAAAGTAGAGTATACTGTTGCAATGAATTATTTAAGGTTTATCATTCTCAAAGTAGTTCAAATTGAATTTCCCTTTTAAGTTGAATGCAATAAGTATCAAATAAACCATAATAACTCACTTCCAACATACGTCATTGGTTCTAATGTTACTTTGTTATTCCGGGTTATATAAAGACAATCATAGGTTCTTATATTCGACACTACACCTTCTTTCTAATTTCACTTTTATACATACAGACAATTGGACGACAATGGAGTAAAACCTTTTCACGACTGATATATCAAATCCTGTCTATATAGCTCTATTGAATTTGAGAGATGGTTTGAAAAATCAAACAAAAAACCACAACTTTTCATTCTTTTATACTTTAAGGCATTTGTATTTTTTAATTACTAGAGGTAAACCCCCACTTTATCTGGGCTATATTCTGTATTTTTCGTTCTTACCTCCTTAATGAAAAGTTTTTTTCTTAACCATTGTATTTCTTCATAGAACGTAGGTCAACTGCATTATGTGTTTACTTCTTTAATGTTTTTTTTACATAAGAGGCATTCAATGATGAAAGGAACTTCCTCATTTAACATGACAACTATTGACCATTGTGAAAATTACTATCTCGGCTGGCAGATTTTAACACTCATCGAATAATCATTGAAAAGACAGAGTATTTAATAATACCTTAATGAGGGAACAACAGGTTTTAGTCTATTCCTATGGACACAAATTGTGCTCCTCTCCTCGCAAATTTTTTTATACTCTTTCAAGACTGAATTTCTTCAAGAAGAAGAAGAAAGAAGCAAAGTCCTTTAATCTCAATTTCAGATATATAGACGATGTCCTGTCTGTCAACAACGCTTCGTTTGGAAGATGGATTCCTTTGAAATAACCTCCAAATTTAAAGATTAAGGAATCCAATTGCTTCACATCATTCTTGTTTTTAGATCTCAATTTGACAAGGGTAGTCATCTCAGTTCAAAAATGTACGATAAAAAATTAAATAGACGACTTTAATTTTCAAAAAAAAAAAATTATAAAATTTCATAACTTGGAAAGTAACCTACCAACTTCACCTGCTTATAGCGTTTATTTTTCACAACTATTCAATAAGCCATGGCTTACACAATTTTTTAAAGATTTTTGGTACGACATCGCTGTCTCCATGACCGATTATTATACAGGAAAAGTTAAAGCCCTGTGCATGTATAGAAAAGATCCTTAAAGATTATGCTTTCACGATTTAAAAAAAAATATGCAGGTTTCATACACATGTATTAATTGTATTTAAAGCTTCTGGTAGATTTTTTTTTCAGTGAAGGAGATGAAATATTCATGCATTGACGCAATATAGTGCATAACATCTACGCTATATACACGTTACCACCCTTACTAATTGCCCTAACTTTTGCTAAATTTTCTAGAGGCATTCAAAACTTACTGTTTATAATTATCCCACCCCACGCTCATTTTTCTCATCATCATTTCATCATCACTTTCAGGATCGCCAATATGTAACCTTAATAGTGTTGTCAGGTGGTAAAAACACTCGTAAAATGCCAACTTACTCACTCAACCTTTATTGAAAAGTTACGCAAGGTTAATCAGGACAGATTGAACTTTTTTGAAGAAAATCTTAGAATATGTACAGCTCAAACAGCATATTTATTATCAGGACAAATAAAGTATAGTAGGACCTAGATATGGACACACCTTATTACATTCAATTCGACAAATTTTTTGTTGTTGAACATACATGACATAGCAGGGATTTTGCGTTCAAAATGTATTTTGAATAAGAACAAACTATCCCAATTGTTCTCCTCAACTGACATGTTAATGAACACTTTTTGTTAAATTTCAATCAAATGTCGCATGAGATTTGAGTCAAACCTGCAAGGATGTTAGTTATATTAACCAATCAAAGCGCTAAAGCGTTTAAAGGCAAGCGAAATATATAAGAATTATAATAGATTTTTTCTCTGCTAAAGTATATTGTTTAAAATGTTTGCGAATTATTAATTTTGGTGAACGAAGAAAGGATCGTCATGCAGATGCCCTCAAATTTAAAGTTAATGAACACAATTGCACGCACACACAAGACAGGTATCGTGTAAAAACGGTATCGATTGAAACACCCCTTCGATTAAAATGCACTCGTCCCAATGATGTGTATTTTGTACTGATTTTATGAATGGTGAAGCTAGAATCTGAATCCATGCATTGACCAATCAAATGAGAGAAATATTTATACGAACCAATCAAGTAATAGATGAATACATAATGTATATTCTATCGCCTTTAACTAAAAAGTTTGTCATGAAAGATGCAAAGGAATAAATAAAACTTGTGCCGGTCATATAAAATGCCAATAAAAATTGAGATTTATAGAAGTGTATATCATGTTAACAAATATTGAAAAGTAATATAGAAAATAAAGCATTTTATTCCAGTCTGGATGCAGGAAAATCACTCCGTCTAGACAGAAAAAAAACGCGAAAATCATCACTACTCTATAGACTCCATAAGGCTTCGCTGGCGCTTGCCTAAAAATTGACTGTGCACAAATAGCGGGAAAAAAGCAAAATTTAGAAATAATAGTATTAATCATGAAAATATTAATAAAAATTAATAAGAAATTAATATATCTAGGTCCTGCTACGGTTTAATTTTGAATTTCATATGCAGTCTTTGCTGTGCATGTACTGAAAAAAAAAATCTAAAATTATACCATTTGAGGTAAACGTTTACATGAATCTTTAATCTGATAAGGGACGAGCAGATGTTTACGTTCGGGCGGACAAACAGTCCTAATAGCTATATTCCTCTTTGTGGTCGAGGCATAAAATATGTTTTTAGAAATTGAATAATCGATATCTGTCCGTCATTCTTGTATGTTGTTGAACTATTGGGCTGTCGGACTAATGGGTTGTCGAAATATCGGGTTGTCTGACTATCAGGTTTTCGGACTAATGGGCTGTCGGACTATAGGGTTGTCAAACTATTTGTTTGTCGGACTACAGACGTGTAACTGATCTTCCAAGTTCGGTGAATTTGTTATGACCTTTCTCTTGTAAGACGAGAAAAGAAAGTCTTTAAATTGGTCACCTATTATGAATCAGAAGACATTTCGAACCAATGTTTAACTGAAAACCAAAAGATCGATTACTCTTAGTCAATTAATGTTTGTTCATTCCACCATCATAAATGATGCTGCGCTATAAATGATCTGTACTTTTTCTTTAGCTTATATGATTTTCCCACATTCAGAAAACAGCAAATAGAATATTTCACCTGATTAGAGAAATTCAAGATTTGAAAGCAATATCTCATGTTGTAGTATGATGTGTGTTGTGTGTTGTGTCTGTATGCTTATTACCTCTAATCCGGAATACTGCCGCTTTAAAACACAAATGCGTCAAGATCTATTTTTTCGAGTGAGGAGCATTTCTCCAAATCTATACTATATAGGACCTCTTAGTGGTAGCAAGATCAATGGGGATCATGCGATTGCGAGACGGCGGACAGCATTACCATTATTATACCCAGTGATAAACCTTGTAGTGCGTAGTTTTTTTGCTGTGTTTTTTAACATGTCAAACCAAATTGTCGTTTTCTGTATATTGCATTGTATTTAAGCGATTAATTTAAAATGCAACAAAGTAACAAACAATAAATTTTGCTACGCATGACGTGCGTTTCTTTTAATGATAATCAAGACTCATTTGAGGCGTTCTCCAAAAAGCGATTGAAAATGCCAAACAGATTGAAAACACCAAACACTATATGAATATGAAGAGCATTGACAATAAAATAAAACCAAAACTTGCCGAACTGGAAGGAGGAGCGGGCAAATAATAAAACAGGCGTTTCGTAAACGTGAATATCCGCTTATCGGTGTGTGTAGGAAAATTGATAGGGGGAAGGTTGGGCCCAAAAAACTAGTTTACTTAGAAACCCCGCCACAAATTATATGTGCCTGTCCTAAGCCAGGAATCTTTGACAAAGCTTTCGTTTGTACTTGTCTTTTTGATGTTTAATGTTCCTTGTTTAAGAAGGGGGTCTATCTGTGACTATTTCAGGATTGGATTTGAATTATATGCATTTTATTTAGACCATGGACCAATTGCAGAACCGCGAGCAGGGCCAAATGGCCTCGTTGAAGGCTGCTGGCGGTTGTCCGTTGTGGTTTTTCTGAATTGCCGCTTGATTGTGGGCTGTGTCGCGTACACTTATTCCACATCTCATTATTTTCCATTTGAGGAAACACATGACACTGAAAACAATGAAATTAGGGAAATAATGTACATTAAAAATACAACAACAATAACAGTCAATTTAGGGCATTGTCTCAAAAGATCTAAAAACACGAACATTTAATAATAAGGAAGCATCCAAGTTTTAATTGATTTAATAAATAAAAACTTGTCACAAATAACAGAACAACATTTAATTCTATATCACATGATTCATAAATGGAATTTGTACTCTATGTTGATGAACTATAACATTTACATGTTTACTATAATTACTGTGATTCATAAAACAGTTCCTGGTTCCCTTCAAAATCAATTTTTTCAACACTTTTTATCCCTACTACTTAAAAATCTTTAAAAGGATCCGAATTTTTATGACATTATTTTTTTTATAACTAATAAAAATACTTCAGAAAAGGGTGTTATAAATTTTCCTGCAGAAGGCATGATATTATTTTCATAAACATTTTAAGTGTTTCATTTCTCCTATGGTAACCATGCTTTTAGCATGGCGCCATTGGTTTTATTACTCTCTCTGGAAGGACACTGAGCGTAAAAGCTTTAATTCTTTCCAATTCTTTTTTTTTGTTTTCATTAAAGGGCTACATTTGTACGTGTAACGCGTGGACTTGTAAACATGAACATATCCAAGTAATAACGAAACATTTGAATAATAGTAAGACAAAGTACTATCTATTACGATTTTGATGAATAAGACTTTATTCTAATAAATCGTAGATTAGAAATGGCAAGAAAAATAGATTAGAAATGGCAAGAAAACTAAGATAGAATTTACCCCCCCCAAACTTTTGTTAAATTTGAACATTCAAATTAAATTTATTCCGCTTTTCAGTGAACCTCAGTTGTCAACCATCTGCAGAGGCGTCCACCTCTTCGACAGGTAAACGATATTGCCGTAGATTGGTAAAGAAGTTAAGAGAGGTCTGAAATATACCTTGAAATTCATTTTCAGAAGAATCCCGAATTAACTCCCCATAAATTAATTTCATTCTAAATATCGAAGAAAAAACCCCATTCAATTAGTTAGAAACCATTTTTCAGAAAATTAGAAACAGCCTATTTTGCCTGAAATAAGACTGTAAAAAATCCTTGTCATTTTTTTCATGATTGACACCTATTACAAGTACGAATCAAAATATGCTTACGTTGGAATAGTAATAATAAGACAATCGTGATAGAAATTAAGCATTTCCGCATAATTCACTGAAGCAACACAATATAGAAGAAGGACTCATGTTAGAAAACATGTTAACAATAGTGAAGGTATGGGGAAACTGATACACGATTGACATGGTTACAACAATACTTTCAAATTGGTGTTATAAAGAATATCAAATAGTCATTGCATCATGATGCTATGCAATGATCTTGAAGTATACACAATATATCCAATCACATTGTCATTGTTATACCTTCAATGTTAAACAAGTTTTTCAGGCACGGGATAACAAAATTACATAACGTGTGGTGATAACGTAATATACCGAATACCAATTGGTTTTGTACCCTTTCTATATTCCAATACTATCAACAATCTAAATCAACTGTAACTCCACTGTAGTAATGGATGCAGTCTTATACAGGCAGGGATGAACTCATCTTACTGCGGTGAGTGATATCTGTTCAGTCTGACAACTATGTCTGAGGCCCTCGTGGGTACTAGAGAACGTTGCTCCTGGTCGGCTAATCCCTTTCCCTGTTATTCGGTATGAACATCGACATGCTTGTAAAAACTCCTTTCGAAACTTTGCTGAAACACCCAGAGATAAATTATTTCTATTTTATCATCAATTCACCTTCGCAGCGCTATTAAACTATATTTGATTTTATAGCCAAATAAATGCTTCATTCCCCAAAGCTGAACAGGAACTCATCAAGGTACTTTGGGGAACTGGTGCTTAATCTATCTATAGAGTTTTGTAATAATAGGAGCTAAATCTCTTTGATCAGTTTAACTCGCACCTTCATTGAAAATGAAAACTACTCATAGGTAGATGTTTTTTACCTGAAGGAAGAAAACTCCTATCTCTGAGAGAAATTGCTATTATCTATGATTTTTGCAACTAAATAATTTTCTTTTATGAATCTAATGTTTTAAACAACCCCTTGACATTTATTTTGCACATTTTCTTATGTATAAATACCATTTTTGAGCTATTTTGCCAATATGAAATTTTCAACAGGTAATCTTTTATACAAGGAAAATTTTTCCTTCATATAACAAGATAATCTCCTCTCCATAGATGTTAGTTTAAACTGATTAGAGAGATCAACTTACATTGTAACACATTCAATAGGAGGATTAAGTACAGGTACTCCAAAGTACCTTGATGAGTCCCTGTTCAGCTTGGGGTAATTAAACATTTGATTGGCTATAACACAAATTTAACATGGCGTTTAACTCTATACAACATATTATGTCTTATCTCCTCGGGGACTTATAAGATACTGAGTGTATCTACAAAAAAGATTTTATGACTTATTTTTTTATAATTACGTTATGATTTTTATTGTAACACTGCCCTTTACATGCACCAGTAAATCTTTCTGTCTGTCTGTCTGTCTGTCTGTCTGTCTGTCTGTCTGTCTGTCTGTCTGTCTGTCTGTCCTGTCTGTCTGTCTGTCTGTCTGTCTGTCTGTCCTGTCTGTCTGTCTGTCTGTCTGTCTGTCTGCAAGTCAATGTGTCTATTCGAACTTTGTTACATTATAAGGCCAACAATCAGTCACTATAAAATGCACCTGACGACAGTTTGGATCTCATAAGGGACACTCTATAGAAAAGATATTGAAAGAAGAAATAAATAATTGAAGAGCTCAGCGAATTGACCTTTTGCTTATATCAGCTAATCAAATATGTCTTAATCCTTAGATTCAGGATATAGAGGAGAGATTTCCACAGAGGGATTATTTTAAAATACTTCACTGAATAACAATAAATCATTGACCATCAAACCCTCCATTAAAAGAAACAGAAATTCTGAACATAAGTAGGTTTCGTTGGCTCTATTGACTAGACAATTAATCTGTTACATAATCTTATTAAGAGGAAGTATGGTACGTCAGTTTTAGACAAAAATCTTCAGCATGTAAAATATTCATGGAAAGAGTAAATATTCTATCACAAGGTACTGAACATGAAGCTACTACTCGCACTTTGAGAGACTGCCTTTAGCACAGTGGCATTTAATTTAAAAGAAGACTTTTTTAATTACTCATATAACATGTACAGAATATCGTTTTCTTCAGGCTACAAACAAAGCACCGGCTCATGTCTACAGATGCTTTTTTTCACAAAACTAATTATCAACAAAAATAGAGAGTTTCCTAACCTGGCAATATTAAAATGCTATTTCATCCTTAATGAATTTCCTAAAGTTAATTAAAACAACTAAGTAACAATTGACCTACTGATATAATTTACACAAAACTGACTTATGTCAATTATGTCAAAGCTTTTGAAAACCTTGTGCTTATAACTGGTTTGTTCAAGCCAAATTTCCAAATGGAAGTGTTCCCTTAGTGTACAAAGGCAATCTGTATTAACATCAAATTAACCTTAAGCTCGATAAACACTAATTTAACGTTCAAGTAACACTATTTAAATGCTTCATTAACGTAAAAACTATGTTAAGGTGTCTCTGGGCTATTAGGATTTTACTATAGATGTTGTTCATTTTTTGCACATTGATAGACCTAAATGTATAGATAAAAAATAACAAATAAAAAGAGGGGGTCAACGTTCATTTTAGAGCACTATCAGCTGTCTAAAAATAGCAAAGTTTCAATATTTTTATATAGGGTATATAGGGAAAAAAGCTATAGAGGCACCTAAATAAAAATTCCTACTATAGAATCAGCTCAAATTCTGAAGGAAAGTCGCTTTCCGAAAGCTCTTTGCAAATATCTGAAAAAAATAGGGGGTCACCGTTCATTTTTTTAAGATATTCATGAAAATTGAAAATTTTCCTATTCATTCTATATAAATTATCTCCCTTTGATTTTGTACGGGAAATTCTTAAAATGTTTAAAATGTCATTTTTTGTATCACAATTGCTTCTTATTTGATAAAATTTATAAAAGGGTAAAATTTTTGTCTACTAAGTCCAGTTAGTTTATCAATTTTATACAAAATTCCAATATGTGCAAAAAGATGCTCAGTTTAAAAGCATCGAGCCACCTTAATTAACGTTGCCTTTAGTGACGTGAAATGTTGAATTTTAATGAAATTAACAATCGATGCTATAGATAAATTTAAATTTAACGTTTAAAAGCAAAAATTGGTTTTGTGTACCAACATATAATATTTTGTTTATATAAATGAGAAAAATGGTAAGGTAATAACCTATAAGAAATGTAATTGTTTGTTGATACTCATACGACATTTTATTGTATATTCTTCTTGTCCTTATATTTCGACTTCTTTATAACCAAACTGTGCAGTCTTGAGAAAGCTTTTTTTTATCCATTGGTGTTCGTATTTTGCGAAGGTTACCAAGAGATCATGATAAGTAAAGGTTACTTTAATTCATAATTGCCAGAACTAAGTAGTCTGATTAGAATGACTGGTAAAACATATTTTGATCTGTCCGTTTTTGCGAAGACATAGTTTTATTTACTTACCACTCATAAAATTGTAAATGACAGGGTTCATGGAGCTGTTAAGATATGGCAACCAATGCGATATGTAATTCATGGCTCTGAACCCATCTTCAGGAATAGATTTGTGAACTCCGACATACCTGTATAATAATAAACCTCAACCTTAGTAATGCAATTAAATGTTGTCCTTGTATAATAATAAATCTCAACCTTAGTAATGCAATTAAATGTTGTCCTAGAATAACTTGTTTTCGTTTACCTTTTGGGTTTATATAAAGTAATAGAGTTGGTGTAAAGAAAACCTGTATATGCATTTACATCCCAGCTCCTTTGTTCTAACAGGGGTGATCTGAGCCGGATCATCCCTCGGAATACCCTGTTCTACTTTTTCAACTCTATTGTTCCTTTACTTTTGTTTTTCAAAGCAGGTTTTTTTTTAGAAATGTTCACTAAGTTGAACATAGGAAAATTATAAAATCAACAACAATGTTTTTGTTTTTGAAAATTGAAAAATAACACAGTTTCCATCGGGGTTTGAACGAGGGAACTCGTCGTTCCAAGTACACCTTCATATCCACTAGAACACGAAACCCGATAGAATATCTATGCTAAAAACATGTACATAAAGTATATTAAAGGAGTATGGAACGCCAAATTAACATATATTCAATTAATTGTACCTATCTTCAAATAATTGAAGATATCTTCAATCATTTGAAGATATCTTCAAATAAATTGAAGATATCTTCAATTCAATTGTACCTATCTTCAAATAATTAAAGATATCTTCCTATCAATTGAACCTATCTTCAAATGAATTATACCTAGGTGCAATTTAATTGCACCTAGGTATAATTCAATTGTACCTATCTTCAATTGAATTGAAGATATCTTTAATTCACTTGAAGATAGGTCTAATTCCAACATCTCCATAATTCATTTGGAGATATCTCCAATTCATTTGAAGATATCTTCAATTCATTTGAAGATATCTTCAATTCAATTACACCTATCTTCAATTGAATTATACCTATCTTCAATTCAATTATAGATATAGAGACAATTGAAATGAAGATAGGTTTAATTCAATTGAAGATAGGTTCAATTCGATTGAAGATAGGTTCAATTCAATTGAAGATAGGTTTAATTGAATTGAAGATAGGTACAATTGAATTGAAGATATCTTTAATTGTGCTGAATTGTACCTAGGTACAATTGAATTGAAGATAGGTATAATTGAATTGAAGATAGGTATAATTGAATTGAAGATAGGTATAATTCAATTGAAGATAGGTATAATTCAATTGAAGATATCTTCAATTATTTGAAGATAGGTACAATTAATTGAATATATGTTAATTTGGCGTTCCATATAAAGGGGCCCAATAAGGACTCTATAATATATATATATATATAATATATATTATAAAAATGTTTTTTGTTTGATTCTAAATAGCCTAAATGCACAGAATGTATTCTAATGTTTGTATTTAAATTTTACATGACATATTTTGAAGGCTTGGATGTAAAATAGTTATTACATTCGGACTTGGTGTGTCAGTAAGATCACCCCCTCCGGCCTCCGGATGATGAATCTCATAAATTCAAGAACAAATGACAAAACAGATGATGTGTTAAACAAGGCTAAATAGAACCAGCCCCCCCTCTTCCATTACGAACCTAAGGTCCAGTTACGAAAAACACAGTAGGGATTACCCGGATAGCGAGGTGTTTGCTATAATACTAGTAAATAGCCAAAACTATTAAAGACAATCACGAATCAACCTGTCGTCTGTCATAATTTTAATGTTTCTTTTGTCTATCTGTTAGCAGTCAGTTTATTCAGTCTATCTGTAAGCAGTCAGTTTCTTTTGTCTATCTGTTAATAATTAGTTTTCTTTAGTCTATCTGAAAGATTTTTCTACCAATGGCCAATGGCTGATATCGAAAGAAAAACTTTTACAGACCGTATGAGATGACTTTCTTATAACCTAAGTTTAAAATTAAAACCGTTTCTTTTATCGTATATTTTTGTACTAAGAAGACCCCAAAGTCAAATCCAAGAAAGGCTTGAAGCAAGAAGATTCAAGGGGTTCTTTATTTGCTAACTCAGAAGGATACATAAAAAGAATCCATTTTGCAAATGAAGCGATGTTCACCGAGAAGACATCATCTGAGATTAAAGGATCTTGCTTCTTTCGTCTTCTGATTCTTAAATACGAGTATAGTAACAGTATAAAAATTAGTCGGCAAGGAGAGAGACACAGTTTGTGCTCATTTGGATGCTAACTTGTTGTTGAAAAAACGTGACAAATATGTTGTCGATTAGGAATTAGGAATTAATTCTTACTTAATTTTTATATACAGCGTAACTAGTTTTAAAAAAACTTTCCACCTTATCTTTGCACGAGTTTTATTTTCATAAACGGAATTTAAAAAAAAATTAGAATATTTTTTGTTACAGAGGAACCAAAAATAATTTAAATTGCTTTACAAGTGTCCCAGCATTTTCAGTTAGTTGCAGAAAATTAACAAAGTGACACATTTTCTTCAGTTTTCATCTCAAGAAACCGTTAAAATTGAATGACGTAAAAACTGAAGCTGTACCAACGGTAATTAATCAACTGAATCTATTTATATGTTCTAAAGTGATACAATTGAGTAACTTATCAAACATTTAACATGTTTAAGACTATTTCCATCGGTAAAAGTCTTTATGGACTACTTGTAAATGTATACACTTTGTCAGTATACCGACAAAATTGTAAAAATTACGTACACGACGAAGCAGTGATCTTATCACTAACGCGGCAAAATGAAAAAAAAAGTTTCCATGTAACTCTATCAAAAAATGCGCATCATTTGATAATCTTAAGGGATAAGACAAAATACATCACTGGCCTTTCGCGCAATAGAACTACTCTGCATGTATATGCTAACTATATTTGGTAAAATTAACTTTTCAATTGAAAAACATTTCATGTTGTGGAATTACAGAGTTTTCATTTACCGAACCCAATGATCTCATTGAACTAATAGTTTAGTACAAACAATTACATAAGCTATAATCTCCAAGGAGCCTTAATCGCTGACCTGATCACTAGAGCTTCTTACCTAGGACATGGTGTTACAGTTAACAATATACGTTTTGGAAGAAAACACTTTTATAATAAAATATACAAAGTTACAATGCTTTCATTTTGTAAATTAATCAGAATTTACGGAAAACAACAGTTGAACGGAGTTAATTCTTAAAGATTGATTCTACAAATGTGACTCTGAAATCATTTTTGTAGATATCAATGAGCATCACATCTTTTGATTTTATTTTTCTGTGGGGGGCACTTAGAAAAATAGGGCCAAACTGTGAAAATTGTTAAGTTTGACGCTTAAGGGGAAATAACTCCAATTAGGACTTCTTTCGTCTCAAAGAAAAGCTCTGTAGAGCTTTTGATGTTGGAAAAGGAAGGTTGTTCCGATTTTTCCGGAAACTTTTTAATGTATTAGGCAGTAGGAAAACTTATGGTCTGATCCGCTTATTAATTTTTATAACTTTGGCAATGTTGGTTGGTCGGCATGTTTATATTTAAAACAAAACTTTAAGGCTAACTGATGTGATTCTGGAGAGATAAGGTGAGAAGTGAAAAGAACAAAATGTCAACAAGCGAGATTAATCTTAAAAGCCAAATGGTCGTTAAAACTCGATGAATATACAAAACTTATATACTTTTGCGTCAATGTTACATTTTTTACTTTGGAAAGACACATTGATATATAATGCAATAAACTTTTTACTCTGTAACAGGTGGGAATTAGACAATAAACAGGCATTTAACTAATCTACAATAATTCTCTGTTGAAATGCAATTATCATCATTTCACATGCAAACAGATGGAAAAGTCGTGCAACAGACACTGTAAACTTAATTAGGAATGATATGTTTGAAGATAATCAAGAAATAAAGTATTTTTTTACTTCTTTAATTTTTTTCCTTTTCCTCCTTATTTTAGACAAGTGACTTTAGTCCATTGTCAATTCTTCTCGGACTATTGAGAATGGTGTTTTTTTTTTCACATATAATCACTTTTACTTGGTGCTATTTGCTATTACAGAAAAAGTTATTTTCTATCATGCAATAGAAATTATTACAAAGTTCCAGACAATTAATTCTGCTACACCTGATGCGCATTTCGTCTTTTCAAGACTCATCAGAGGCGTTCAACCCAAAATACTGAAAAGCCAAACATCATATCCAGATTATGAAATGCATTGAACCAAAAATACCTAACAGGAAAACCAAATCATGACTAAGGTCCACCCATGTCTGGGGTAGGCAGAACCTTAAGGGTTAAGACAATTTTGAAATTTAAACAGTTTACAATAGTTAAATGCTTCATATCGGTACATAATTTGATATTACAACAAAAGAATACCATGTCTGTCGTTGACTGTCAGTAACTGTCCCAACAGTTCAAAAAATAAACTAAATGTGAAAAATATTTGGAATATGCTCAGTGTAAAAAAAAATCAAAATTAATCTAATTTCTTCCGTATTATCTAAAGATTATAATAATGCATTGTTGGCTGCTTAATGTTTTTAATCTAATTATAACCAGTCCATTTTAATTGTATTTACAGTGTTTACAACTCTCAGTATTCCATCTTATTGCACCCTGTTTAGCATTCATCAGATTACTCAATATTACTTTTCTTGTAAGAGCTACAAGCTTCAAAACTTACCTTAGGATATTGAGTAAATGAACAGGGAAGTAACAAACTGCGAATGCTATCACTACAGAAATAAGCATCTGTGCCGCCTTCCGACGTGAAGCCAGCTGCTCATTGGCTACATTCAATTTCTTGGTCTCCATCATGGGTCTCGTCGTCGGAGCTGTAAAAAAATATAAGACTTTTAAGGTTAAAGTACTAAACATACATGAAGATAAGTTGTGTAATGTGTTTTTTGTTGTGCTGTACGTTTCTCGTCATTGCTTCCTAGTAAAATATCCCTCGCGATGCATATATAAATGTTACTGATTTGTAATATTTCTTCTAGAAATTCGTTCAGATTATTAACAGATTGTTAACAGATTGACGATATCATTACATTTCTCTGTCATTCCTATCTAATCTTGATGAATTTTCATCACAATTGGAGGTGTGCCCCCGTTCTAGCGCGAGTCTGTCCTCGCCTTTTCGTGCTGTTCATAGCCCGAAGAAGAAACTTATATCCGAACATTTGGACACTTTGTTATGTTTTTGACTCTCACATTTTAATGTTAAACTTTTGTTTTGGTGTTTCCTTTTAAATGTGGTTTTACTTTTAAGTAAGTTATTTTATTTGCCACCTTTAAAACCACAGTGCAACATTGATTATTATTAAAAGATTAAACTTGTTTATAATTAACGCCTATTTATTAATAAATATCATTTGTAATCACGATTGTTTAATCTGGACATCATTATAGAATTAAGACCTATATTCCTATAGCATACTTATTGTTATTTATTGATATTGTTCCAATCATTTTTCTTGTTATACAACAGGTTTCTTATTTACCCTCTTATCTAGCATTAGCAAGGAAAAACAATATTTATAGTGAGTTTCTAAATAATCCTTTTGGCAATGACTGTACTTAATAAAACAAATAAAACATTTTTTATTTCTTTTGATAAAAAAAATGTTTTCCTTTGCAGATCATCTTCAATTTACATCATCAAATCAAATAAAGCATACCACTACTTAAAAAAAGGAAGCAACTTTAAACATTTCATAATAAGAGAAATAAATCATTAGTAAACTAAAACAAACTTTAAAATATGATCGAGAGTATTCATTTATAATATGTTATCACTTTTATCCAATGCTTTTCTTTTCTCACAATTTTGACACCAACCCAGAAGGGATTAGGGGATAGTGTGCATTTTCAATGTTATCTGTAACAGTGTAATAGATCTTTTTTATTTGATAATTTAAAATATCCAAGAATGAATAAGGTGACAATGGACTTTTCAGCATAATTGATTTCGATTTTAGTCATTGTTTGTTCCAATTTACTAATTGTTTTTTTTTATCTTTGGGTACAACAGAAAGTACCACAGCAACAACTCCTGTGTCGACAAGCGAAGGAACTACGAAATCATGTGGTCCTTTATTGACAAAACAAAGTTTTATGCACTTGATTTAAACACATTCATTTATTAATCCCTTTACTGCATATGATTTCTTTAAATCAAGGCGAATTTCTAAAGTAAACAAAAAAAATATAATTATCTCACAAGCGTACTATGCTTTGTGTATTACCGGAAGACAGAGGATTGGCACCATAAAGATGAACATTTCTATGATATATTTCTGCTTTGTGTTGTCTCCTCGTCTTGGACTAATGATATTGATCATCCCAGTTCGGTAGTTTTGTTAATACTTGCTTTGATATGCGTTTTTTTAAACATTATGTTTAAAATACATACCCTTTCTGAGTTTGTTTTCACCGGGAATATCACCTTTCCATAGAACGAAGGCAATCTGTATATAAGCAAAGCCAATAAATATCATAGGCAACAGGTATAGCAATATAATCAGTGCTATCTGGTTCACCGTTTGTTTCTCCTGGTCCCAGCTAGGACGACAGGATACCAGCCATGGTGATACGAATTCTGGGACATACAAGACAACTTGCATGGATAATATATCAGGAATTCCAAAGCAGCATGATATTATCCAAATCACTATTATGATAACTTTAGCTCTCTTTCTGGTACTTTTGAAGGAGAGAGGTCGACAAATTGCATACCACCGTTCAACAGCTATGGCGGCAAGAGTTAAAACTGAGACCGATACTGACACTGTCTGAAAATAAAAAAAGACGGTTATCAGCAACGGTGGCATGAATTATATCTTAGAATGACACGGAGAATAGGAAATGGAGTCATTCAGTAGTTATGGCGATAAAAATAAAAACCTGAGATGGAAACCGACGTTAAGCTGAAAATTACAAAACGAGTGTCATTCAGCAGCTATGGCAAGAGTTGAAACTGAGACCAATATTGAAACTGTCTGAAATAAAAAAAAACGACCAGAGTAAAGAACCTTGACATTTACCTATACCGTCAAAAAATATAACGAGACACGTTCAGGAGTAACAATGACAAGAAATACTACAAAACGACGAAAGCAGACATTATTGATAAAAGGTCAGAAGCAACGGTATATAGAACTTAGACAGAAACGGAAAACAGAAATAAGATATAAAAAACGTTAGACAGAAAAATTGCCATAGAACTGACGTAAAGCACATACTGAAAACAAAAAATTGAGTCTTTCGGAAGCATTGATGACTGGTGAGAAAACAAAGTTGGGCAACATTGACGACTCTATTGAAAAATCAAAAACGACACTGTCTTAAAAGATAAAAAAAAATAAAAAGGTCCAGCGGCAATTTTTTTCTGGAGATTAACCAACAATAAGTTAAATTGAAAACTGTGATTGTCGTCAGAGAAAACATAACTAAAACTATATTCTGTACAATATACCATGAATAAAAAGATTACGCATCCTTCGATGTTTATATTTCAAAAATTAATTAAGTTTTGATAATATAAAAGCAAAACTAAATGGGAGAAGAAAAACCGTGTCAGATGCCTGAAAATGTAATGACATTATTTAATTAAGATTTATATAACCTTAATGTTCTTATAAAAACCGTCAAAGAGTTCTTCATTAATTTAAGCATAATCACAATTTGGCTGCTTGAAAATGTGAAACTGATATTTCTACCTTTGATTGTATTCTAAAAGCGATAGGCGATCGTCATTTTAGTTTAAATTAATTGATAAGTGAGCTGTGGAAACTCAGTATAAGAAATCCAACTTTGTCTAATTACAGGTAAAATGGTTTACCTTGCATGAAATTATCATTAAAAAGTAATAGTAGTCAGCAGATTATTCCTAATAATTGTGTTTTCTACATCATTAATGGTGAACTAAGTTTACAAAGACCAGATCATATTGATAATTTGCTTCTGCTTCTGATATGTGAAAGCATTTCTGATTTTTTCTAAGAAAGTGTTTAACAATCAAATCACTTACAGAGAATGACAGTTGTTTTATCTTTAAA
The DNA here is from genome assembly GCA_963971305.1 of Arcuatula senhousia. Classification (NCBI taxonomy): domain Eukaryota; kingdom Metazoa; phylum Mollusca; class Bivalvia; order Mytilida; family Mytilidae; genus Arcuatula; species Arcuatula senhousia. Next base: position 3,679,702 of record OZ020303.1, read on the forward strand.
ACAAATGATGCTGATAAAGAATAATCTGACACTAAAGTATTTGTTGAATTAGTTATGTCAGAAAAGTTTATATTCAACAGATGAAATGAGATCCACCTGCTATTTGTAGATTGCAATTATTTCATCTGTACATCATTCATCTTTCAAAAGAAAGTCAGCTTTGCATTGTGGTTCTGATGCCTCAAATAACACTTTAAGGTTATCTAAATCAAAGTTTTAACAAATTATCAGTCGAATTAGTTTAACATAGATATTATAATGGTTATCATCTCAAAATCATATCATCCTAAAATGATACAGACAAAGCACTATGAACGAAGATAAGGACCTCCCCTTAATCAGATGATCAGCATTTCTTTAATCCAACGTATTTTGAAATATTGGCAAAAAAGCAATTATTGTACAAACCCATTGACATGAAAGGAGTGATATTGGAACTCAGTTTTACGTAGGATAGCAGTAAAGTGTGACCATGCACTAAATCAGATTCGTGTTAGCATTTGATTTGTCACTCCCGGAGGCACCAACCTAGTTATAATTTCTCTATCATTCAGTACTATTGTTTATAAATTGACATTAGCCAATCGGAAAAAAAACACTGATCTTACCACCTTTGAGTGTTCCATTGATACTCTTTCTTTGTGTCAGCAATGGAATCAAAAAGAAAAGTTGCAAACATGGTTTTCATGAATGTATATTGGATGAAGCAGAGGTACCAATGGGTATCCGAATGTCAAAAGTCCGAAATGGCAGGGACAAAACCAGTAAAACCCAACAAGAACGGGACAAAAACATACAACATGTAAAACATTGAAACACGAAATCACTGAATATCAACCAACAACTCGAACTCCAGTCAAAACAAGAGTGAACTCGGGCGCTCCGGAAGAGTTAGCAGTTCCTGCTTGCTATAGCACACTCGTCACGTTGCCAACAGTCTATTCAGCGTGTCAAATCCGGTAAAGGAAGACAAAACAAAACTCAGCATCTGCACTCATCTGAGAGATCGAAATCCCATATTTGTCTGTAAGTGCATGATGTCTTCCGTACAATGTCTGTAGTGAAGACAGCAACCGAGGAGCAACATAACCCTGTGTGAGCAATTTTTTGTGTCCAGCACGCTCTGGAGTAACGAATCAATTGAGATACGTAAACTCCATAAGATGGAGCGGACGGAATGTTGCTACACAAGAAGGGAAAGTTGACAATTGGAAAGTTGAAGTAATCACGTTTGTCATAGAGCCTTTTTGAAAGTCTTCCTTGAGAGTCAATTTCGAGATGTAGATCTTTATATGAAGCAGACTTCCTAGAATCCGTTGTGTCATTTATCTCAAGCTCCTGGGGATATATGAGATGGAGAAAGTCACCAAATCGAGAATTGTTTAGTGAAAGGACATCATCAATATAACGGAACGTGAGGTTGAAAGAGAGAGCTAGTCTACGATCTTTTTTTGTCTAGAAGAGATTGTAAGAAGTCTGCTTCCTATGAATCAAGAAACAAATCAGCAATTAGTGCCCATTGGAATCTCTATTGTTTGCTGAAAAACATGATGACCAGTTAAGGAAAAAAAACTTGATAGAGATGCATATTTGAATATTCATACAAAGTAATACGATACAGAAATACTAAACCTAAAATTGTCCACGAAGATCTACCTAACCTTTTATTAATATTTATACTTAAATAAAACGACATTGAACTAAAAATCCTTAGAAGCAATGACAGCGATATGGAGTTATATTTGCCAAGCACACGTACAAGAGTATTAAGGTTAATGTGGACACCTATACTGAAAAAAAGTCTGTCATTAAACATTTGATTTTATGGTCTAAAATGAAACATGTTTCTAATATCCTTTATTTAAAATAAAAATAAGGATAGGTCACCATGCTCGTTTTTGCAATATAAGTGGTTAAAGTATGCCTGAATTACTATAGATTATATAGGAAAGGCCAAATTTTAGGCATAAAATCATGTCTCAGAAAAATTCCTTACAATAGGATCTTGTTTTTATTTTGTCAAAAGTTATATTTTTACCTGTATATTAAAATAAAACATAGAAAACAGGGGGTCGCCGGCTTAGATTTTTGTCTACTATTCAATTCCATTGTAAATTTAGGGCAATTTTGAAGTGAGTAATCTCCCTTGTTTTGTCAAAAATTGCGTTATTCAAGAAACGATTGATGCAATTGTAAAACAATTGAATATTTATTACTCATTTCAATAAATTAAAATATTCTATTTTTTTATTATTGACTTTTATAGACACTGGTCTTAAATTTTGCATTTTTAAAGGTACAAAAGTCATGTGACACCTGTCTGTATTAACCTTAAGTTGTTAAAATCAGATCAAACTAACAGTACAAAGGGGTAGGCGATAAAACTCGACAGCTTATAGGTACAGCCTACAGGCCTGTATCTAGTTTTATTTCTTATAGTGATCCTTTGATGCTTGTAAAACAACTGTCAGAGGAAATCGTGCCTGTAAACGCTGCAATGAACGGTAATCACCGATCCTTTCTGATACTTTTGATCACCTTTTCCTGTAGTATATTAATATATTTTGAGTGAGAGAGATCACCCCAGAGTTAAGGTGGAGCAGGACAGTGGTCATGTGACTTGTCCAAAATAAAATGAAATTTGAAAAATATTTTGAGATTTTTGTGTTTTTAGAATCTTTATACCTTGTTAAGGCACATTTAATCAATGGGATTAAAAATTGTATTCTAAAAGTAGTATAAATTCTTAGCTAAAGTATGGTCATGGGAGATAATTTGGCAAAAATCATGAAAAATCTTCGTTTTTGGCTCCTATTTTTGCTTGTACATAAAAATCAAGGGAAGAAACACCACTTTAAATTGATTTAAGATGATGAATTCTTGCAAGATCTATAAAATGTCAAAAAATGAGGGAAATCTATTGACAGGAAAAAAAATAATGGAACATTTTTGTGTGTTTTTATGGCTTTTCCTATATAATTCATAGTAAAATACTGATACTTTAACGTGATATAACTCGAAAAGTAGGGAAGAAACCCATGAATTTTGAATCAAATTATGAAATAGTACATCATTTTGGACATTTATTTTAATTTTGAAGAAAATCTATTGACAAATTAATTTTGGACCTAAGTGCCACGCTCTACCTTAAGTGGTCTATTTTTATTGTATTCCTTAACATCATTGAGTTAAGACGTTGAAATTACTATTCCATTGGCGTTTAAGTTAAAATGAAAATGGAGACACATGGAACATCAAATATAAGTATCAGAGGAAAACATAGAGGATCGATGCATATAACTTTCAGTTCATTTTCACAGCGAGAGACCGATAGTGTAGTGATTTATTAATCTGTGTTGGTGTTCTTGAAAGTTTCCCAAAATTTTACTTAAGACACACCAAAAGTCAAATAATTTTGAGACCATTTTTAGATCTTCCTAATCTGTTTTTCGAAGCTATATCAGACGATTTTTTTGTAAGAACATTAATAGTAAATTGAATGACATAATAATTGAAAAAAATATACGTATACACAAAAGATAATACTTTGCATGCTTGAAATAAAAGTTATCATTTTATTTAATAGTTATATATTTTCATTGAAATCGTAAACACGGTGACCCTTAAATTAAAGACCCTTTTCATAATTTGGTAAGAGTAGACTCAAGGGGGTCACCAGAAAGGGCACATTTACAACAAACTGGGGAGGAAATCACATAATGATATTGGTTGTTTAAAATCCAGTTCGGATAAATATGTTTTTCTTAAACTATTTTTGCTTCTTTTGTTCTTACCAAGTATACTCACTCAAAAAAGTTACGCAACAATACAAAATTTCCCTATATATTTTAAATAAACCTACCTAATATTATTTTTGTATTGCAAAGCCATTTCTTAACCGATTTTAATCAAATAAAAACCAAGAGAACGAGAAATGATTGAAATTTATTTTTATGATCTTCACCGGTTTTTAAGATATCACAAGTAGAAATCAACTGTTAATGTTATGCGTCAACTACCCGTTTATATCAACCAACATTTTCCGTGGAAAAACATTCGTTATGTTCTACTTGCGTTCTATCAAAATCCGTAACAGTTAAGATTTTGCACAAATCATAAAAAATAAACTTCACTTGTTTTTCTTTTTCATGGTTTTTATTTGAAAAAATTGATTGAAAAACGGCTTGGCAATATCAATTTATAATAAGGAAGGTTTACTTAAAACATATAGGGAAATTTTCCACTGTTGCGTAACTTTTTTGAGAGAGTATATAAACGATAGGAGCATTACGTTATGTATTATAAACTTGAACATTCCTTTGAATATATTAAAAACGGAAAATCTTTCGCCTACCATCCTTTTTCAGTAAAAATAATTCAACAAAATAACAGGATATAATAAGGCAATCTAAGAATTGGATATCAAACTGAAGGTTTGTTTGATATTCAAACAGATGCAATATAGAATTTCACTTCTATTTAATAGAGACGGAGAAGTGCATGACGTGAGGGTAGGAGATGTCTCCGTAACGTCTCCATCTGTCCTCTTTCCACGATTATACCTTACATACTTGACCAAAACGAGGTAATTAACGTTATCAGGAATTCTAATTGATTTTCTGATATTCCAAAAGTAAGTTGGCAACTTTAAATGTCAACACTTTCAAAGAAGTTCCCTTTTTATGCTATTTACCACATCGAAATAAAGTATAAAATATCTTTAATGTACAACATTGACATTTGCTGGTAATATGATGAGTCTGATTTCCTCTACGTGGTCTTTCATATCCTTATAATATGCCACAAATTAAGATATAAAAGCTTATGTAAGTTAAGATGTAAAATTTCAGAGAAAATTAACAATTCAATGGCTGTCGGTTTTATGGCTTTTATAAACAGTTTCCGTTGTATTCTTAAAAGCTGTGGCGACTTTAATTGAAAAAGTCGAAGCTTAAACGTCGAGTTAATTCACATCACGGAGCGTCAGATTTTTTTCCGGTTTGGTAAATATTTATAGTAGGTCGCAGACTGGTTCAGTAATACTCAACTTAAAAGTACACTTAGGGGAGTCTGCAGAAACATTGAGTTATAATGGCAATGTTTAAAAACAAAGAGATTGTAATAGTAATTCTGAACACTTTGTAATTTTCTTGGCATGTCTTTGACAAATTTTCCCAGGATTAAAGTAACAAATCAACATAGTTCCATGCAACAAATTTTGCTTCGCCTGGCCAGCTTTCCATCTAATCAAGACTCAGCTAGCCAAAAGTTGAAAGTGCCTTTGAATCGCATAGAACGATAATAATGATAAATATATTTTCCCTAATTATGATTAAAGATTAACCTAGGACATTAAGTTTTGTCAATTTTGAAATTTAAATGTATTCTTTTATTCGAAAGTTAAAAATTATGTAAAAAAAAACAACTTTAGGTTTAATATTACGTTAAAAAGTTACAGGGAAATCTATTTCAACGGTTTGAAATGCAAGAATGTTTTTTTCATGAATTTAAACGCGCTTCATTTTACATGTACTTTTTCAAAATTATAGAAACTTATCGTTTATCTTACATGACTTTGTACAGCAATACATTTTAAAATTTGTTAATGCTATGTTATTTAGTCAAAACTAGGACATCGCTACACTTATTGTATGAAAAAGAAAAGAAGTAAAGAAGCAAAGGTACCAATGGGGTATCACAAAATACACAAAAAGTGTTTTTCGACTGTCTGTAGAAATTGTTTATTAAAATTTTAGATTTTTAATGGAAATACTAACAAACCAAGATTGATGACCTTTGTACGTTTGTTTCAACATTCAATGATTTCTAAATTTCAATGCCATAACTTACGTTTTTAGCAAATATAATTTGCCTATTACAATAAAATGTTCATCTTCTAATATTACAAAAATGTTATTTTTATTGTAAACAATTAAATTGATTTGTTTATACCGTCATTTATAGTAAATCCTACTTATTATGTATTTTTCGTTCATTTTGGTATTTAAAAAAAATGATAATATGGTTTTTTTTCATTAAAATGCTATAATTTTCCTTTATTCTGGTTAAATATTCAATTTAAATGTTGATATCATGAATAAATATATAATTCTTTTGATATAATCTTCAATTTAAATGCAATATTTTTCTTTCATTGGATTATTTTTTTTTTCATTCTAATGCAATATATTTTAACCCCCAGCATTTATTTTTTTCAATTTGTCAAGACAGAATATGATTGTGCAAAACATTTAACTGTGGTTAACTACGTTATGCCATGCCGTATGTGTGAATGTCATTTGTCCCATCTGATAAGACAAGACTAATTCCCTCTGCATCGTGTTTATTACCCACTACAGACCAACTAATTGAGTTTTCTATCTATGTTCATACTCTAGAACAGTGAGTTAATGTCTCTATTGGGTGATTGTTTCAACAGACAATGTCATCACCAGTATTCAAATCAAAAGATTTCACTAAAGATATACATATTTTTCTTTTTCCTTTATTTGCTTAACATTTAAACGTGAAATGACTGCTTCAGAAATGTTTTTATTCAATGAAATAATGACTTTTTATCGTTAAACGATATTTTTTTGGAATAAAAACGGAACATTTGCCCTAGATCTTTAAACTTTGGAATTTGTGTTGCCTTTTTTCAATTTTATTAGTTTATATATCGATATTTGGTATCATGCACTTTTAATCCACTCTGCTTATTTTTCGGATGTCTTGTTACTACCGAGTCCTAAGATTGCAATGGAAAAGGAAATCTTGATGCCATAAACCTGCCATAAAAGATTTCCCTTTCCATTGCAACCTTAGGCCTCGGTAGTAACAAGACACACAACACGGTTGTGAGACACACTAGGATAAGTGCGGTGGATCACCTTCATTACAACATCCGAAAACTGATTAAAACAATTATAACATAATTTTGCTAACGATGGTTTGAACGAAAAGCAGAGATTGATAAACGACATTATTTTTCGCTTTGGCAGAGAATGCTCAAACAACAAAAACGTCACTCCAGCAGTCAACCAGCAAACGACAAATATGTCGCTTCGTCGCACCGAAAGAATTAAACACTTGCTTTACATTATGCAAAATGCCAAAAGGCGAGATTTTAGGATTTTCAAAAGCTTTACATGATAACCAGATTAGGTGGTAAATTATAATTTCTTCAAGAGAGAATGCATTTTGTCCATCTGTTCGATTGGCTTTGAGTACTTTTCATTCAATACTTGTGGTTTTTGACCTACCAATGTTTTGATTCAAAGGCTGTTGATGAGATGTTACTCCTTGAAATATCGATAAACAGCATAACCGAATTTACTGTTTTTATATCCATTTTGGTTTTGCATTTTGTATAGTTGAATATAAACACATGAGCATTTCGATTGGAGCAATAATATGAAACATAGTTTCTTCAAACAGAATAACATAACGAATAATTAGGTACAAATATCTGGTAGTCAATTACACTAAAACTTTTTTTACATTTCCGAGTCGAGTAAAGAAAAACACAACAACAAATTTTTAGACGAACAAAAGGGTTAAAATGCTTATCTTTGTCATTTAAAACAACCATTTTATACACTTTGATGGACGTGTTTTGATCAGCAAATCAGCCTCCCAAGAAACACTTATTGCGCATCATTGTTTGCTAATTTATTTGTTCTTAAATATGAAGCTGACTTTTTACAATCACTGCTAACACTGCTAGATAAAAAGGATAACAAGCTTGCTTTAATCCCATCTTGTGTTGTATTGATGTGCTATTTTGCTAAACAACTCTTAATATGGTAAATTTTTGCATCTTAAATATTCCCAGGAACTTGTGAGAAATGACATACATCGATTCTTCACATTTTAATATGTTATCTTTTTCAAGCGTTGCATCAAAGTTGTTTTAGGGTTTAAGCAAGCAAAGATAAACGACATGGGTATTCAAACTATATTGATGGGTTAAAATAACCAGCACACATTGACACAGTTTTATCTTGAATCCTAAGATTTATTAAAGTGTGTGCTAATTTTATTTATGTAATTTTAATCATAAGATATTCAATTGATTGCTGTTTGTCTACAAATAAAGTAGTTCGTTCACATATACTTTGAGTCGGCCAATTTGTATCGTTACCAATTCTTATTATCTAAAAAGAAACTACACGAATACCTGTATACCTCGAGCTATACTGCCATATGTTTGAACTCGTCTGTCAATATCCGAACAAGAGAAACAATTAGAGGATAATAGCTAATTAACAAACAATACATTCATTAATGTACCTTACTGTAAACATTAGCTTAGGTTACCAGTTCAGGAACCTTATGTTTGCACCAAAGGAAATCTTACTTTATCAATGCATAATTGCATATAGTCATACCGCATCTCTTTGATTTTTTATCTTGATAAAATTTAATGAATGTAAAATATAAGCTCACACAAAATCTACATAAAACTAGAAAAAAAAAAAACTGTGAGCCTCAGCTCACTATAAAAAGCCCCAGTCAATGTTTTGCTATGGGAAACCCCCAAAATGATTCTGATCAAATTTTAAAATAGGACATGCACATCTACATTATGCGAAAAAGAGTGTGTGAAAATTCTGATGTGTAACGGAAAGAAGGATGGAAGGACTGCCATCCCTATTACTATATACCCTCCCACTTTTCAAGTGATTAACAAGTTCTCTTTAAAGAAGCAAAGGTGTACCAAAGGGGTAATCAGTATCATAAAACCGTAAAGACAAAGACAAAACCGGCAGACAAAAATCATCACAATAAAACAAACCACATAACAACATAAAACACAAACACACATAACAACAAAACCGCATTCAGCAAAGCGAACTCAAGTCGAAACGAGAGTGAACTCAGGTGCTCCGGAAGAGTAAGCAGTTCCTGCTTGCTATAGCACACCCGTCACGTTGCCAAAGATCGATTAAGTGTTGGTCAAATCCGGAAAGGATGACTTTACAAAACTCTATGTCAAACCAACATCTGTGCTCATCTGAGAGATAGAAATCCCGTATTTGTATACAAGCACGTGATGTCGTCCGTAAAATTTCTTGAGTGATGACAACAACCTGGGAGCAACGTACCCCTGCGTTAACAATTTGCTTGTCAGCCGTGTGGCTCTATCAAGGAAGTCGTTGTACTCCCCACATGCTCTGGAATAGCGAATCAATTGTGATACGTAAACTCCATATGCTGGAGCGGACGGAATGTTGCTACACAGAAAGGGAAAGTTAACTATTGGAAAGTTGAAGTCATCACGTTTGTCATAGAGCTTTGTACAAAGCCTTCCTTGTGTGTCAATTTCGAGAAATAGATCCAGATATGAAGCGGACCTCCTAGAATCTGTAGTGCCTTTTATCTCAAGTTCCTTCGGATATATGAGATGTAAATAGTCACCAAATCGAGGATTGTTTAGTGAAAGGTCATCATCAATATAACGAAATGTGAGATTGAAGGATAAAGCAAGTTTATCCGATAAATTACTCCGATAAAGGAGTAATTTACTTTAATTCACGTCTATTTCACACGACATTTAAAATTTTCTTCTGTTTTATACAATTTCATGAATTTTAGAAAAAAAAATCAAGTAATGAGAAAAAGCGCGTGAAACAGTCAACGTTAAATTCATGTGATTTTCATACCATGTTAATGTGTATTTCATGTGAAATTCACGTTAAACTCATTTGACAGTGAAATACATGTTAAACTCATTTGACGATGAAATTCACGTAAGTGCCTTATTTAAAGTAAAATTGAGATGAACTTTGTACGTGAATTTTTACATACACACATTTCCAAGTGTACCTTTTAGTTTTATCAACATCTGTATTAGTCATTTCATACTAATTTATTGATACATTAATAAAGCCACGCTGTGGTCACTAATTTGCTATGCCAATGGTCTTTTTTGCCACCTTTCATTTTAATTTTCACGTTCTTCAACAAAAAGAGTAAAACAAAAGTGTGATATTTAATTAACAAGCGGACAAATACGTGATACTTTATCCGTTTTCGTAATGAGCTTTTGAGCAGAATTGACAAAAGTACGGTAAGAATGTTGTTAACTATCATAGAGAAAAGGGAAATCTGTTATTTAATTATATAATGAATAAACTATTTCACAATTATAATGAATAGATATAAACAAGTATCGCCCAGATTACAGAAAATGGTATTTTCAATATTAATGGCACCAAGATTAAAGAATAATTTGGAAAAATTGTAATGAGAATAAATTTCCAAAATATATACAAATCACCCTCTTTCTAACTTTAAAATAAAAAAAAACTTTTCAAGTTTGAAAAAAAATCAATCTTATGAACCACAATTTTGTCAATTACACAAATGTTTCCTCGTCGTTTGAAAGTAACATAACCTTTGAACAACAAGGAAGAAACGCGTTGTAGAAGTATATAAAGTCTTGAGATTTCAAAAAGACAAACTGTACGACACAGAGAACATAAACATTGCTGTAAGATGACAATTAAAGGGTGATACTGGGGAAATTACCATGTCCTTATGACCCATACAGCTATTGTGGACATTACCAACAAGTTGGACATCATTTATCTAGCCTAAGAGACCAACAAATTTCTCACAGTTTAGACCTAGGCAAGAGAATGATGAGTGTTACGAAGTACTGTTTAAGAATGGAATCCATCATGGAAAAAGTGGATACCCGTTCAATCCAAATAATAGAATTGACCAGAGCTAAGGGATTTATAAGGACACAATCAATCAAGGATGATACCACCATCTATCAGCTGAGGAAAGTATTACATCCGATCTAGAAAGACCATGTGGAAAAGAGGCCCAACTGGAAATCATGAAGCAGCTTGTGCGTCACCATAAGAGTTGGAGCGGAATTCAAAGGAATAATACAGCTTCCACTAGATTTGATCAGTTTTAAAGTATCATCAACTGAACAAACAAGAATTAACAAACAAGCCAGGACCAACTGATTAACTCATCATAGCAGCAACCAACAGCAGCAAAAACACTTTGCTACAGATGCGGATAGGAAGGATATAAGAAGAGAGGATGTACCCAACATACAGATATTCCAATTGAGACCAGAAAGAGCCTGGCGTACATGTGCAGGAATGCTTTATAATAAAGAGCACAATTTATGGAGAAGAAAAAGTAATGTTTGTTATTTGGAATATATCTTAAGTTTATAAGAATAGTTGTTATTTTCCCATTTGTGCATATTTTATGCAACGTTTAATAAAAAAAGTCCAAAAATTAACACTATGAACTATTAATTCTTCAGTTGTACAAAAGTTTCCGCATTTAATTGATCTGTAACATTTGTGAATAAGGATGCATTTGCTCATTATTTTCGTTGAATATTGAAATACATTGTTGTTTAATTTGATAATGACTAGGTCTCATATGGGGTGAAACAACAAATGCGATAATATTTCTAATGCCACGAAATTTTCCTGGGGTTTCCTACTTGAACAAATTAGTCCTAATCAAATGCCAACGATTTTGGTGAAGTTTTATATTACTATAAGTTTTACTTTGACAGAACAGAAAAAAACCATACAGCTGTTATAGGTTCACTGGGAGAAGCAAAGGTGTACCAATAAACAAACCATACACCATGCTAATAACTCGTATTACATCCGAACAACAAGTAGCTGTTGGAATAAAATTAAAATCTAATTCTGAATTATAGCAAGTGTAATTCCCCCTCTTTTGTTATAACAAGGGTCATTTGAGCCGGACCACTCCTTTTTTGTCGATAGTTAAATTTTTCGTTCTATGTAAAATAATCTGTCAGGGAATAATTTCACTTTCAGATGATATGCTTAGAACAGAATCAATTTCAGTTAAACATAACGATTTTCGTTTGCCATACTTTTTAGGGTTTGTCTTAGTTATACAGTTATACTTAAAACTTCAGTGACCGCTTTGGCACTTAACAAATTTGTAACATACATAAGATCTTATCGTTGTAAGCGTTTGAGGGGCAAAAGTTCGAAGTACGAAATCAACACAAAAATCTTTTTAAATATATGACCAATGAGCCATACATTGTACATTTACTGCAAGTAATGTTTCATTTGACTTTATCAAATTAAACACAGGGTTGAATCATTCTTGGTTAAATATGGGATCGGATTCAAAGGATTTTTTAAATTGCATGTATTTTGTTTGGTGTCAATAGAAAACCGGTGGCAGCGACCACGGGTCAACTGGCTGCTTTGATTTATGGTATCCCTTATCTATGCCACCTTTTGTTATAACTTGAAGGGTTATAAGATAGATGAATCTACATTTATCTAAAATTTTAAGTAATTTTCATGCAAAGCTATTTTTATTTTTATGGGGGTGGGGATTAATTTAAGTTTTTTTTTTTATTTGAGTTTTTCCCACTACTACGGCTGATCATTGTCTACAAACAAACTTGTGTCCATGATTTCCATATGATCACAAATAACAACTTGAACATTGCCTAAACATAGAAGTTTCCAAAAGCTGATCTGACAGATCACGGAGGCAAAGCAAAAACTAATCTCACCAGCGTGTGTTACAAACAGCGCAATAATGACATGAACCGCCACGCATACATATGTAAAGTTGTAAAAAAGGTGCATGGTCATATATATCACCAAAAACATTGGACTGAATGATACGGCATATAATGGCGATAGCATAATTGCCAATCATTCTTGCAACAGGTTAGATATGAGAAACTTATAACCGGAAATTAGTTTATACAACTATAGGATGTTCATAATAAAAAAGCTTTTTCCGCGTAATGAACAAGTAAATTGAAGTTATATAAGAACTTTTACATTCTTGTATGACCACAACATTTACTTTAATAGGTTAGTGGAATACATCAAACATCAAACATAACCCAATCATTTACCGATATATAGAGTGTATCATTTCTTTACTGCCCGTTAAATCTTGAAATTGTTTTAATTGGTATTGTTTCTTCCATATAAGTTGTCAATTGTGATCGTTGAAAACACAGATCAAAATACAAACGATAGAAATGTCCATACCGGAAGACCAAAACAAAAGTATCAATACAGAAGTACTTATTACCCAAAGAGTATAAACAAAAGAGGAAAATCCAGCAACGAAAATATCGATCTTGTGCAGTAAGAAATAGAAACCTTAGTGATTTCACAGTTTTTGGATTAGAAATGTGATTTTAAGATAACAAATTATTGATATCTTTTAATGGCTTAAGTAATTTAGAAAAAAAACACATCAAGATTATAAGAAAATACGTCCCATGTGGTCTCTAAAGTTATTTGATATTATCCTTATAGGATTATTTTAAAAAGATATTAAAGCATTGATTTTCTCGGGCATATTTTTTGGATGTCGGTTGAATTGATTAGTCGTATCTCAAGTTCGACCATGCCGTCTTTTGTGCTACTAAAAGACCCTCAGATCGCATCTGGAATAAAAGGTCTTTAATTCAAACTAAATATTTTGTGATGCCTGTATCAAGTCAGAACCATTGTGGTCTTTGTTTTCTGTCATCAAATATGACGATTTTGATATCAAGTTTATAAGCAATACGCTCAACATTTTGAAAACGTTTTGAAATTTATTTTTTTAATTTCAAAACTACATGTAATTGGTAATCAATGTACCTTTAGTGTTCTTCAATGTTATGTTTCATTTTACTTACTCGACTTACTTACTTTTCCTTTAGACATGAAATATCAAGTGTTAGAGTAAAATGGTGCAATAATCTACTGAAACACATACATCACAAACAATACATGAATATTGTGTTAAATAGAAGTGCCAAATATCAGATCTGACGTCTTGTCGTAATATTCTGATTTCAAATCCATAAAACGTTTCGATGTTTTTTCGCATTAAAAAAACAAAACCATCATGTGATTAAAGAATAAAATTATTGCAAGATGCACCTTTACTCATTTTATGTGAAAATTAAAACATGGATTTACATAGAGAACTAAGTATACGACGGAAGAGCAAAGAGAAAAAAAATAATTTTAAAACACGAATAAGATAAAAAAAAAATGGAAGGAACATGAATTAAGAGAAACCAAACAGAATAGAATAGATAAGAAGTAAAAATATATAAAACAATAATTGATGAAAGAAAAAGAAAATAGCAAAAACGAAAAGCTTGGGAAATTAATACCATTTCACATCAAAGTTTAAAACGAATTATTTCAAATTGAGTGTGGCGTGTGTAACATTTATAAAAGGCTTACAGAGAAGCTCTTGCCAAACGCTTTAACCCAAAATTAAACTTGAATTTAAGGTACACAAGTATAAAAACTATAAAGAAATCAAAAATCAAAAATCATAAGACAAGATTTGTCGACGTTAAATAGCCGGCAACACAACAAGAGTGTTGACAAAATTACATAAATATATTTAAAGGATACTATAAATTAAATAGAATACCAAAATTGTATAAAAGGTATACATAGAGACACACTTGATATTTTTTGATTTGTCGAAGGTCAACCCAGGTCAGCTCGAAACAAGTAAATTATATAAATTTTACATACCATTAAAAAATAGACCAGTTTGCACATGACAAGCCCCATAAACCAGGTTTCTGTGACGTCTACCAGTAAAGTCGGTGGTAAACAGATAATGATGATACCTAGGTCGGCCAGTGAGAGGTTAACGATGAACATGTTTGTGACGGTCCTCATTTGTCGGTTTCTCCAGACAGCAAAACATACCAAGATGTTTCCAGTAAGTCCCACTATAAATGTTAAGATATATATAGTCACAACTATCCATTCGTACCATGCTGGTCTAACATAGTCCTCTATCTGCTTTCGGAGGTCGTCTAAGCCTTCATCACAATAGTGCAGAAAACATGTAGTCCCGTTTTGTGATGGACCATTCACAGATATGTTTGGACTATCACTCACATTCTGTTGTGAAATTATCACTGAATATTGGGGACTATCCACTATAGATGCGTTGATCGCCATTTTAAAAAACCTTGCGGAAAATAAATCAAATAATCTTTTCTGTGATCATTCTATAAGTAACACTGGAAACATTTGTCCTTCCACTCATGCTCCTTCAGCAGGTTTCTAGTTAGGTGATTATTAATTAACCAGAACAGAATGAAATTAGTCGATCTTCAGCACGTGTCTCTCACTCTTTTGTTTCACCAATAAATTGACAGCAAACAGTTCAATTGCTCAAGTTAAATGAAGTAACATTGTTTCTGTATAGGAGTAATATACCTGAAATAAAGCAGGGTTTACTATCATTTTAATTAGCGTGAATAAGAGCAATCCCATTCGTCATGAAGTGGTCGGTACGAACAATACACTACTAACTAGTGAAGATGGTTCTGATTGGCGTTTAATCACTAGGGGGAGAACGGGCATCAAATCCCATGCTAAAACACTCATTCATTAGTTTTCATGATGAATATTAAATATGAACTATGTCTTTGAATATAAAGCTAAGTAATCTGAGCAAACATGACATCATGATCTCAGTTGTGTAATACTATATTGTTCTTGTCAGTCGCTAACTTAATTTCTAGTCAGTTAATCTGATTTTGTATATTTGCACCTAACAAAATTATAAATGTTTAACTAGGGAAAAAGAAGATGATTTTATTAAGTATTAAACAATGTTAACAGAACTGTCAGAACAATATTATTAGGATAAATTATATTATGGATGTCACATTGAGTCAAACGCATAAAGCTTACTTGTGATTTCATTGTCCGATATAGTCTTGCAATAATTTTTACTTGATAACGGGAGTGTTAAAATCTATTGGTTTTATAAAGGATACTTCTTAGTACAACTGCCTATTTCAATCACAAAGTGACGATCATTCAATTTGTTTGCTAGAGCGCCTCTGTTGAGTTTTGATCAGACGAGACGGGCGCCAGGCGAAGCAAAATTTATGATCTAGAATTTTGTTGTATTTCTAAATTTAAACTCAGATTGTCCGAACTGATCTGTTATAAATGATAACAGGGAATTTTGGAGGATCAATCTCAATGTCCAAGAGAAAAGACAAAACATGGAAGACACACCGAGTTATAGATCGCAATGGTCCTGACTTGGTACAGGCATTTTGAATGAAATGGTGGGTTTAACCACGTTTTTTTGCACACCAAATATATCTCTTCCAAAATGCAACACAGTTGTGAAGACATAATAGGGATAGTATCTCAGTACAACCATCAGCAAAACACTAATCAAAACAATCACTAACCTAATGCGTTCAACATAATTTTGAATTTTTCCACCAGTGGATGATAACGAAGGAATAATTTAACCGTATGAGACGCATTTCTTATAACCTTGGTCTAACAGTCGGTCACGCAAACACTGGTGTCACATAAAAAATAAGAAACATTTGAGCAAGCCCTGCCATATAATATAAACAGAGTAAGCAGGTGAAGACGGTATGTTGCTTTCAAGGTTAGTGCTTCATTTGTATGCTCTTATATATTTTCGAGTACTGGAATATGTGTTGGAATGATTCCAAAAGTGGAGAACGTTTGGCTATTTCTTTAAAATTTGATAAATTTATCTGTTTGGTCATTGTTGGCTCTTGTTTTTTGTTTTATCAAATCTAATATTTTACCGGTTTTCAAGTTTTCTACTCCTAGCGTATCTGTTGAAGGTTAATCCAGAAAAGCGCTTCACGTGCAGTGAAATTTTGATGTTGTACATTTATCAAAATCATTTCAAAATGTGGATCGTGTCTTTCTGGCACATATTCCATATTTTTTCGTTTTTAATATTAGGGAAATTAATAATTTGAAAATTAAGGTCGTCCCTTTTATCGTAAATTTTTGTACTGAGATGACCACCCTGATCATATTCGAGATGCAAACCCCAAAACAACAGATTCCTCGAATTTGAAAAAGCTTTTTCGAGAATTTTTTTTTAGACGACAATTAAACTTTTTGTGTGGCAATGTGGTGTACAAATCTGTTGGGTTCTTTAAAATCCACATGTGATTGATCCCATTACGATTATAAATAGTGTCACAATATGCTTGTTGTCCTTTTTTTTGACAGCAGACACGATCTTAGTAAGATGAATAGACAGCTCTGAAGTTGAACATGATGAAGATTCAGCTATATACCTTTCTTTGTACGGATTTGTCTGAAGTTTAGGTGTCCAATACAAATATGATAACTTTTCATGTTCCTTCTTCAAATGGATATTTTAAGAGGACATAAAAGAGTTATGGTTGGCTATGATCTCATCTTTGTCAATTGAAGTCATAGTGTACGTAGTACTGGCAGAAAAATCACCATCAATGCCTATTTCTTTAGTCAGACATTTATAGCAGTCTATGATATGGGTGTATGGCTCAAATTGAGTCTAAAAAGAAAATATTTGCGCTGCACCACAAAATGTGTTAAGATCCTTTACATGTCTTGCGAACAATTTCTGTCAGAGACAAAAACAACCGAGGAGCGACATAACCCTGTGTGAGCAATTCGTGTGTCAGAGGTTACCTTAGTCTTGAAAATCCCCACACTCCCCACAAGCGTTTAAAAAACGAATCAGTTGTGAAACAAAACTCCATAAGATTGAGCCTACTAAATGTTGCTACGCAAAAAGGGGAGGTCGATGGTAGGAAAGTTCAAGTTACCAAGCTTGTCTAAGAGCATGGCACAAAGACGTCCAGTGGTGTCAATTTTGAGAAATAATCTAAATATGAAACGGACTTCCAAGAATCTGAAGAAGTACTTTCTTTAAATTCTTTAGGATATACGAGTTGCAGAAAGTATCAAAATTGAGGATTGGTTAGTGAAAGGACAGCATTAATATAAGTGACGGTGAGATTTAAGGATTATACAAGTCCCCTTTTTGTGTAGAAGTAATTTCATGCCCTATATACAGCTGAGCCTTTCGTGATAATCATTTAAATTATTTGTTCTTCTGTGCATTTGTTCTTTTTTACTAAACTTATGGATGACAAAATAAGCATAATCGACTACCAGAACAAACTTTGTACCTGCGTTTTCATCAACTGTTTCAATCGAGATTTAAGTTGTGCGTATTGAAATGAAGAATAAAATGGCGAGAAAACTGATTATTTACTTTTATTTCAAGATTTAAAATGATTTAGAGTGAAGAATTTCTATCACTTTCCAGAGTGGGATATTGCTCTAGTATCAGGACCTGTATTCCTGAGCTAGTAATCACTGTGTCAAAACACATAGTAGAAAAATTCAGTTATCTTCATTAACGATTAACACTACGGGTTATGAAATGTATTGACAAACCCAAACATATTATTTGATAAATAAAAGTTATAACAAAATTACCGAACTTGAAGAATCATTCTCAAATGTCCATAAGACAAGACGAAATAAGGAAGACATACCGGAACATTTGAAGATCGCAATGGTCCTGACTTGGTACATGCATTTCAAAAGAAATGATGGGTTAAACCAGGTTTTAAGGCGCACCAAACCTTCCCCTTCCATTGCGATCTTTGGGCACGGTAAGGAGAGGTTTGATTTACAAATCTTAGTACTTTTAACGATACAGTCATTTTTTCTCAATATATTTGACTGTGTATTTTATTAACATTAAGATTTTTTGTCTCGCCTGCGACGAATGTCGCAAAAGGCGAGACTTAGGTATGGTGATTCCGGCGGCGACGGCGGCGGCGGCGGCGGCGGCGGCGGCGTCCACAATTGGTTAAAGTTTTTGCTTAAGTCTGTTTTGTGTGAACTAGTTATGTTACACCATTGATATTTGGTATGCAGTTGCATCAGCATCAGTACAGATCAGTTTTAAAAGGATTTCACCTCTATGCTCCTGCAGTCACGGTCTACTGACTTTGAAATTTTACACTGATTTGGCCGAGGTTAACCTTTTTTCTTAAGTCTGTTTAACATGAAGCAGTTATGTTACACCATTGATATTTGGTATGCAGTTGCATCAGCATCAGTACAGATCAGTTTTAAAAGGATTTCACCTGTATGCTCCTGCAGTCACGGTCTACTGACTTTGAAATTTTACACTGATTTGGCCGAGGTTAACCTTTTTTCTTAAGTCTGTTTAACATGAAGCAGTTATGGTACATCATTGATATTTGGTATGCAGTTGCATTGGCATCAGTACAGATCAATTTCAAAAGTATTTTATCTGTATGATCCTGCAGTCACGGTCTACTGACTTTTAGATTTTACACTTTTTATCTTTTAACTTATGTCACAAGTGTTTTTGATAAAGCAGTTATGGTTCACCATTTATATTTGGTATGCAGCTGCTTAAGCATTAGTTAAGATCAGTTTAAGGAGGATTTTTACTTCATTTTATACTGTGTCCAGTTGCGACAGGCGAGACATGTCTCTGTGTTAACAGTTTATTTATACTGTTATGCAAACTGTTTATGTTGTGACACTGGGCTCCCTGTTGTTAATAATGGTTTCAATTTAAATAAAAGACGTCATCTTAGAATTTATCCTTTCGTCATGTTTCTTGAAAAAAAGATATTTTTCCGTTTATATTTTTTTCATCTTTATTATCAATGACGTTGGATTTTTCATTGATATACGAAGAACTTTTTTAGTGTTTATAGTGTAGAATATAAATTAAGTTTTTACAAAATCAGAACTGTTTGATAAATGCAAAGAAGTGCAAATTGGTCAATGGTCAGATCAATAGACAATAAAAGCAACAAACCCACGTGTAACGTATTAAACACAATGAGAACTGAACTCAAGTTGACAGTGAAAACTTCCGAACGAACGAACGAAACTGAACTCATGTTTTCTTGAATGGTTAGCAGTTCCTGTTAGTTGCAACACATTCATCCCTTTGCCATCGATCAATTGAGTGAGCGAAACAAGTTTTTATTTTTTAAAGTAGTTATCACATTTTTTTTCATTAATAGCTTTATCTTTTATGGCAAAAATCACTCTTCAGGGCAAATGATTGTTCCCTAAATGGCAAAATTACAAAAATTATGGCACCTATCCCAATCCCCACATTAGAATAGTCATCTGAAAGACCAAAGTTATGTATTTGTCTAAGAACACATAAAATCTTTATCAAACTTACCCAAAAAAAATCACGAAATCAACATTGCCTTTTTAGTATACAAATGAACGCTTTATAGATTCGGAAAAAGTATAATTTATAAATATATTAAAAAGTTTCTGATTGAAAAACATTTTTTGATCTATGAAAGCTTCATACCTACGCTAAACATCGTGGCCCAGCTTTCAGCGAAGACGAGGTAGTTCCTCTTCTGTTTTAGGTAATGTGTTTCGAAACAAACTGTCTCCGTTTGTCATAATCTACATACGTAAATGTCCAATGCTACATTCTGTATCAGCCCACTATAAGACATCAAAAAAATAGTCTCCCAGAATTACAATTCACAAATGTTGGTAAATAACAACTGATTTTGTATTCCACATTGTATTTTTTAATAAACTTGTTATAACCATCTATAAAATTTACAAATTTTCAGGTATATTGACCACAAAAAGTCAGTGCTATATTATAGCAAAGAAAAATTCGTCTTTACTGACAAATATTATGACTTATTCATATAGGTATCTATTGTCTTTATTAGAAAATATCAAACAACAGTCTTTTACAAGATCTTTTAGATTTGGAGGAGAATTCTGATTGTTTGTTGAATTCTATTACGGTTTATCCTGTAAAGATAAACATGTTTATGGCCTGTTTACATTACATACAAGAAATTAATTTTAAATTCTTTATTCTATTGTCATATTTGTCTGGTCTGATCACAATCATATGTCCTTTTTATAGTAATTGAAAAATGATTAATAACTTAAAGCACGACTTAAGCATTATAGCGATCAAGCGTGTCGGTTTTGTGTGATGACACTTCACTAAATCATTATTGCTTGAAGTGTTGTGTCGGATTTAAAATCGATACGTTTGATTTTTTTACATCAGTCGATTGATGATTCTCAGCTAGCTGTCAGTAACAGCGAGTGTTCTATAGAGAGTTCCTTAACCGTCCTTTTGTTTGTTCTTGTTTTTTGTCTTAGGTTCTCTCTAGTAGAATTGGACTTTGATCGATTTGATTTTTATTGTGTGTTTAGTTTTTGTGCTTTGTCTAGGAATATTGATAGGGGGAAGGTTGGGCCCAAAAAACTAGTTTAACCCCGCCACATATTACATGTGCCTGTCCTAAGCCAGGAATCCTTGACAAAGCTTTCGTTTGTACTTGTCTTTTTGATGTTTTCTGTTCCTTGTTTAAGAAGGGGGTCTATCTGTGACTATTTCAGGGCTGGATTTGAATTATATGCATCTTATTTAGACCATGGGCCAATTGCATAACCGCGAGCAGTGCCAAATGGCCTCGTTGAAGGCTGCTGGCGGTTGTCCATTGTGGTTTTTCTAAATTGCCGTTTAATTGTGGGCTGTGTCGCGTACACTTATTCCACATCTCTTTATTTTCTATTAAGTACAATATATGTTTAAACATATGACTTGGTGCATGTGAACATCGCCTTACAGTGGCTCATCATGTACAATAGTTTTACGCTTATATGGACTAGAGGTAGCTCTAGAATAACCCACAACGTAAAGTACGAAAGCCAAGAAGGCTCATTGGAGATACGAGATTCGAAACTCGAGATTCGGAATTCGAGATTTGAAATTTGAAATTCGAAATTCGAGATTCGCAGTTCGAAATTCAAAATTCTAAATTCAATACTCTTATCCTAGTACCCCAATAAGACTTGACCACCAGTTTATCCCAAGAAAATGTCAGGTGAGCTAAAAATGAAGTTAAACATTTTCTCTATTACATTCTTAGCATTAAATATCAATGATAAATAAACAGAAAGTGAAAAATATCATTTTTTTTTCAAGTTATTGGCCTATAGAATGAAAACCAAAGCAGATAAGGAAAAGATGTTGCTTGCTTAAACCCTCAGTTTATTCAGTTCTTCAAAAATATTAATTAGACTGAAGCTGGCAGATGATACTGGGTGTTTGTCTTGCAGATTAAGCCTATAAAAGATTAAGAAAAGCTTTTTTGCTTAAATGTTTGCCTATATATATTTACTTTCCATCAGTTATAAAAGTCAGGTGAGCGATTCAGGCTCCTGTGAGCCTCTTGTTAATATATAACACAGAAAAAATAATTTACAGCTTTTCTTCTTGTCAATGAATAATACATGTAATATAATTACCGATACTAACATTCAATTGTGACCATCAAAAGACCATCTAAACTAAGATACCAATAAGATAGCTTTGTTGTGTGGTTTTAGACATGTAATAAGATGGTCAAAAGACCATCTCAATTCTATCTCTTATGCATGTCTTTAGACATATCTTTAGATAGTTTTGTTATCCCCGAGCCCAACGGAGGTGGGGAGGGGATATAGCGTTTGGTTCGTTCGTTCGTTCGTTCGTTCGTATGTACGTACTTATGTACGTAATGGTTTTTGTTTTGTCAATAACTTGGGAACTAAACATTATAGAAGGGTGATATTTGACCAGTGGGTACATCTTTAATGATAGTCAGCATCAGTACCAGAATTAAGTGACCTCGGCCTATATTTTCCGCATGAATGACTCAGGTTAAAGTTTTGGTTAAGGTCCATATCTCATCAACTGCAAGTGATAGAGAGATGATATTGGGTCAGTGGGTACATCTTGGATAGTAACCAGCATCCGTACCAAAATCAAGTGACCTTGACCTATATTTTCCGCATGAATGACGCAGGCTAAAGTTTTGGTTAAGGTCCATATCTCAGCAACTGCAAGTGATAGAGAGATGGTATTGGGTCAGTGCGTACATCGTGGATGGTAACCAGCATCTGTATCAAAATAAGGCCACCTTGACCTACATTTTCTGCATGAATGACTCGGGTTAAAGTTTTAGTTAAGGTCCATATCTTAGCAACTGCAAGTGATAGAGAGATGGTATTTGGTCAGTGGGTACATCGTGGATGGTGACCGGCATCTGTACCAAAAATAGGTCACTTTGACCTACATTTTTCAAATGAATGGCTTGGGTTAAAGTTTTGGTGCATATCTGGGCAATTTCAATTAGTAGAGGAATGATATTTGGAAAGTAGGTATATCTTGGATAGTAATTGACATCTGTTCCAGATTTACTTTAAATGTTATGGGCGAGGGGATTATCTATCTGTCGTGTGCGACTGTTCCATTTCTTAATTAAACAGACACCAGGTGGCCATTTACCCACTATCAAAGTGGCGTTGGGGACAGGGGTTACAAAATCTATCAGGCTCAAACAAGAAGTCCTATTCTGCTAAAGTAAACACAAATATTTCTTGGGCACTTAAGAAGATGGTTGGCATGCTATCATGCGACTTTCTAGCAGGTTAACTACAAAGAATTGCACAAGCTGACTAGAAATTATTGATTTTCTTATTCAGATTATTAAAGATAATGTTATGAAACGTCATGAACTTTGATAATTTGCTGATTGTCGCTTTTAGAAAAGTTCGATACACATTAGAAAGTACTGTTTACACTACCATGCACTTTAGGTACTTCGTATTTAGTAACTTTAATGAACCAGAAATCCTTATCACTAGAAAAATGCACAGATCGAAGCTGAATAATTGATAAATGTAAAGGTTGCAACAGGAAAATATTTATCCGTTTAATGTTTTATCAATGTAACAAAAGCCTGACAGTGAATGTACAGATCCGGTCTTATTATAGCTTATCTGGTCCTTATTACTGTATTCTGTGTGATCAAAGACATTAGGACCCACTCATTCTCTAGTACCCACTGATTCGAGCCAATAAATCTGATAATGCCGGTCTTCTACTGATCAAAATTATCACGACAGCAGAAAAAAATGCAAGCTAAATGCAGAACCACCCGATATACTTCATTAAAATTGTTCAGAACATTTATCAGAAGACATATTCCTTTTCAACTTAGTTTGAAACTGTATAGGTGCTGTATCAGCAAGTTATGATTTACAACGTTAGAAAGGATTAAGCTGCTAAGATATGAAACATTTTCCCTCATCTTAAGGTGTCTCATGGTTATTAGAATTTTTACTATAAATTTTGTTCATTTTTGGCACGTCGATAACACTTAAAGTATACCTGAAAAATAACAAATAAAAAGATTGGCCACCTTTCATTTTACAGTGCTATCAGCTATCTAGAAATAGTTTTATATAGGATACATAGAGAGAAATAGAGGCACCAAAATAAGAATTCCTACTATAGAATCAGCTCAAACTCTGAAGGAAAGTCCCTTTTCTACTGCTCTTCGAAATTGTCTGAAAAATATAGGTTCACCGTTCATTTTTCAAGACATTCAAGAAAATTGAAAAAAAAATCCTATTCATTCTATATAAATTATATCCCTTTCATTTAGTACGGGAAATTTTGAAAATGATAAAAATGGCATGTTTTGTATCACGATAGCTTCTAATTTGATGGAATATTTTGTATTATATAGTTTTTGTCTGCCAAGACCAGTTAGTTTACCAATTTTATGAAAAGTGAAAAAATTTGAATTGTCTCCGTGCTAAAGTTTTTCATCATACAATAAAGTAGACGTGGGTGATCAGTTAAAAAAATGCAAGCACTTTTATATGATCCAAAATTAAAACAGAAGAATCTTGCATTTTCAGGAAAGCTGATGAATTATCTGTTTTGACATTTAGTTTCATTGAATTAAATAATTAACACTTGCCTTTTCCCACAGACTAAGAACTGTTAGACGGTGTTTAGAGTTAAATCCAACAAATCATTGACATTTACAGATGTATTCGTCAGTAGTTTACGGTCAAATTCAAGTCTACAAAGTTAATTAAGCTTTAAATAGCACCAACCTGTCACAGTAACCTGAAACCCAGTGTCAAGTTGTTATATGTTTCCTAGTAAAAAACTATAGAGAAAACTAAAATATGATTTCCATAGTTTCAGTTCAATTGAAATCAAGATGTTACCAAAAGGACATGAAAATATATCAATTATATATTTACAAATATTTTAATGTATCTTAAATCATTATAATGATTTATCTTTGAATAGGATATTGAACTTTTTTGTTATACCAAAGTAATTTTCTAATTGTTATTAGTAAGTCGGGGTTTGCTAAATTTGGCATTTGAAAAAAATAAAAAAATAACTATTTTACTATATTTGCTAAATATCATTATATATTAATAACGAATATAAGATAAAAGTATCCTGTTTCATAGAAGTTAAGAATTTCAATACAAATATAACTCTAAAAAATTACTATATATATGATTATAGGAGAAAGAAAGTTAACTCTGACTGGTAAATATAACCACCCTGCTGACTGTACATAACTCATTTAATTACTGATGTATTTGTCGCTTTTTGAAGGGAGATTATTCAACAAGACGCGTTGCACTAACACCAATCAC
Source organism: Arcuatula senhousia (assembly GCA_963971305.1). Taxonomy (NCBI): domain Eukaryota; kingdom Metazoa; phylum Mollusca; class Bivalvia; order Mytilida; family Mytilidae; genus Arcuatula; species Arcuatula senhousia. The sequence continues at coordinate 3,705,096 of OZ020303.1, forward strand.
TAGTTTAGGTTTGCATTACTTTAATGAGATATTTTTTGTAAAAATCCTTATTATTCTGACCTTAGCCTAGCTAATTTCAAAAGTTACACGAAATATCACCTTTGCTTTAAATAATTGTAAAGTTTGGAACCATTTCAATGAAGTTAATAACAATAAAGAATATTCAGAACCTTCAAAATGGTGATATTTTGAAATTAGCATTTTGTACATTTTTTGCTTAAGATATGGAGGTGAAGATTATCATCAAATTTAGGTTCGAGTTAGAGTTAAGGTGTTTTCTTTCGAGTTAAATTGAGCTAGCACTTACAGTCAGACAGGTGGCGACAAAATATTATTTCCCTTGTAAATAATTTGTATGTCTAACTGATTCGAAAAATACATCATTTTGAATGACGCGATGAGCTGAAATCACCAACTTAATATTTTGTTTAATAAAAATTAGGTCATGGTTATTTTCAAGTTCGGGTACAAGTGAATGGACAAAATATTGTTCTTTTATCTTAGTTATGATGTATTACGCATAGAATAATAATTTGTGATAAAAAAGGAATTTATTATCTCTAAGGAATAACCGGAACTCTATAAAGGTGATAAACATGTTGAATTTAAAAAATAATGGTAAGTGCGACGGGTTACATACTTTGACAGATGACGACCAATCTTATGCTTTTTTTGTTGACAAAATTTTAAGGAAATCGGAGAAAAATGTTTTTTTTGTCACAAGCAAGCAGGAACTGCTTACACTTCCGGGGCACCTGAGTTCACTCTCGTTTCGACTTGAGTTCGCGTTGCTGAATGCGGTTTTGTTGTTATGTGTGTGTGTTTTATGTTTTTATGTGGTTTGTTTTGTTGTGATGATTTTTTGTCTGCCGGTTTTGTCTTTGTCTTCACGGTTTTATGATACTGATTACCCCTTTGGTACACCTTTGCTTCTTGCTATACCAAATCAATATGATGTTTTGTAATTAATTCGAATTTGACCTTCTGGTATCCCTCTCCGCCTGAAAAGGTTCATGAGATTTTTAGTCCTAATAACACGCTTCCCTTTCTAAAACGTCATTTTACATTTGCTTATTATCATTTTATTATAAAGACATCATTATATGAATAAAAATAAAAATTTAAACAGTTTCACCAGTTAAGGCCTTATATATTGCAGAATTAAAGAAAAAATATTTTAGGAAGTCGAGTAGACCATTGCTATTTTTAGCTGGGTATGAGATACTCATGTTTATTTATTTTATGAACGAAATTTCTATATTTAGAAAGGGGGATTCACATTTAACTTATGAAATTAGCACAACTTTGACAATCATTTTTTTTTTCAATTCCGCTATGGCGACGGGTTCAGGAATTTTTTATCAGAAAAAATCGAGTCTTATGTGTTGGATATATTTTTTTCAGATTTTTATGAGCATGATGTTTTATTTGTCACAAAGGAAATCAGACCCCATAATATCACTTAACATGAGAAATGTGCTCTTTTCACGCTGCATATTTAAAAAACCAAGGCAAATTCGGTGTTCTTTACTTTCATTTTACATATTTTATATCACATTTTATTTTAAAAGTTGCTCTAATAAGCTTTTTAATGCCCATAGTTACTACGTAAACATCCCGAATCAAATTCTACCTTATTTACTGAAGAGCGCATATTCTTTTGTCTCGTTCTGACCACCTTTCTGACTGCTTAGGTACATTTTCTATTTATAGCTGTGGAAGTACGGTTTAGTAACTGAATATATCAATATATACATGTATGAACAAAATGCATGCAAAAATGTTCCTGTTTGAAAAAAAAACCTAATATATTATACAGTTATTTAACGTGTAGCCAGGCAATGAATCAGCATATTTTCCCCGAGGTATCCAAATGTCCTGTACAAATATATATATTGTGTTTCGATTTATGATCCATCAAAAATATAGCCGCCATTGCGTACAATAGACTATTGTGGTCAGGCTATTTTCTTGACTTGTAAATCGAAATATATAATAGATAGAAAAAAGTCTGATGCTTTTCTGTCTTCAGCATCAAAAGCTTATACGAAGGTGTTCATTGGGTCGAGGTTGTCCAACGGGCAGAGAAAAACCAGTAAACACCAACGAGAACGGGACAAAAACAGACATGTAAAACACGGAAACACAAAAACACTGAATTTAATTTATCAACACGAACACTAGTCGTAATGAGAGTGAACTCAGGTGCTCCGGAAGAGTAAACAGTTCCTGCTTGCTAGAGCACACCCGTCGCGTTACCAACAGTCTACTCAGTCTGTCAAATCCGGTAAAGGAAAACAAAACAAAACCCTATGACAGACTAACATCTGCACTTATCTAAGAGATCGAAATTCCCCTTTCAATGCAAAAATGGAGTTTTTTATGTTTTTGCCTTATAGAATGAAAACTATAGAAGATAGAAAAACACTGTTGCTTGCTTAAAACTTCAGCTCCTTGAAGGTCAAAGTAGTCAGATGAACCCTTATCGGGGTAATGGTCCTCTTAAGGCCAAACATAGTGTTTTTTATGTTGTTGGCCTATAGAATGATATATTGTAGATAGAGAAAGGTTGTAATTGGTAACACCTCCAGCTCATTGAGCTATGCAAAAGTCTGCATTGGGTCAAAGTTGTCAGATGACCCCTTATACTGGGAAATAGCAAATAGAAGAGATTGTTTTAGCTTAGAGACCAGGTTAGCGATTCAGGCTCCTTGGAGCCTTTAGTTATTAGTATATATGTTGTGTACAAGTTGCAACTTTGTACATGCTGCAACATGTACAATTAAAACGTACATGTTGCAACATGTATAGTGCAATCATACAAGTTGCAACATGTACAACTTTTGCTGTACATGTTGCAACATGTACAAACTTTTGAATGAAATTTGTTCTAACTTGTACAAATGGCATATAAGGATAATAGAAAATAAAGAGATGTGGACTAAGTGTATGCGACACAGCCCACAATTAAACGGCAATTTAGAAAAACCACAATGGACAACCGCCAACAGCCTTCAACGAGGCCATTTGGCACTGCTCGCGGTTCTGCAATTGGCCCATGGTCTAAATAAGATGCATATAATTCAAATCCAGCCCTGAAATAGTCACAGATAGATCCCCTTCTTAAACATAAATCGCTAGCTACACATGTATGATCTACTGATGTAATTTGCTTGAAACTCTGCTTTATTATTCCCGAGCCCAACAGAGTCGAGGAGAAGATATAGCTTTTGGTTCGTTTGTTCATACGTTTGTACGTAATTGTTTTTGCTTTGTCAATATTTTGGGTTCAGGTGAAAATCTTGGCAATTACAATTAGTAGAAAAATGATATTGGGAATAAAATGACAACAAAGTTCCAGACAATAAATTTTGCTACGCCTGACGCGCGTTTCGTCTGTTCAAGACTCATCAGAGGCGCTCTACCAAAAATATTGAAAAATCCAAACACTATATGATTATGAAGAGCATAGAACAGTAAAACCAAAAAATACCAAATTGTTGAACCAAATTAATACTAAGATGATCAACCTATGTCTGGGGTAGGAAGAACCTTAGGGTTTAGACAATTTTGAAATTTAAACGGATAATTTAAAGCTTTGATGTGTTCTCCAACACAAAAGTGTTGGTGCCGGAGCGGGCTAACCTCGGGGAATTAAAACTCCACCAGCAGTGCTTACCTTCACGTGTGTTCGAAATACAAATGACAACAAAGTTCCAGACAATAAATTTTGCTACGCCTGACGCGCGTTTCGTCTATTCAAGACTCATCAGAGGCGCTCTACCAAAAATATTGAAAAATCCAAACACTATATGATTATGAAGAGCATAGAACAGTAAAACCAAAAAATACCAAATTGTGGAACCAAATTAATACTAAGATGATCAACCTATGTCTGGGGTAGGAAGAACCTTAGGGTTTAGACAATTTTGAAATTTAAACGGATAATTTAAAGCTTTGATGTGTTCTCCAACACAAAAGTGTTGGTGCCTGAGCGGGCTAACCTCGGGGAATTAAAACTCCACCAGCAGTGCTAACCTTCACGTGTGTTCGAAATACAAATGACAACAAAGTAAAGTGGGTACATCTTGGATAGTAATTGACATCTGTTCCAGATTTTGGTCACCTCCACTAACATTTGAATGTAAAGGGCACGGGATTAGCTGCCTTGGACAACTGATCCATTTCTTTATTTACAAGCACAAATGTTATCAAGGAGTTTTTTTTTCAGAAATATGCCAAGGACAATGTTCAGCAATATTGACTTTTTATTGCAAAGTGTACATGAATGACACTTCAAGTTACATTGCAATTATTTGTGTTTTGGGACACTCACATCTTTCCGTACAATTCTTCCTGTTACAATAAAAAAAATTACCATTGCCTTCTACTCACTGACAATTTGCATACAGTCTAAAACTCCACTTAACATCAGGTGCATCAGCTATACTTACAATCACACATCCTGTAAACTCGATATGTGTCCTTCTCATGTAATCCTTTTGTCATTATGCACTACTCTGGTTCACACTTGATAACGCCTTTTGACACTAATTATAATCTGTAGTAAATTTACCCTTCAAAACAATTTCGCTAATTCAATTTTAATCCCCAGGGGGGGGGGGGGGGGGGGGGTTACTCCCATTGTAAGTGGTCATACCTATGTGCCGCAAAACAGGGTCTGTTTTTCACAGGTTACTAGTCTTGAACAGGGTCATAATTTTCAACCCTGTAAATAACCCTGTAAAGAACAGGTTTATAAATGACTTCAAAATATCCATCATAGGTAATTCAGCATATCATTTTCATAGTAGAACAATCAATTTCCAAAAACAATTGTCATTTTTTCCCGAAATATTAGTTCAATATGGTAAAACGTCCTTAATATCATTGAAATACTATGAAAATGACTTCATTTGACTGCACAATATCTGTGACAGGGTATGGTTTTGTATGTTTTAGAAGTTACGAACAGGTCCAGGTTTGACAACCTCATCGGCACATAGGTATGCAATATATAGGAGAGGGTTTTAATCACATTGAATTTCCTTCAATTCATCTCACTGAAGGCATTGTTTGTTGCAGAATTGTTCTTGGCAAGCTAGACAATCTCTTGATAGACCTCATGCTGTGTTTCACTTATTTTTGCAATCTTCACTTGTAGTGTTTTACCTTTAAACATCTTCATCTTCTCAGTTTAGGCTGAGTGGTCATTGAGATATCTTTTTAATTTCTATTATTTCTATTATGATTTTATCAAAGGGGCTTACACAAGTTTCTGTGTACATTTAAAAAAAAACACAATTAATTTTAAGATGACTTTTATGTATTTTTTTATTTACAAAACAAGGAAACATAAATTTAATGTTTTTACTGACCAATTGTACAAGTTAGAAAAAATTTCTTTAAAAAGTTTGTACACGTTGCAACATGTACAGCAGTTAGTGTACATCTTGAAACTTGTATAATTGCATCATACATGTTGCAACATGTACAACTTTTTTGTACATGTTGCAACATGTACAATATTGTAACTTGTATACACAACATATATATAAATATTGTAACTTGTATACACAACATATATATATGTTGTGTACAAGTTGGGGCAATACTGTACAGGATAAATTGTACAAGTTAAGACAATTTTACATTGAATTATCAAAAGACATGACTTGACCACTATGACCATTCTTTTTAATCAGCACATATATCTGATCCTTTACGTCTGCTGAGCATAAGGAAGTCAGTATAAATGGTTGATTAGCCCAATAAAATTACATCAGTATAAATGGTTGATTAGCCCAATACAATTACACCAGACAAGTTAACCAATCTAGTTAACAATTCAATGGATGTGTGAAGCTCTTTAAGTAAATTTCTAACTACAATAAATCTTAATCTATATGCAGACAACTGGTCGGATAAACTTTTAAATCTGAAGTGAATACGTAGAATTAAAACTCTCTCATAACCTAATCAATGTTTTAAGAAATGGTCGTGAGAATGATATGTAAAGCAGGCTTTTGTTCTAACTTCCTGCCGTTGGCAATTGGCAATTGTACTTTTACACGTATGGGATAGGTTTTGTCGTCTGGTTTTTCTATTGATACAATATACATTTGTTATATTAACGGTTTCTTGGTTTGACAGACCAATTTCACTCATATCATGGTAACTATAGAGTTGTAATGCTTCCAGTTATAAAGTTTTTATGTAGGTTATATTTAGAAAGATTTTTGAAAAGAGGAAAGGGTTCCAAAAAGGCATTTTTAAGATAGCTCTACCCAAAGTAATCTTATAATGTCTGAGAAAAGTACTAATTTTGAATTATACAAAGCTCTTAGTTGTAATAAGACAATCAATTAAGCAGATGTTTCAAAACAGGTGGAACCTAAAACATATTTTACAACCATTATATTTATTTATTTATTTATTTCCAAGTTTGGTAACTTTGTTATCACCTTTATTTACCTGACACTGTAAAACGAACTCTCACAAGCTCTAAAATGTTAATCCTTTAGTTTAATTTCCACTGCAGTGAAGCTATTTAATACCAATTATCTACCTATATCTATATACCTAACCATGAAATGACAGCGCCACGGTTTGTCATGAATCTGACTAATTATCATCTAATAAGTTGATATAGACAATTTTACCTAAAAATAATGCTTGTTTGTAACCGTGACAGCCATTTTGGACCAAAATTAATACCATGAAATAAGCAACTTTCAAACCCCTATTTTTTCATTGAAAAACAGAACATATTAGATATAACTTTTTGCCTATATCTAAAGCCTAAATGATAATATACAAAACAGGTTAATCACTTTACGTTTATGTGTAGTCAGAACGTGGCTATAAATTATGTCATAAATTGAGCGATTTCAGTGCAATCTTTGGGCAAAGATATTACCATTTTTGCTCCTTTTCTGACTCCATTCTTAGAAAATGCACATGGGATAGACCATTATGTGATTATAATTTTATAAAATAAAATAAAAAAATTAAAAATCTATCGCAAATCTATCACAATTCCTTTTTGGGGAACATTCTGTGCTTTGGGAAACACTGTTTAAGTTGGTTACCATGGTAACTATGTAAATTTTGTAATTTTTTTGTATTTTATGTATCTATGCACATACTAATTATACAAGCCAAAATAACAATACTTATCATTATATGCACCTTAAAGGATCTGTATAGCATTAAATAACCTTATCAAAAATCAAGGTCATTTGTGTTGTTCTCAAGGTCTCATAAAATAGATATCTTTGACAATTATACATTAAATAACCTATATTTTTAGACGGCATTGGGAACAACAAGCATAACCTTGAAAAATATTTAGTGTCATTATACGTTAAACATACGTTTTTTAGAAGGCAATTATAATGATAAGTGCTGCTTTTTTGCTTATATCAATAGTATGTTTGTAGATAAATAAACTTATCCAAAATTGGCAAATTTTACATAGTTACCATAATAATCCCTAAAAAAATGTGAGATTTTTTTAATATCATTCATATACATGTAAAATCATAATACAAAAGTAATCTATCCCATGTGCTTTTGTCTAAGAATGGAGTCAGAAATATGGCAAAAATGGTAATATTTTTGTCTACTAATTGCACTTGAGAATGCTCATTTTTATGGCATATTTGAAAGCCTCGTTCTGACCACGCATATATTTAAAGTGGTTAACCTGTTTTGTATATTGGTTTTTAAATTAAGCCAATAAAAAGTCATTTTGAATATGCACAATTTTCACTAAAAATAGAAGTTTCAAATTGCCTATCTCATGGTATTAGAAATGGCCCAAAATGGACACCACGGTTACCATGCCAACTATAGTCAATTGTAACAAACAAGCGTTATTTTTAATAATCAATTGTAAAAAATCAACTTATAAAATTAATTTCAGCAAATTCCGTGACATGTCATATCACACCTATTATAGAATCACTTTGATCATAAGAAGAATTGGTATTTAATTCAAGAAGCAGCGGAATGTGTTTTGACGTAGATTTTTTTTCAAGTAATATTTTCATATAAAGTCTATTTATTCAATAAGCAAACCGGGCCATTTTGTGTCACTTTGTTATTTCTTCTATCCCTAGTAATTTTTTCACTAAGTTAAGTCTTTTTCTCAATATTTGTGGTTAGATTGTTTTAATTATTCTAGATATTTTGCATAAGGTTTTAAACCTCTTAAAATACGCATAAAACATAACTTTAAGGTATTGCACAACAGTTTTTTTTGGTTGTTTTGTTTCTAGCTTGTTTTACTTCGTCTTCACGCGTTTCATGAAATGAATAATTGGTCTAAACGGTGAGTATACGATAATGACAAGCATCATTGTTTACATAATGATTATCTTCCCTTTAGAACCATTTAAATATAAAGTTTTGATACAAATTTAATAAAATCATCATAAAAACAAAGCCTCTTCCGAGATTTAGTTTTAACATAAAAAGAACAATCATAAAAATAAGGTTCGGAAGCAAAGATGCACCAATGGGACATTCGAGTGTCATTTCCTATTCAGTGTGTCAAAATCCGGTAAAGGAAGAATTACACTCTGAATGGACTATTGGCAATGCGACGGGTGTGCCATAGCAAGCAGGAACTGCTTACTCTTCCGGAGCACCTGAGTTCACTCTTGTTTCGACTGGAGTTCGCGTTGTTGATTGATATTCAGTTATTTTGTGTTTCAAAGTTTTACATGTTGTCTGTTTTTGTCCCGTTCTTGTTGGTGTTTACTGGTTTTGTCTCTGCCCTTTCGAACTTTTGACATTCGGATGCCCCATTGGTACCTCTGCTTCTTTCAAAAGTCCGAAAGGGCAACGACGAAACCTGTAAACATGAACAAGAACAGCAAAAAGAAACACAAAACTCAACATCAACCGAACGGAAATCAACAATGCGAACTAAAATCGTAACAAGAGTGAACTTATATGTTCCGGACGAGTAAGCAGTTCCCGCTTGCTATAGCACACCCATAGCGTTGCAAATTTTCTATTCAGTGTGTCAAAATCCGGTAAAGGAAGACAAAACACAAACCAACATCTGCACTCATTTAAGAGATAGAAATCCCATATTTGTCTACGAGTGCATGATGTCTACCGTAAAATTTCTTGAGTGAACACAGCAACCGTGGAGGAACACAACCCTGTGTCAGCAATTTCTGTTACAAACGGGACGCTCTGCCAAGGAAATCGATGTAATTCCCGCAAGCTCTTGAGTAACGAATCAACTGTGACACGAAGACTCCATAAGCAGGAATGGACAGAATATTGCTACACTAAAAGGGAAAGTTAACGATTGGAAAGTTGAACTCATCACGTTTGTCATAGAGCATTTCAAAGTCTTCCTTGAGAGTCAATTTCGAGATGTAGATCAAAATATGAAGCAGACTTCCTATAATCCGTTGGGTTCCGTTCAGACCATGTTCTTGTATGTTAAAACTTTTACTTTGATTTTAAAATAAGAATCAGTATATGTATAACATTAGATTATAATTTGGCCATCTTCCTTTTGGCTTCAGAACTTATTCTAGACACAAGAAGCAGTTTGAATTTGTTCCTTTTAAACATTTGAGTTAGAAGAAGATGTGTACCAATGTGTCAATCGAATGTCGTATCTCCGACAAAATCAATAGGCATAAAATCACCATAAACACAAACAAAAAACATAATCCGCATTTAGAAATGTGAACCAAGGTCGAAACGAGAGGCAACTCAGATGCTTTGGAAGGGTAAGTGGTTTCTGCTTGCTATAGAACACCCGTCATGTTGTCAACAATCGATTTAGTGTAAGTTAAATCTGGTAAAGAATGACAATACTAAACATATATGTTAAACTTCATCAGTGCTGATCTGAGAGAAATTAGTTTGGTATTTGTCTACGAGTATGTAGATGATATCCTCCGTAACATCTATTGCGTGACAACAACTACCGGGGATCAACATAAACTTTCTTGTCAGACGTAATGGTCTATCTTTGAAGTCAAAATATTCCCCACAAGTTCTGAAAAAAACCTGATCAGTTTTGCCACGTAGCTTTATCACCTGAAGTTGACAAAATGTTGCTGTCCAAAAAGAATAATTGACGATTGGAAAGTGAAGTCATCACGTAAACTTTATACATAGCTTTTCTTGTGTTTTTTTAGAGATATAAATTCAAATATGAAGCGGATTTTCTTGAATCTGTAGTGTCCTCAATCCCAAGTTTTTTAGTTTTTTCGGGATATGTGTGAAGCTGATAATTTTTTACATTTATATATCCATACACTGACTTCCACTTTTGCGTTGGAAATACATTCAATGTCTCCACTTTCAGTTAACATTTCAGTAAAGAGAGCAGGTGGTGTAGTGGTTAACGCGTCGGGCTACTAACACCAAGGTTCGTGGTTCGATCCTCGTCCGGGGTGAAAATTTCATGAACCAATTTTCCGACTCTCTCTTGACACTATTTGCGAGGATGGTCTCTAGGAACGATGCTTATCCTTGGGAAGGGACGAAAAAAGGTTGTCCCGTGTATGTGGAGAGCAATACCCCATGCACGTTAAAGACCCTTTGTAGAGTTCGATATGAGTAGGGTCAATGGGGGCCGCTGCAAAGGCCACACTCGCAAACTGCTAGCTGGAGAGGGATTAATATAAGCATTAAGCTTGTTTCCCCATCCAGGATAAATAGATATGTTTAAACTCAAATTTCAGTCTTTAAAACCATTTTCAAGCAAATATTGTTATTGCGTTCTCTTTTATACTTCTATTTTGAAAATGTGATCTATATACCCTTTTGTATGATTGGTCGATAGCATTTCGGTTTGGATTCGAGAACAAATGTGAATCAGTTGAGCTACTGACATCGTCAATTTAGTTTCAAAGGGTACAATTTGACATAGCAAATGCTTTCCCTATATCTGTATCCTTTATTTCATTTCAAAAGATTGCTCATAATATCTTTACGTAACATCAATGAGGAGTTATAATTACGTTACTTTTGCGTTATCATTAAACATGAATTTCTGTAATAAAAGGACTACATAATGATTGCTTTATTCTGAACACAAGTAAAAACGATATGCTTTGTTGATTGGAAACGAACGAAAAATCAAATTATTGGTGGATTACGTGCAGACGTTTGTTCAAGACGAAATAAGTGACGGAATTTTAGAAAACTTTAGAATCATTTATCATTTAATTGTCATCTCAAACTACATGAGATCAAGGTCTGAATAGAATATTGAAAAAAATAGTATTAAAGTGCTTTTGTACATGCATAAAAACAATATATTTTATGTTCATACAATTATGTCGAAACTTTGTCTTCTCATTTGAATCAAACTTTTCCCTTTTCGACCAAAATATGTTTTAATGCAACCTTTTACAGGAAAAAAACCTTCCAAATTTGTTGATTAAATCTTCGGAATGCTCAGCTCTGTTAACATCAATATTGACAACACAAGAATCCGGACTTCCAAAAAAAATGATTGTTGTTACTCTAGAAAAAGTGTTAATCAAAAATTAACACAAAATCAAAACAAGTGATGTAAATTCTTTACTCTAAATCATTTGACTTTGAAATGTCATTAAAACATTTTATTATTTCAATTATTTATATCCAAAAATTTCAATAAGAATTGGTTTCTTGTGAACAGAAACGGAAAAACTCGTCACAAATATATGGCTGTCGATTATGATTATACTTATTACGTTATTCATGGGTCTAGAAGAAAAAACTTAAAGAAGAGTAAATAATCGAAATCCTTAACTGTCTTCTTTCTACCATATTTATACATTTCGGTTGACGTTTTTTTTCAACAGACAATAGACACCCCGATGGGCTGCCATTGTGCGCCAATGCTTGCTAATTTGATTTTGATTCAAATGAAGAGTACTTCTTACAATTACTTCTAGACAAAACCTGGTGGGAATTAATCTTCCCTTTAATTTTATTATCCGTCGTATTGCTGATGTCCTTTCACAAAACTAACCCCGATTTTGTTACTTTCCTTAATCTAATGTACCCCCTAGAGCTTAAGATTAAGGACAATAGAAAGGCTCATTTATTTTTGGATTTATTTTGTAGAATTGAGACCAAAGGAAGAGTTAGTACAAATCTCTATAACCATAGTGATTACCTCAAATTTCTCATCATCAACCTCCTCTTTTTATATAGCAATATATTATGCGTCCCACCTTAAAGATACACGTATCGGCACAGATTTGTTATTTTTGTAGGATGTATCATGAATGTCGTGATAGAGTGTCACGACAAAAACCCAGGTTATTTCTATGTTGTTATCGTCATTTGAGAAATTCAACATAAGACATTATGTGCATATAGACTAACATGTGGTGTCCATCTCTCAAATAATTGAAGATTTTGGTGTGTTATAGAGTGTTTGTATTGTACTCATTTTCAAGATTTGATTTACACTTAACAAGCAAGCGCACCTTAGTTTACTCTAGTTCAAATTAAAGTTTAGTTGGACTTTTAATGTTTGTTTGGTTATGTGGTGCTTTTCGTTTTATATTAGTCTTGTCTTATATATCTGCCGAGTTTGTCTTGACCTATATGATATTCTAATGTCCTTTAGGTACTCCTTTGCTTCTTTGTCATTTGTAATTCTAGAAAAAAGAATAAATTATTAGAAAAAAAAATCTCCTGTATTGTCTTCAGAAATAATTGTACAATTTGGTGAATGTGTTTTTAAGCAGACAATCGGTATCCCAATGAACACTGATTGTGCGCCATTCTTGCTGATTGAATTCTTTATCTATATGAATCAAGATTTTTATAACCACTTGTAGACAATAGGAATGTGCAGGCTTACCATATAAATTGTTGATGCCCTTTTACCAATCAATCTTCCATTTTGATGACTTTTTGAACCTTATATACTAAAAGGAACCCCAAATTAATGACACTACTGATTCTGGGAAGTCTGCTGTATATTTGGATTAAAATTGATACTTAAGGCACTCAAGAAAGTCTTTGTACAAAGTTAGACTAACGTGACTGCTTCAAATTTCCATTCTCATCTTCACCTTTGATGTGTAGCAACAGCTTTCGAAGTTTACATATACTTAGATTCCAGGCTTTTGAGGTATACCATGATTTTTATGATAGAACGTCCAGTGTGACAAACAAATTGCCAACAAAAGAATATGTTTCTCATTTTTTGTTGACTTCACTTACAAACTTTTTAGGAAGTCATATGCTGGAAGACAAAACAAGAGGCTCCCAGGAGCCTGAATCGCTCACCTGACATATGTGCCTGAAGTCAAGGTTATAAGGCAAAATCTATTTAACGTTGAAAGGGTCATAAGATTAATAAGGGGGTCATCTGACAATATGGTGGATCTAAAGGTGCTGATCACTTTTGTTCTCAATCAAAATCTAAAAATCTGTCACCCTTTTTGAGTTATTTGCAAAAAAATGCAGTTTAACCTAATGTTCTATTTTTAGCCACAGCGGCCATGTTTTACAACCAATCAAAAATCCCCACAACAGTTCTATACACCTAATAATAATAAACAATAATACCAAGTTTGGTTCTATTTGGACTTAAAGTGTCAGAGGAGTTAACATTTTCAATATAAGGAAATGCAATTAAAATGCTCAATTGTGACGTTCAAAGGGCAATAACTCCTCAAAGGAAAGGTCCTACAACGTTGACCCTGTTACAAATTTTGTAGATCTTGATGCGCTTAACAATATGCAATTTAAATTTCTCAAATATCTTGTATAGCTTTCAAGATATTGAGCTAAACAGGTGCAAAATTTGCAAAAAATCCACAAAAAGGGCAATAACTCCTACATGGGTTGTTGGATTTTCTTTAAAATTTCAGAGCTGATAGATCTTGAGGAGCTGATCACTTTGTTCCCAAACAAAATTTTGAAATCTGTCACCGTTTTAGAGTTATTTGCAAAAAACTGCCATTTACCCCTATGTTCTATTTTTAGCCACAGCGACCATGTTTTACGACCAATCAAAAATCCCCACATCAGTTCTATACACCTAATGCTAATAAACAACTATATCAAGTTTGGTTCCATTTGGACTTAAAGTGTCAGAGGAGTTAACGTTTTCAATGTAATGAGGAAATGCTGTTAAAATGCTAAATTTTGACGTTCTAAGGGCAATTACTCCTAAAAGGAAAGGTCCTACAACGTTGACCCTGTTACATATTTTGTAGATCTTGATGTGCTTAACAATATGCAATTTAAATTTCTCAAATATCTTGTATAGTTTTCAAGATATTGAGCTAAACAGGTGCAAAATTTGCAAAAAATCCACAAAAAGGGCAATAACTCCTACATGGGTTGTTGGATTTTCTTCAAAATTTCAGGGTAGGTAGATCTTGAGGTGCTGATCACTTTTACCCAGCCAGAATTTTGATATCTGTAGCCGTTTTTGAGTTATTTGCAAAAAACTGCATTTTACCCCTATGTTCTATTTTTAGCCATGGCGGCCATGTTTTACGACGAATCAAAAATCCCTACATCAGTTCTAAGCACCGAATGCTAATGAACAACCATACCAAGTTTGGTTGCAATTGGACTTATGGTGTCAGAGGAGTTAACGTTTTAAAAAGTTTACGGACGACGCACGACGGACGACGGACGACGGACGGACAACGGACGCCAAGTGATGACAATAGCTCACATGACCCTTCGGGTCAGGTGAGCTAAAAACGGGATTTCTTTATCTGATCAGATGAGCACGGGTTTGGGTTTGTCAGAGTGTTTTGAGATTTTTGGTTTTGCGTCAATCACTTTGACTTAATCTGTTTTTGGCATTATGGAACTAATGCATTCAAATGCTTTTGTACTTCAAGTACTTTTGTAATATCCGGGAGTCGAACAGGGTGTGACACAAGTTCTGAAGTTTGCACTATCAAAACATAAAATTATCGATGAGTACTTACGAACATATGCCTAGATCAGCGCAAGTAAAGACTTTTCTTGTTGCCTTTTAGCTCGTTTATCTTATTGTGCTTGTAAGTAATAAGTTGAGTAAGAGATGATGTACCTTAAATATTGCATGATTGCTTTCATAGATCTTCAGGAAAAAGATTTTGCGATAATTTTGAGAAAAAAATATCAAATATATCTAATAAAATGTTGAACTTGTAGTGTTTTTAAAAGTGATGTACAGTTTCGTTTTTCCATCAGTATAGATGCCTACTTTGGGATTTAGCTTTGCCTTGTGTCTCTGACAAGTGCGTTCATGAAACAATAAAATGATGTGCGTTATGGAACGTTTTCTCAAAGCTTTATTGTAATTTCCTTTGCAGAACACTACAACGAACCAATCAAACTTATTCGAAATAAAACGTTTTGTTAATATATCACAAATTTCAATTCATTTAAGAAACTAAATCAGACGTTATGAATGCTATGTAATAAGCTTATGTCTAATGTAGAAGTGTCGATATTACCGTGCTGAAGCCGTCTATTTAAGACACAGTAAATCAGGGGGCTTTAAGACATTACAGACGTTTGTTTTGTAAAGTAATCAGATTTTGATTACATGCCACAGTACAACAAATCGGTTGGTGACTCCATGACCCCAATCATTTTGACGAGTACAAAAACGATAGAAACTTTCAATTATAGTAATAGACGACAAAAAATATCATATCTGCTTTCTCAAGTTATATTGGTACTGTTCTACCAGATACTTGTAGCTGCATTCGTCGCTTTTATCGAGCTTTATGTTTTTCCTAGTAAGTTTAGTTCAGTTTAAATTATCAGCCTGAAACTTGTTAAAATTTTTCTTGTAAAATCCCTCCAGGTTTACCCGCTCCAGTGCTAACATTTTTGCGTTAAATAAGCATTAAAGGTTTGTTTTAATTTTCAATTAAGCAACTTGTTTTATACTAACTAACTCTTCATATTCTAGTCTTGACCAAAAACGTTTGCGGTTAGCGCGTCTGCTGAGATTTTAAGCGTCAGATGATATTTTAAATTATCTGTATTAGGAGTCTGGAACTTTTTTGCGTACTTTTGATTCGGTGTTTTATATTATTCTACATCACATATCTGATAATTTATAGCTGACCAATATGTCTATTGTTCTAATAGATGAAGAGCTATTGTCAATAGTTTTATGATAATATATTGAATAAAAAGCAAGTTGATATTCAACTCATGTCAAATCAGCATAAATCAAAGAGTTTAGAGGTACTTCCATCTTTAGAACAATAAGGTAAAATTGTACAAAATACATAATTAAATACTTAAATGGAAACTTAGTGTAATAAATTAAATTAAGGAAAAATGTATTTCATTGATAATTCTGATTTCACTTTAAAGTCCTTTGTTTTTTATACTTTTTAAACAATTTACTGGCTGTTTTCCATTGTGGATATTTAAAATATACGTTTATAATGTAGGTTGTGTCGCGTACACTTATTCCACATCTCATTTTCTTCTATTACGTTGTAAAGCTTTGTTGCTGTGTGTAGAGGTATATAATCAGAATGTCTTGTGTCATGCCAAATCTCATTGTTTGTAGAAAAAAAAAAGAAAAAACAACAACATGCTGTTGGAAATGAAGTTGACCAAAAAGTAAAATAGATACATTTATTACTCTTATGATATTACACAATGATAAAAATAAATACAATATATTTTGATTTAGTCATATTTGTCCTGCTGTACCATAGGTTTCTTCAATATCCCAGAAGAGACAAACCAACCATGTTTGTTCGTGTAAGTGTTCATAGTGAACCTTTCTGATCGCGGTATAGAACCCCGTGGTGTTGAACCTCTCGGTATGGACCCTCGATTTCTACTAGTAGACGTAGTGTATTGTGGAAGCCTAAATATAAGTCGTCTTCCTTGTCTACAGCAATGTAGTGCAGCTCGGAACTCCTTACGAAATTTTGCTGAAAAATAAATATATATCATTGTTAATATAATAAACTAATTTTGCTGCAATTATAACCAGTAGTTCTTGATGCAATAAAACCTGGTTTAACTCACTATTTCTTTTGATGTATCAAGTCATGACCCTTGCGATCTTCAATTTCTTGTTTTGTCTTTTCTCTTGGACAGTTTTGTTATTACCATTATTTTTCAAAATTTAAATCAAATCAACAACTTAAAGTTTATCTACAATTTCTAAGATGTGTCATTTTATGAACAAATATCTAAGTTTACCCTAGATAACATTGAAAAGAAGAAACATATTCTTTAAACAATATCTACTTATTTTAATTTTCCTAAAATCTATCAGCTCGAGCTTTCAAATATAAAATCTGTAGGAATTCGACGTTTAAGTAGTAAGAACGTAAGGAAAATCTGAATTTATGGATTAAAAAGAAACATATTCTACGTAGTATACAAGGGTTGTCCGTATAATTCTTGGACAATCAAAGATTTGAACAAATACGAGGTTTCACGGATTAGTTCTGTACATCATAATAAGTTGGATCATTGTCCTTTCATTTCTGGTTCATTGGTTTCCAAAGAAGCAAAGAGACAACAATGGAGAGTTCTTGTGTCAAAAGTCCGAAATGGTAACGACGAAATCTGTAAGAACGAACAAAAACAGCACGATGACACACACACAAAACATAATAAAAAATTCAACCGAACAGAAATCAACCACGTGTACTCATGTCGTAGGTATTCGAGATAAATGGTGCTACATTTCTAATTATTTGGTGGGTTTTATTTTTGATTAAATATTTTAATTAATGGTGGGTTTGAGCAACGTGAGATTTTTTTCAGAATTACGCAGAATGCTTATGATAAGATATTGCTATGCTTATAAAATACTGAACGATGGTGCACATACAAAATGTGAACGGTCTATAATCTAAATTGGTTGAGAAATCGATTTCTCCACACTTTACACTTTTATTCAACATTAGCAATTAATATCGCGATTGACACAACTGATTGAACGCAGCTTTTTAAAAAAGAAGGAAAAACGCTGATACAAATATCTGGTCTCGATTATACTAACACGTACTTTGTCATTAATGAGTATATGAAAAAGAACACATTTACAGAAGACCAAATAATCGACATGCTCAACTTTCCCATTGACAATATAATTGATCAGTTTGGTGGACGTGTTTATCAGCACACAATAGGGATTGCAATGAGCACTAATTGTGCACCTTTGCTTACTGATTTGTTTCTTCATTCATATGAAGAACACTTCTTATAATCACTTCTAGACAAATGAAAAAGATCGTAGACTAGCTCCCTCTCGGTTTATTTTCCATGTTTTGTCTTTTCTCATGGACATTGAGATTGATCCTCCAAGTTCGGTAATTTTGTTATTACCTTTATTCATCGCACTATCCGTTATAATGATAATGTTTTTCACTGAACAATTCTCAATAAAGTGACTTTCTCCGTCTCATATATCCTCTGGAACTTGAGATAAAGAACACCACGGATTATAGGAAGTCTGCTTCATATTAAGATCTGATCTACATCCCGAAATAGACTTTCAAGGAAAACAACTTTCAACATTGTCTTTGACAAACGTGATGACTAACTATCCAATCGTCAACTTTCCCTTCTTGTGTAGAAACATATCATCCGCTCCAGCTAATGGAGTTTACATCTATCAATTGATTCCGTATTCAAGAGCTTGCGGGACTTACATAAGCAGGGCGTCATGTCTGACACAAAAAATGCTCACACAGGGTTATGTTGCTCCTCGGTTGCTGTCTTTACTCAAGAAAAACGGTAGACATCATGTACTGATTGACAAATATCAAATCTTTATCTCTCAGATGAGTGCAGATGCTGTTTAGTCATAGGGTTTTGTTTTGTCTTCCTTTCTGGATTTGACACACTGAATTGGAAATTCGCAGTGCCACGGGTGTGCTATAGCAGGCAGGGACCGCTTTCTCTTCCGGAGCACCTGAGTTCACTCTCTTTACGATTAGAGTTCGCGTTGTTAATTGGTTTTCATTAGTTTTTGTGCTTCCGTGTTTAACATGTCTGCTTGTTGTCCCTTTTTCGTTGGTGTTTACTGGTTTTGTCACTGCCCTTTCGGACTTTCCACATTCGGATGCCCCATTGGTACTTCTGCTTCTTTGAGAAGAGGTGGAACTGTGCATAGGTGAACGTATTTTACTAGTAATCTTTACCATGGTTGATTATTTTACAAGGCAAATTTGTCTGAAATCAGTAAAACTTGTTTATAGACATATTTCCTAGTAAAATAATAGACCTATATCAAATTATTTGAAATTGATTATAATTGTTATTACGTAAGAAAAAAATAAAACAATTTTTTACATGAGTATGATATTTCGATTGTAATAACTATTCACAAAAAGGAAAATCTAATCATCAGAAAAAGACCAAATAGAACATGACTAAATATGTTTTGAATTAACATAATAATAAACATTAACGAAACAAGAAAGTAATGTAATTTGTTCAATGTCGACACTAAGACGTTTCTTTCCTAACACAAACCGTCAAATTGAATTAGTTATGGATGTCATATTCTTTTAGACTCACAGTATTGAGATACTATGTTTTATATGCCTTCAAGGTTTGATATGGAATTCAATTAAGAAACAGAGCTAGTGACAGACTAGACAAAGGGAAGGTTTACCTGAAGCTGTTCAAGACAAGTGGAATGATAAATTAAATAAGAAATGACATGCTTTCAGATTTCGGTCACAAGACGGAACCATTATGACACTAATTGAATTGCATTGCAGGTTAATTTGTAAATAGAAACATATCACCGGGCTGAAGTTAGTTCATTATTCATTTTTCATTATTCATTTTTCAATAATGAATAATGACTTGGTTCATTATTCATTATTCATATTTTAATTTGAATAATGAATAATGAAATAAATTAAAGTTCATTATTCATTAAACACATGCATGAATAATGAAAAATGAAATAAGTTAAAGTTTATTATTCATTAAACACATGTATGAATAATGAAAAATGAAATAAGTTAAAGTTCATTATTCAACATGTATTAAAAACAAAAACATGAAATAATTTGATAGATATAGATTATTACACAGGGTTTTCCATATCAAGTCCCATAACATTCCGAGACTCTCATATTAGGTCGAGGCGGTAGCCGAGTTCAATATTGAAAGGCATAATGAAATATAAAATAAGTTCAAGTTCAATATTTATACGAATAATAAAAATTGAAATATCATAGAACAATATAAGGTAATTTTGATATAAGTATCATATGGCTGTTTTCATATCATAACTCATACCTTCCCGAGACGCCCTTATCATCCGGAGAGCATTTTTATTAAATTTGAACTTTGATCACACAATCCTTATTTTCAATTTACACGCAGTCTATCTTAATCGACTTACATCCAACGCTTCACCTCTGACACAAAAATGCTTACAGAAGGTTATTTTGGCCCTTGCATGTTGTCTCCTCCCTCAAGACATTTTACGGAAGACACCATGCGATCATAGACAAATATGGGAGTTCTATCTCTCAAGATGATTGATGTTGGTTTGTCTTACAGATTTGTTCCGTCCTTCTTTATCGAATTTGACACGCTGAATTGACCATTTGTAGCGTGACGGATGTGCTACAGCAAGCAGGAACTTTTTACTCATCCGCAGCACCTGAGTTCACTCTCGTTACGACTTGAGTTCGCATTGTTGATTGTGCTGTTTAGTTGTTTTTGTGTTTCTATGTTTGTGTTTCTTCGTGCTGTTTTCAGTCGTGTTTACTGGTTTTGCCCTTTCGGACTTTTGGCATTTAAATGCCCCGCTTCTTGTATACGAAGGTATTTTTTCTATAATTTGCTTATTGAGAAGTTTCCGATATACAATGTACTTTTATTCACTATTTTATTTTGGTTGATGCTTATTTGTAAATTAGTGTTTTGGAAAGATCCTTTGGCATTGTTTGATATCGTCAACAAATCTGCAAGTGCGAATGAACGCTCTACAACAAAATTCAAGGCAATAATATGTCTCACAACTGTGTTGCGTTATGTGTTACCAGACCCTAAGATCGCTATGGAAGAGGGAGGTTTGGCGCCATAAACATGGTTAATCCCACCACTTCTTTTGAAATGCCTGTGCCAAGTCTGGAACATTGCGATCTTTAATATCTCTGGGATGTCTGCTTTGTTTTGTCTTTTCTCTCGGACATTGAAGATAGTTCCCCCAGTTCGCTAGTTTTGTTGTTATCTTTATTCGTTCATTTTATCACCCCTTTCATTTTTATTTAAACTTTTAATTCCAAGCAAGTTATACAGTGTCACAATATTCTACGTTTATTTTTTGTACTTGAAGATCAAAATGGATGAGGGGGGTTTGGCGCCATAAAACCTAGTTTAACCCACAATTTCTTTTGAAATGCCTGTTCCAAGTCAGGACAATTGCGGTCTTCAATTTCTCTGGTAGGTTTTGCTATTTTTGTCTTTTCTTCTTGGTTTGATCTTTATTTCCTACGAATTCATGATGTTGATAAACCGCAATAGAGTCAATTAGACAAACATGTCAAAACTTAGTAATTCTTATTAATTTCTAATCCGTCATTTCTTCTCGTTTGATATTAATTAATCAGTCCCTAAATCAGTCGTTTATTAAAATGTGCTAGCATAGGTTTTAAAAGCAGTTTTTAAAGTTAGTTTTTGAGTGTAGGTGGTTGTTGGTGGTCAGGCACCAAAATGTAGACTCCGGGTTTTTGCCCCTCCGTGAGCGACTACGTCTTTGTAAATACGTTGACTGTGTTTTTATTATGTTTGCTGGACTTAATGAAGAATAAAACATATGAACGTTCATGTATCCAGGACTTTCATTACTACAGTTAATGAATTTGGACTTTCGATCATTATATACATGTACATGCAGTTTCCTACAAGTTTCGAATTTTACAATTCGTACGTTATAATTCGTACAATTTCATGAAACAAACAACTATACAACACAATCTACAAAATAAACAATATACACCGAAATCCAAGGTATGAAATATGATATGAAAACATCCATATGATATTTTATATTAAAACTTATATCAAAGTTACCTTATATTGTTCTATTATTCGTATGAATATTGAACTTGAACTTATTTTATATTTCATTATTCCTTTCAATATTGAACTCTATCAAATTATTTCATTTTTCGTTTTGAATATGAATAATGAACTTTAACTTATTTCATTTTTCATTATTCATACATGTGTTTAATGAATAATGAACTTTAACTTATTTCATTATTCATTATTCATACATGTGTTTAATGAATAATGAACTTTAATTTATT
Source organism: Arcuatula senhousia (assembly GCA_963971305.1). NCBI lineage: Eukaryota > Metazoa > Mollusca > Bivalvia > Mytilida > Mytilidae > Arcuatula > Arcuatula senhousia. The sequence continues at coordinate 3,727,373 of OZ020303.1, forward strand.
TCATTATTCATTATTCATACATGTGTTTAATGAATAATGAACTTTAATTTATTTCATTATTCATTATTCAAATTAAAAAATGAATAATGAATAATGAACCAAATCATTATTCATTATTGAAAAATGAATAATGAAAAATGAATAATGAACTAACTTCAGCCCGGTAAACATATCTTTTAAAATAAATGTTCTTAAAATATTGAAGTTTCAAAATATGTCTCTTATTGTGCAAGTGAACCACAGCATTTGCTTTGCAACTTCATACAGAAAAATTGAGTATGTCATCGAGAAATTTAATCTGGGAAAAGAGTTAATACGAGTGTATAAAAGTGACTTTGTCAAAAAGTGTAAACAAATCCATACTCATTTAATTTAAGACATAACAAGCTATGTGATTGGCTAAAACACTTTCGTCTATGAGCCATCATAACAAAGTTTGCATTAAATTGTGACACCATCTACATTTCCTATTAAATTTTTACTATTAAAATATGACATTATAGATTAAGTTAAAGGTAATTACTATAATATTTTTTTCGGTCTGATTGAAATAACACCAATGACAAAAGTGCACTCTGAAAAATGAGCTACAACGCCGGTAACTGAACCACGTGAATGAGGTTATTGCCTCGATAGACCAAAATAATAAAACGGTCTGTTCTTAACAATTTAGAAAAAAAATAACTTAGTTTAGTGCTTGCTTGATTGTTGGTTTTGATTAAAAAAAAATGGTATGAAAAGGAAAAAAAACTAACCATTACATATCCTTTGTGCTCCCTTTCGTTTGTTCACTGCAAACAAGACTGGTGATTCCAAAGTTTAAATGTACCATGTTATCATTTTCTCAAAAGAGACAATACCATTTATACCCACCACTCATGAAGTTGTAAATAACAGGATTAACAGCACTTGAAAGATATACCAAACAATGCGAGAGCATGATCAATATGTGAGCTTCTTCGTCCGTCAGCCTGCCAAAAAGATTAAAGGACCTGAAAATATAAAGACAACATGGTCAAAAAGTGAGCTATCTCGTCCGTCAACTTACCAACAAGATCAAATGACCTAAAAATAACAAAGACAGTATGTTGAAAATGTAAGCTTCCGTTTCTGTCAGTCTACCAAAAAGATCAAAGAACCTGAAAATATTGACAGTATGATCAAAATTTAAGCTTTCGAAGTAGATCAAATGACCTGACATATAGAGACGGTATTATAAATGTAAGCTTTCTCGTCCGCAAGCCGGTCATCAAGGTCAAAAGACCTAAAAATTAAAAATCAACATTGTTTTCATCCGTCGGTCTGTCTACATGATAAGAGGATCTGGAAGCAGTAACATTTCTCATCTAATTTGTCAGCCTTCTAAAAAAGTCCAAAGTTAGACAACATTGTTAAAGATATAGATAATAACATACCAAAATGGTGGCATAATCAATCTCAAATGTTCAAAAACTAATCAATGTAAAAACATACTAGAAAAATTGAAGATCACTGTGGTCCTGCATTAGTCCAGGCATTTCAAATAAAAAAAAAAATGTAAGAATGTGATTTTGTACAGGATCAGAGGATCTGAAAGCAGTAACATCATGATAAAAATTTGAACTTCTCCCGTCGTCGGCAAACAAGAAGTAAAGACACCATACCCATAATGTGAGTTTCCTCGTCAATAAAGTCAATGTGGGTTATTCAGCATCTTTTCTTATTAAAATTACGATTTCATAAATCATCATACAAAATACCAATGGGTGTAAAACACGAGTAATTTGGTTATGTCGTATATGCATATTTCAAGGAGTAACCTTTCGCCAGCAGAAAGTTTTATCAAACCATTAGAAGGTCGGAAACCGGAGATTATTTCTATTATTACTACAAACCACCTTTCTATTCTAAAATTTCAAATTGATAAATCACGATTTTGTTTTTTATCTTTAGAATGCATCAGCCATCGGTAAAAAATCAAAGTGTTGTGACATGATTGACGTTTGAATTACTTTTGGGCTGTCTGTTGTATTTAGATGACCACTGAAGAGTATAAATGCTAACTACCCTACAGGTATCTTTTTCTGACTCATGCTGTCCTGATATTTCTGATACAATAATTATCACATAAAGTGGTCGTTTATATTCTTATTAATGCCAAATGCCAACAGCATGCATTATTCTGAATATTTACTCCAGTTTTTACGTACTGATCAACCTAAATGTAGGCTTTCTTTATACATTCTTTGTTTCTTTGTTAGTATCTACTTGAATATATTAGAACAAGTGTTTTTGTTGAACGTTAACATGGATTGCAGTTGACAGGACGAAAACTTGTATGCAAATATTTTTGATTTTGTAAGAGATTCATTAGTATAATAATGGAAATTAACCTCGGGCTGAATAATTCAATTTTGTTTGATTGGTTGTTTCTTACCTTAAAATGTAAATTAAATGAACGACGAAGAAACAGATGACAAAAACAGCGACGATGGTAATTAACATTTTTGCCGCTCGTCGTCGTGAGCGTAGCTGTGATTCAGGGCCTGATTTACAGACAAACTTTCCTGGTCGCTGATCTGCAAATAAAATAAAATATAATTTTGATAAGTTATTGTGGCAAGATCTGTTCTAACATGATATACTCAGTATTACATGTCCAAAGTTGCACCACATGCTGTAAAAAGACGAGAGGTCAGCCTGAGGGCCATATGCATTGGCCCGAGGGGTGATATCGGTCGAAGGCTTATAAAGCATGTGGTACATATTTGGCCATTTCATATTCATTATAATATATATTTACTTTTGTGTTTTTTGTGATGGGGTGCGATATGGATGATACCGGATGATATCGAAAAAAAACTCTACGGCAAGTTCCCACGAAAAATTTGCCTAGATTTAATATTGATTTTATTTTGTTTATATGCTTTTTAAAGAAACTGGTACGGTGTGAATATCAATGATATCCTTCTTAAATATATTTAGTGTTTTAAAACATGGAAGTTCTTGGGGCAAATATTTATTAGCCACGCAATTTACTTTCGCTTTTTATTTATTTTTGTACATAGAATATCACTGAAGAAAATATTGGAGCAAAACGTCACGCTCTCATATGCTCCATTTTCAGAATCATTTACAGAATTCAAGGTTAAAGGAACAGGCGAAGCCTATATTCATGATTCATTTCATTAGTCAAAGAGACGATTGTCTTTGATTGGTCAGGGGGAAAAAGTAAGCAACATTGGGAATTCAGGGCTTTGATAAATCAAGTTTAAACTTTTTTCAATCGCATTAATTTCAAAAACCTTCTGTGAAAAATTAAAAATAATAGCTTTTTGTCCCTTTTTCGTTGACGAGATTTGATTTCTGTCGATAGTAACAAATCTGTGACGTCACGGCCCTGAATTAGGCTTCGCCTGTTGTCTCTGTACAGAACAACAGGTTGGAATAGTTTCAATTCACGGTGTCGTTTACTAAAATCAAATTTGGAGTATTTGAAAGAAATGTTATGGTGATCAAATGAAGCAAATTGAATAATAATGCTGTGCCTGCAGCTACTGTCTGTAAAGGGTAGTCTGGAGAACAGAAATTCTTAAATTTTTTCTTCATGTTGTTGCTAGAATCTTTGAAATGTTTGCCATATAATAAGACATATTTCATTTAACCTTGATCTGAAAGTCGGTAACCAAAACAACGGTGTTTGTTCCCATAATCAAACGGTTTGTATAACGCCTATCACACACTTACCGGTATTCTCATATAATAATGGTAAAAAATAAAATAGTTTAATTTGGCGTCTTTTTGCAGTAATGGTGCCGAAATAGCCGAGAAAGAAAGTCATTTTGTGATACCATATCAGACATATCTTGAACTCGATTTGATAAGTTTTTCTTGCATTGATATAAGCTATGATAAATTCTTATTCATGGTAGGAATATAATAGGATAGAAATATATGTTTGCCGCAATCTTCTATGAATCTTTTATCATCTTGTTTTTCAAAATGACAAAGAAGTAATATACCAGTTAAATGTTTTTAAAATGAACAATTTATCATTTTTTTTATCTTCTTTGATTCTTTGTTTAAATCGATTTAAATGGATTACTTATTTTAAAAAAGCAAAAGTGTACCAGTCGAGCAATCACTAACCTTAATCCGAAAAGACAATGACAAAATCGGTATACACAAAACACCACAACAAAAACCACAAAACAAACAAAATAACAAGTATACAACCAAATCGCAATCAGCAACGTGAACTCCAGTCGAAACAATAGTGAATTCTAATGCTCCGGAAGAGTAAGCAGCTCCTGCTTGCTGTAGCAAACCGGTCACGTTGCCGACGATCTATAAGTGTAAAAATGAAAATGAGGAAAATATGTTAAGATGGATCGAGCCGAATACGTTACAAATAGAGTTTTTTTTTAGATATTTTGTGGCAATAATGCTTAATGAATTTTCTTTCATTTTTTTACATTTGAAGTACAGGTCACCGTGCTTTTTTCGAAATAATCGGGTTTCAATGCAATTTTTTAAATTCTAAATTTATATTGATAACATCCACCGTGTACAATTGAAATCAAAATTATGCTAGGTTCATAAAAATTACGTCAAATTATGTTTGTCATAGGGATTTGGTGTGAATCCTTTACCGGATTTGACACATTGAACTGGAAATCGACATGTTATAGCAGACAGGAACCGCTTACTCTTCCGGAGCACCGGGGTTCACTCTCATTACGACTAGAGTTCGCGTTGTTAATTTATATTTAGTGATTTTGTGTTTCATTGTTTTATGTGTTGTCTGTTTTTCGTCCTGTCCTTGTTTGTGTTCACTGGTTTTGTCCCTGCCCTTTCGGACTTTGACACTCGGATGCCCAATGGGTACCTCTGCTTCTTACAAACCAACATCTGCACTAATCTGAGAGATAGAAATCCCATATTTGTCTATGAGTGTCAATGTCTGCCATAAAATTTCTTGAGTGACGACGGGCAACCGAGGAGTAACATAACCCTGTGTGTTAAAATTTATCTTTTTTTATCTTTTATTAGTTTTATAAATAAAGTAATGTTGTATTTTATAAATATTTCATTGTTAAATAAAATATTGAAATTAAAAGCACAGTCTAATAAGATTCTTGAATAAGGTGCTCCGTGAATAAGGCCCGAGCCTATATATCTTTGAACGAAATGCATGAAAGATATGAAAAGAACAATAATATCTCGTGGTTGTCCTAGTTAATTAACAGAAATGTGAAGAAACTCCATTCCAATTTGTCTATGACCATATAGGTTAATTCGCTTCATTATACATTTATTCCATCAAACCAATGTATTTATTCTGACAGATGACAAAACATTATGTTCCTTAAATATTGCTTTGATTTGTTACAGAAAATCCGGTTTGGATTTAGTTTCCAATGTAATAAAGATAAATTTGGTCTTTTGTCGGTTTCATGAAAAATTATATTGTCTAATTCATAAAGGAACACACTAGGAAAGAGCAGCTTCATTTTAAGGGAAGTTCCAATGTTTTGGGGTTTTTTCTTTTCCTTTTTTTGATTTGTATATACTAATCAGTTAAAACTTAAATGCAACAAAGCTGAGAGATATGCAATCTCTCCTATTTTTTTTAACGTGTGGTTGTGGGCCTAAGATTGTTATTTTGAAGTTTATTTCGACAGAAGAAAATACTAAATTTTAGTCAAAAAGAATACAAAATTTATAGCGTATTTAACCTGCGTATATGAAATCACTCCTTTCAACAAAACTTCATAAAAAACATGATAACTTCAACTATCCAATTGTCAACTTTCCCTTCTTGTGTACCAACAATCCATCCGCTCTGGCATATGGAGTTTACGTATCACAATTGATTCGTTACTTTAGATCTAGAGCTTGCGGGAATTACATCGATTTCCTTGGCAGAGCGTCACGTTTGACACAAGCAGTGTTAACACAGGGTTATGTTGCTCCTCGTTTGCTGTCGTCACTCAAGAAATTTTACGATAGACATCATGCACTCATAGACAAATATGGGATTTCTATCTCTCAGATGAGTGCAGATGTTGCTGTGTCATAGGGGTTTGTTTTGTCTTCCTTTGCCGGATTTGACAAACTGAATTGGAAATTGGAAATTCGACGGGTGTGCTATAGCAGTCAGGTACTGCTTACTCTTGCATAGCACCGCGATGATTTAGAAAAAAACACGATGAATAACCGCCAGAAGCCTTCTCAACGAGGCAAAAAAAAAGCCTTCAAAAAGACAAGTACAAACAAATGCTTTGTCAAAGATTCCTGGCTTAGGACAGGCTCATATAAAATGTGGTGGGGTTAAACTAGTTTTTTGGGCCCAACCTTCCCCCTACCAATATTCCAAGACAGAGAGAACCGAAGACAAAAGACAACAAGAACAAACGAACGACGGTAGAGGAACACTCTTTAGAACACTCACTGTTACTGACAACTAGCTGAGAATCATCAATCGACTATTGTAAAAAAATGAAATATGTCGATTTTAAATCCGACACAACACTTCAAACAATTAATGATTGGATGGAGTGTCATGAGTTCACTCACATTACGACTAGAGTTCGCGTTGTTAGTTGATATTTAGTGGTTTTTATGTTTCCTTGTTTTATATGCTGTCTGTTTTTTGTCCTATCCTTTCTTATGTTTGCTGGATTTGTCACTGTCCTTTCGGATTTTGACATTCGGATGCCCAATTGGTATCTCTGCTTCTTTCTAAGTTGATATACCTATAAAGCAATAAATATGTCGATTTTATTTTCGAATATAATAACTGCGTCATTTGTGTTTTGTGTTACAAATTAACCATAATATTGCAATGTAAGAGGAATGTTTCGCGCTATGTCACCTAGTTCAACCCACCATTTCCCGTCAGGACCATTTGGTTCTTATACTGTTTTCGAAATATTATAATTTTGTTCTGTGCTCTCTTCATTGCAATTTGAAATTGATTATCCCTGTTGGTATTTCTTGCTTTTTTGTCACATTTGGTGGAGAGATTTTTCATTCTAATGGGCACTGTACCAAACTCCTTGTCTTCTCTTTTTGTTTTTTAATAAGCTTGATTTTCCCAGGAACTCGCCAAGAAAAGAAGCAAGGTCTTTAAATATAATTTTCAGATGAATGAAAGCTGTTATCATTGTAAATAATTGCTTGTTCACTTTCATCTGGATTTAGATAAGTGATAATTTACAAATTGTGAGACAAAATAGACGATTTAATATTTTCTTACTCGTTGAATGGAACGTGTAAATTTCACAGCTCACACAATACGACAGGGCATAAACTAATTTTGCGGTCTTTAGCCCGGCATTGGTGATTGCCTCTGCGAGCGACTTTAAAATCAAAATAAATGTGATAATTGCATCTCATACGATAGAAAAATTCTTGTATATACCATAAGTTAGAATTTTAGAAAATCCTTTGCTAAAATTCTTACTTATGGTATATACAAGAATTGTTTTAACTGTTGATTTGGTTGTTTTCTGTGCTAATGTCAAAACAAAATGACCAAACTGGAGAAATCAGTTTCAAATATCTAAGGAACAAATAAAGGTAATAAAATACTGGAGAAAATTAGGGTCCCAACTTGGTACATACATTTCAAATACATTGATAAAATGGTGATTTGAATGAGGTTAGATTGCTATACGGAACCGGAAGTTACACAAAACACAGCCAGCTGAGAGAGTGGAAAGTGAAATACATCTCAGTCAAAATTTAATCAAGACATTTAAATTCTCTAGTAAAAAATGACTTTAATATCTAATAAGTAACCGAGACCGTACCAGGTGTATTTTCTTGTAACCTTGATCTAAACGCCGGACACGGAGACATCTACAGAGAGAAAAAAAGCAAAAATGGTTGATATTCACAGACATAGCGTTTGAGGTGTGACAAATGCACACCATATGGCAAGTACCATCACAGTCTACGCTGGACACAATATACCCGAAAGTAAAATTCAAGGACCCTGCTTCTGTCATCGTTTTATTCTAATGAGTTCATGAAAGAAATTCAATCTCATAGGTTATAAAAAGTGTGTCGACGAGAAGATGATCACTTCACCATTTCAATCTTGTCTCACAACTGTAATGTCTTTTGTTTTACTACCGGACCCTTAGTTCCGATTGCAGATGCAGTTCAGTGCCATGTTTAATCAAATACTTTTTTGGAATGGCTCTACCTAGAAACTTTTACTTCAGATTTTAATTTCTCCGGTATTTACTACCATTATTTCTATTCCCCTTTAACATTTGAGATTGCCCATCGTTGTTCGGTGATTTTCTTGTTAAATGTTTTTGAAATAAACACCTCATTACTATGTTCTGGTATCTTATTACTATGTTTCAAACAAATCAAACGGGAAAGGGAAAAACTCAATACTGTAAATATATGCTAGGATATTTAGTTCGTCAGAGATTAGTTTGCAAAAAAGTTTTTGTCATCTTCCGCTTTAAAGTAATGCACATTGAGTTTAAATACTTATTATATAATACTTCTTTTGTAGTGATGATGTTTCAGATTCTAGTATGATGCTGTTATTATACTGATGTTCGAATAAAATGAGGCTTTATAAAGAAGCAGAGGTACCAATGGGGTATCCGAATGTCAAAAGTCCGAAAGGGCAGAGACAAAACCAGTTAACACCAACAAGAACGGGACAAAAACAGACAACATGTAAAACATGGAAACACAAAAATGACTTAATATAAAAAAGGAGAAATAAGAGGCTCCTAGAACCTAAATTTCTCCTCACATCAGCGATCAATTTAGTATTTTTTTTTACCATAAGGTTTCCATATTTCTATTGAAAGGTCGATGAGCTGAAGTTTAAAGCGAGTAACAATTATTTTTCTATATCTACTATAAATTTCATTATACATTCAAAACTAAAACAAAAATAACAACAAAGATCCAGACAATAAATGTTGATCTACCTGACGCGCGTTTCTTCTATTCAAGATCCATTAGAAGCGCTCTACCCAAAATATTGAAACGCCCAAACACTATATGATTACAATAAAAATAGGAAACTAAATTATGACTGAGATAATTAACCTATGTCTGGGATAGGACCAATCTTAGGGTTTAGAAAATTTTGAAATTCCAACGGATATTTTCTAGCTTTATCTTTAATAAAAACAAAAAATATAATAGTAGTGTCCTCTTTAAAACAAAAAGCATTTAATTTTTTTCTGACAACTGCGACCAATTTAAAACTGTTAAAGAATGTAATGACCTAAGGATTTGAGCAACCAACAGCTTTTTATTTTTCAATTTTTTTATTATGTTATTCGGTGCTCAAATTTATAAACAAAAGTTAGCCAGAAAAGGGACAGACGTCAAGTTATTAAAAACTTTCTACAATGAGTTTAAAAAAGAACATACAGCATCAGTTCGAAAACGTCTATACTGTTCACTTTTTACCTCACGGTCCAGGTGAGCTATTACCATCACTTGGCATCCGTCGTCGTCGTCGTCTGTCGTCTGTTAACAATTTTTCAAAAATCTTCTCCTCTGAAACTACTGATAAGAATTTAAGAGGCTGTCCATGTAGAAATCAGGCAAAGGCCTACAGAATCTGGCACATGAAGAATTTTATCCCAGCAAATTTATTGTTTTAATGTATTGTTGAACTCGTATGTAAAACAAAAATCACCAAGATTCGTTTGAAAGCAACATGGATGACTTGTGATTCAGCCTTAAAGTTCATGAACAAAGCAACCAAATTTTGCAAATTTGCAAGAGTTATCTCCCTTTTTCTGCATATTTTCAATGCATTCTATATAAATTATATCTAAGTTATCACTATAATAAACCAAAAATCTGCATTTGTTTTGGGGAATGGATGTTAACCTGATGTGAAATCAATGAATATTTTTGAAAAACAAAATTTGTCATGTGCCGGCTATTGCCTGGGTTTTGCTTGGACAGCCTCTTAATGACACTTGGTATGAATGATTCTTAGTGTGTCCTTCACCAAACTTGTGTTTCGATTTTTGATTCGTCAAAAAAAAACCGGCTGCCGTTACTAAAAAAATAGACCAGGGGGGTCAGACTACTGTCTTTGGCCTGTAAATCAAAAAGCATAAGAGATTAAATCTGATGCCACCTTACTGCTTCAGCATCAAAAGTTCTGGAATTTGACCTTCCAATGTTTTGATTTAAATGCTACTGATGAGAGGTTACTCCTTGAAATATCGATATATAGCATATCCAAATTAACCGTTCATACCTGCGTTTTGGTAATTGTAATTTTGAAACCACTGGGCGATAACCGCTGCTGGTGGACCAGAGGTCCCCGAGGGTAATCACAAGCCTGGTAGTCAGACTTGTCTGACACGATTTACCATAAAATGTCTAATATTTTTGTCGCTGAAATTTCCGTTTTTTAAATTCAAAATTGTTTAAAACACCAGGTTTCTTTCCTTGTAATGCACATGGTCGATATCCTCGGTGCTGGAGTTGGCTTCCTTGTTCGAACGTTTTGGTTTTGAGTACTTTTCGTTTTCAACAGTTTTGGAATTTGACCTTCCAATGTTTTGATTTAAATGCTACTGATGAGAGGTTACTCCTTGAAATATCGATATATAGCATATCCAAATTAACCGTTCATACCTGCGTTTTGGTAATTGTAATTTTTTTTCTACCAAAGTCTCCATTTGGTCGAAGTTGTCAGATTATCCCTTATAGAGGTTACAGCCCTTTATAGGTGAATAATAGCATTTTTTCATGTTTTTGGCTTATAGAATGAAATAATGGAAGATAGAGAAAAGCTGTTGCTTGCTTAAATGTTCAGCTCATTTTGCTCTACAAAAGTCTTCATAGGGTCAAAATTGTCAGATGAACCCTTAAAGGTGAAAAATAGTGTTTTTGGCCCATGGAATGAAAACTATTGCAGATAGAGAAAAGCTGTTGCTTGCTTAAATGTTCAGCTTATTTAGCTCTACAAAAGCATTCATAGGTCGAAATTGTCAGATGACCCCTTATAGGGGTTACAGTCCCTTAAAGGCGAACAATAGTGTTTTAAGCCTATAGAATGAAAACTATAGGAGATAGAGAAAAGCTGTTGCTTGCTTCAATGTTCAGCTCATTTAGCTCTACAAAAGTCGATATAGGGTCGAAGTTGTCCGATGACCCCTGATAGGGGTTCATCCCCTTAAAGGCGAAAAATTGTGTTTTTGGTCTAAAGAATGAAAACTATTGCAGATAGAGAAAAGCTGTTGCTTGTTTAAATGTTCAGCTCATATAGCTCTACAAAAGGTTGAAGTTGTCAGATGACCCCTTATAGGGATGACAGCCCCTAAATAACATGTTTTCATGTTTTTTTGCTTATATAATGAAAACTATAGCAGATAAAGAAAAGTGGTTGCTTGCTTTAATGTTCAGTTCATTAAGCTCTTAACAAAAGTCTCTTAAGAGTCAATGTTGTCAGACGGTCCTTAAAGTAACATTTTGCACGTTTTTGGCCTACAGAATGAAAACTATTGCCGAAAGAGAAAAGCTGTTCCTTGCTTAAACGTTCAGCTAATTGATCTCTACAAAGTTCTTCATAGGGTTGACATCAAGACCAGGTGAGCGATTCATGCTCCTGGGAGCCTCTTGTTCCGTAATTTTATCAATTGAAAATATCCAAAAAAAAAATTTTTGTATCAATTTGTTAAATATAAGAAAATGACACGAATTAAACTGTTTCAGTGCCAATCCATTAGCTAAGTATAGTTAAGTATCATGTCGTGATATTAATGAGCAATAAGAGAAAACCAGACTTCTATAAAGAAACGTTTTATGCGATAATTACGGTTTCTGCTGTTGGGAGGAAGTCATAAACACCGTATAAATATCATGATGAAATTAGCTTTATAAATGCTAAACGATTATTAACTATGAATAGGTTCAAAGTTTTATAAAAATAATATCAGAAGTTAATATTTTTTACTTGGTGCACTTAGCGTTGATGATCACATGATAAATTTTAAAATAAGTTTTGAGGTAGGTTCCGAATACCATTTGACCTATATATCGACCAAATGAAAAGTGTTAATTTTGATAAAAGAACACACATTATACCAAATATAATGCACACTATGAAATATCATTCTAATATGAATGCATTACATCCATGATTTTTAAAGACATAGAGATTCTATCATTTTCGCAATTTTTAAAACATAACGAAATTCACAATATATGAAGAATACAGTGTAAAACCTCTGAAGAAACTTTTTTTAAACTAACCAGAAAGTATTCTATATGAGAGAAAACTGCAGAAAAAAATGCAGTGTCAAAAAGAGGACAAAATAATTATAAAATTTGAACACTGGTACCTGTGGCGATGTTACCTGGGTCGGGAATTTTGTACTTTACCATTTAATCACTCAAAGTATACCCGGCCATCGTGATGACTTTCTGTCATAAAATTCTATAGATTATTCATATATAATGGTACCCCCAAAAAAATGATTATTTTCATTTTTATTTTTTGTATTATTTTTGTAGTGACATTATAAGACTGTTCTACTGAATAAGAAACGTTAGTTGAACACCAAACAGGGTTTTCCCATTTACAAAAAACTCACCTTACCAGCATTCGACGTGTTCTTCTACTTACAATTTAAAAAATAAACTTATTACGTTCTTCTATTATTGAATCCATTATCTTAAACAAAGGCTTTTAGGAAATTTTAAAAATTGTTCACCAAAACAAAAATAAAATCAAAATGTCTCAATATGTAATTCACGTCTATTCATTTTAAGGAAAGGGCTGAATTGTGGTACAGTTATATAAAACGGAAAGGATCATGTTAAAAAATGGTGTCTATTTATAGAATAAATTATATTATGGTGTAAAAACCAAATAAGATTATTATGGAAAATGTCATCTTTAAATTAAATGCTTTAAGTCTCTGGTTAGTGATCCTATATTTATTGTTATACCTATCCGTTTCAATTTACCTTCACGAATTTTAAAGATGGCATGTTTGATTAGTGTATATATGTATTTGTAGTAATTAATTTTGTTTAGGCTATTTATTAAAAATTCCTTCACACCTTTGTTAAGATCATGAATTCAAGAATCGAAGAACGCATTTAGTCAAGCTTGAAATTGTAAGTAGAGCTTGCTAGATTGAAAATTCTCAACCAGAAATAATGCAAATTTGCTTAAAAATAATTGATGTAATGTATTTTTCAAAGTTTGATATTTAATATCGTGTAGTTTATTTCAAGAGAATGTATGTTCTTTAATTTAAATTAGTACTTTTCATTTACTCGATATCTAGGTCAAAAAGTCAAGAATAATGACATACACATGTCAATTTCAAATGCCAATATCTACCTTATTTTATGGAACTAGGATTAAAATTTGACACATTACTTCCTGCAATATCATTTTTATCGTGCATTTTTGATTTTTGTTCAAGTGATCATGAAAATAAAAAGATTTTGATAAAAGATTGCTTATTGAAATTACTCTTTCTAAAGGAATTCCACAGCTTTCATAAAATCGTATTTTGTGCCAAATTTTATGCTAATGTGTCAATATTGAGTATACCTAGGTGCTTCCAGTTTTGATATTTTTATATTGTTCTTAATTAAGTGAAGAAATATTGCAACATTTTTATCCATTTATATTCATTAAAAATCGGGCATTCCCCGACTTTAATTTTGAATATTTCTTTCTTTACGAATTCGTAATTTATTGACAACATATTTGTCCACTTTGGTGGACGTGTTTTTCAGCAAACAATAGGGATTCCAATGGGCACTAATTGTGCACCTTTGCTTGCTGATTTGTTTCTTCATTCATATGAAGCAGACTTCTTACAATCTCTTCTAGTCAAAAAAGACCGTAGACTAGCCCTCTCTTTCAACCTCACGTTCCGTTATATTGATGATGTCCTTTCACTAAACAATTCTCGATTTGGTGACTTTCTCCATCTCATATATCCCCAGGTTCTTGAGATAAAGGACATAACGGATTCTAGGAAGTCTGCTTCATATTTAGTATACTTTCAACAAGGCTCTATGACAAACATGATGACTTTAACTTTCCAATCGTCAACTTTCCCTTCTTCTGTAGCAGCATTCCGTCCGCTCCAGCTTACGGAGTTACGTATCTCAATTGATTCGTTACTCCAGAGCATGCCGGACTTACATCGATTTCCTTAGCAGAGCGACACGTCTGACGCAAAAATTGCTCACACAGGGTTATGTTGCTCCTCTGTTGCTGTCTTCTTGAGTGACAAATACGGGATTTCAATCTCTCAGATAAGTGCAGATGTTGGTTTGCCATAGGGTTTTGTTTTGTCTTCCTTTACCGGATTTGACACGCTGAATGGACTATTGGCAACGCGACGGCTGTGCTATAGCAAGCAGGAACTGCATACTCTTCCGGAGCACCTGAGTTCACTCTTGTTTCGACTGGAGTTGACTGATTGATATTCAGTATTTTGTGTTTCCATGTTTTACATGTTGTCTGTTTTTGTCCCGTTCTTGTTGGTGTTTACTGGTTTTGTCTCTGCCCTTTCGGACTTTTGACATTCGGATACCCCATTGGTATCTCTGCTTCTTGGAGCACTTTAATATGATCAATATTGATCCATAAGCATAAATTTTCACCTGAAATATATTTTAAATAAATCCGTGGAATTCTTTTAAAAATGTATGGTTCCCAAAAAGACGCAAAGAGGCACCAATGGGGCAAAAGTCAATAGTCCGAAATGGCAACGACAAAACCGGCAAACACGAACAGCACGAGAAAACACAAAACATAAAATACACAGAATAAACAGAACAAAAATCAACAACCCGAAATCAAGTCGTAGCAAGAGTGAACTCAGGTGCCCCGGAAGAGTAACCGTTCCAGTCTGCTATAGCACATCAGTCGCACGTCTAATTTCTTATTCACTGTGTCAAATCCGGTAAAGGAAGACAAAGCAAAACTCTATAACAAACCAACATCTGCGAGATAGAAATCCCATATGGTACATACCGTAAAATTTCTTGAGTTAAGACAGCGACCGAGGAGCGACATAACCTTGTGTTAGCAATTGTTGTATCAAACGTGACGCTTTGCCAAGGAAATCAATGTAATTCCCGCAACCAATTTACGTACGTAAACGTAAACTCCATAAGCTGGAGTGGACGGAATTTTGCTACACAAGAAGGGCAAGTTGACATTGGGGGGTTTACTGAGGTGAACTGAGTTTATTGGAAAGTTTAAGTCATCACGTTTGTTACAGGGCTTTGTTGAAAGTTTTCATTGAGAATTTCGAAATGTAGATCTAAATATGCAGCTAACTTCCTACAATCCGTTGTGTCCCTTAGCTCAAGTTCCTGAGGATATATGAGATCGAGAAAGTCACCAAATCAAGAATTATTCAGGTAAGGGAAGTCGTCAATATAACGGAAAGTGAGGTTGAAAGAGATTGTTTACCATCTAGTTTGTCTAGAAGAGATTTTAAGAAGTCTGCTTCATGTGAATGAGAAACAATCCAGCAAACAAAGATGCATAATTAGTGCCCATTGGATTCCCTATTGTTTGCTGAAAAACACCATCACTTTCACCTTCACTTCATTGAAAAATTCACTTTCATAAAATTTTTCATTTTTATAATTATTTAGACAAAAATAAGAATAGCGTGATAAAACAAACATGGAATTAAAGATATGCATCACGTTTTATCTTAAAAGTTGATAGAAAGTATAAGAACTTTATTATTGATATGAATTTCAATTTAAATTAAAGAAATATCCAATCGCTGCACATGCTATTTTTGTTCTTTACTCTTATGTGCCTATATCTTTTTGCTTTCCGGCAAATAATATCTACACATATTTTAGAAGTGTAATAATGCTATTTACCTTCTTCTGAAACTCCCGGAAGCTCGTTCTTCCAAAGATGACGAGATATAACCGAGTAGGTGAAAGTCATAATCAATACCGGAAGTACAAATAAAACTGATATCAACATCAAACTGTATCCAAAATAATGGTCTTCATCCATAGAGAGCTTACAAAATGTCAGCAAAGACGTCATAGATACAGGAAATGATGGTATATTTGACCTGTAAATTATTTCTGGGACAGATATGAGACTTGCAACGCACCAGATGATAACAATTATACCACTGATTGTCCGAGAGGCTGGCTTCACTTTCCAGAACTGACAGATGGCAAAATATCGTTCCACAGATATAGCACACAATGTTAACACTGAAACTGCAACGGAGGTGGTCTGAAAAATAAAGAACAAACAAATAGAGCACACAATGTCAACACTGAAACAGCAACCGAGGTGGTCTGAAATATAACAAAAACAGATATAGCACGCAATTTCAAAAAAACAACGGATCGATGGAGGTGGTCTGATATATAAAGAACACGCTGTTATCACAGAAACAGCAACGGGGGTGGCTTGATATATAAAGAACACGCTGTAATCACCGAAACAGCAACGGAAATGGCCTGATATATATATAAAAAAAACACACTGTAATCACAGAAACAGCAACGGAAGTGGCCTGATATATAAAGAACACACTGCAATCACAGAAACAGCAACGGAAATGGCCTGATATATAAAAAACACACTGTAATTACAGAAACAGCAACGGAAATGGCCTGATATATAAAAAACACACTGTAATCACAGAAACAGCAACGGAAATGGCCTGATATATAAAAAACACACTGTAATCACAGAAACAGCAACGGAAATGGCTTGATATATAAAAAACACACTGTAATCACAGAAACAGCAACGGAAATGGCCTGATATATAAAAAACACACTGTAATCACAGAAACAGCAACGGAAATGGCCTGATATATAAAAAACACACTGTAATCACAGAAACAGCAACGGAAATGGCTTGATATATAAAAAAACACACTGTAATCACAGAAACAGCAACGGAAGTGGGCTGATTTATAAAGAACATGCTGTTATCACAGAAGCAGCATCGGAGGCGGTCTCAAATATAAAAAAGAAAAACCCACAATGTCAGCACTGCAACATCAACAAAGGTGTTATGAAATATAAATAACACAATGTTATCACAGAAACATTAACGGAAGTGGCCTGATATATAAAGAACACACTGCAATCACAGAAACAGCAACGGAAATGGCCTGATATATTAAGGACACACTTTTATGACTCAAACAGCAATGGAAATAGCCTGATATATTAAGGACACACTTTTATGACTCAAACAGCAACGGAAATAGCCTGATATATTAAGGACACACTTTTATGACTCAAACAGCAACGGAAATAGCCTGATATATTAAGGACACACTTTTATGACTCAAACAGCAACGGAAATAGCCTGATATATATATAAAAAAAAAACATGCTGTTATCACAGAAACAGCAATGGAGGCACTCTCAAATACAAAAAAAAAAACACAATGTAAACACTGCAACGGAAATGACCTGCTATATTAAGAACACACTGTTATGACTGAAACAGCAACGGAAATGGCCTGATATATAAAGAACACACTGTAATCACAGAAACAGCAACGGAAATGGCCTGATTTATAAAAAGCACACTGTAATCACAGAAACAGCAACGGAAATGGCCTGATATATAAAAAACACACTGTAATCACAGAAACAGCAACGGAAATGGCTTGATTTATAAAAAAAACATGCTGTTTTCACAGAAGCAGCATCGGAGGCGGTCTCAAATATAAAAAACACAATGTAAACACTGCAACATCAACAAAGGTGGTCTGAAATATAAAGAACAAAATGTTATCACTGCAACAGCATCGGAGATGGTCTGAAATATATATAAAAAATGCTGTTATCTCTGAGCAATGGAGGCGATCTTAAGTATAAAGAACACAATGTCAACACTGAAACAGCATCGGTAGCCCTCGAAGGTGATCTTAAATATATACCCATGGACAAAAGAAACGTTATATATTTGAATTCTTAAGGAAATTTGAAAAAATAATATAAAACTACATAATAATTGACAGAAATTAAAAGAAATGGCTTAATGGTAATCGACAAAGAAAAATGAACTTGAATTGATCCTAATTTTAACGGCATCGGACATTCAAAGGTGAAAACGTGAAAATCCAAATTCACAAGTCGAGTTTACCTGTAAAAATGTGGAATGTCTAAGAATACTATCAGGATACCTTTAAATCATTTTTTTCTGAAAGCAAAAGTGACGGAAATTGAGATCTTAAAGAATTCTTGTCGATTTAGATAATCACTTCCGGTTTCGGTTGGATATCTTGAAATATACCCAATTACCGTAAACACTTTCGTGTCCGAATAAAATTTTGTTACGAATCTACCTAATACTAAAGAAAAAAACGAACAGAATAAAAAATTGTGTTCGGAATCATCTCTTCGAATGAAAATTAACATTCACATTCCCCGCCTGACCATATCAACTTGCTGTAATAATGTTTAAGGCAATACACAAGGGGCATTAATTTTGACCTTTCGGACAAAAAGATTAAATCTTCGACACAAATTTTCAAATTCATTGATTTTAAGAAAATCAAATTGGCAGCTTTTTCCACCATATTCAACATTTTTCCACTATAAACATCGCTAAGGATAGGTTTTCTGACAATAAAACAAGTAAATAACAAAAAAAAAATAATGTTTCTGCTTGACATTAATTTTCGGGATGTAACGTTTCTTTTGTCCATGAGTATATAAAGAGCACACTATTATCACTGAAGCAGCAACGGAGGCGGTCTGAAATCTAAAGAACACAATGCTATCACTTCAACAGCAACAAAGGTGGTCTGAAATATTAGGAACACAATGTCAACACTGCAACAGCATCGGTAGCCCTCGAAGGTGATCTTAAATATAAAGAGCACACTATTATCACTGAATCAGCAACGATGGTGGTCTAAAATATAAAGAACACAATGTTATCACTGAAGCAGCAACGCAGGTGGTCTAAAATATAAAGAACACAATGTTATCACTAAAGCAGCAACGCAGGTGGTCTTAAATATTAAGAACACAATGTTATCACTGAAGCAGCAACGCAGGTGGTCTGAAATATAAAGAACACAATTTTATCACTGAAGCAGCAACGCAGGTGGTCTTAAATATTAAGAACACAATGTTATCACTGAAGCAGCAACGCAGGTGGTCTTAAATATTAAGAACACAATGTTATCACTGAAACAGCAACGGAGGCAGTCTTAAATACCAAATACACAATGTCATCATTGAAACAGTAGTGGAGACTTCGGAGGTGATCTTAGATATAAAGAGCACACTGTTATCACTGAAACAGCAACGGAGGCAGTCTTAAATACCAAATACACAATGTCATCCTTGAAACAGTAGTGGAGACTTCGGGGGTGATCTTAAATATAAAGAGCACACTGTTATCGCTGAATCAGCATCGAAGGTGGTCTGTAATATTAAGAACACAATGTTATCACTGATGCAGCAACGCATGTGGTGTGAAATAATTAGAACTATCTTGTGATTTTCCTTTCTATGAAGGGAACAAGGTAATAACCTTACCAAACTTTGAGGATCAATCTTAATGTCCAAGAGAAAAGACAAAACAAGGAAAGCATACCGAAAAAAAATGAAGACCGCAATGGTCCTGACATGGCACAGGCATTTTTAAACAAAGCTATCAAACAGAGAATAATAAGAAAAATATAAAAGTTAAATTTAAGGCGAAACTTTTCCTCTAAGACGAATCTTCTGTCAGTTAAAAAGAAACTATATTTTTGCAAAAAAAAGTAGTTTTTGTCCAGACAGTAGTTTATCATAGTGTTCAACAAAACAAAAAGATATTGGTCAAAGTCATACATATTTGTAAATACTTTATAATGTCCTTGTATGTAGAGTTACATGTTCATTGTTTTTTGTATGTTTTAACACGTATTTTTGTATTTGCTTAACCTCTTTGAGGTTTTATTATGCAATAAAGTATGATATAATAAAACACTTTTCTTAATGTGATGTGAACTATATTATTTGTAGAAAGGGTGTTTTCATCTTGATCTTAGTTTTATTACTATATCGCAATTAAAACTGATGTTTTCCTTAATGGTTGACATATTTGAATATAATGGTTTGACCATGGCGTTGCTGTATGCTGAACAAACAACAAACGACTATTTCAATACTCAAAAGGCAATCCATGTCATTAGCAATGTTTGGTTGGTTGTATCTTGGCTTTAAATAAAAGATAAAGAATACAAATTATTCGAGTGCGTGTCGGTATAGATTTGTCCAAGATGTTATTTTAGTTTCTCGACAAAAGACAGATCTGTCAGAGAAATATTGTTGGTTGTAAGTTAATACAAGGCTGTCAAAAGGACTTTTTTTTCTATATGTTTACTATTTCAATTAATTTAAAAGTCGGATCTCCGATAGGATTTCTTGACTTAGTAGATTTGCGCTGCATGCTTTGCCACAAGCTCCTAGACAATAAAAGCTGAGTTGATTTCCAATTTAATTGCTTTTCTATTGTAGTTGATGGGCCATCCAGATAAAGCGTTAACTGTGACGATTCGTTTAGAATATTAAGTCATTTATGTCGCATATAGGCATAATTATCTATCATTTCTCATTTGTGGAAGTGAAAGGCGACATTTTCTATTTATTTTTGAATTACACTGTTAGTATTGCTATTGAATGAGAGATTTTCTCGTTAACGTGATGAAGTTTTTTCCATAATTTGTGTCATTAAGTGTTTCTGCTTTACGGTTATAATTGTTGCCATTTCCTCTACTTTATGAGCGAACTAGTCTGTTATTAAGGAGTGACAGTTCTATAACAATTGCATGGGGCTGACAATGTTTTAACAAGAATTTGTCGATGCTTAAATTATTGAAGTCTAGAATTTGAAATGTCGTCAACATTAATGAAAAATACAACATTGTTGTTTTGTTGTATCTTCTAGTGAGCTTTGATATCGACAATCGTGTCAAAACGACTTGTCATAGACAGTGACTGGTCAGTCATTTCCCTTAACTAAGCGATATTAATTCAATTTGAACAAAATATTACAATAAACTTTGTACACTTTCTTTGTAGAACAGAGCCGTCTTCATATCTATTCTTGGTTACATCATTCTGACTCTATCTAATATTTTACAAGCCAATAAAAATTGGCTGTAAATTGTATTTGTGAAACAATTTGGTCTTAAGTGTGATGTACTCTACGTGGTTAAGAACAGATTGATTATTTATTATTTCTACTTAAGTTTGTACTTTTTTCTTCGTCGTTATGATAGAATTAAATCAATAAAGTTTTAGTTTCATAATCCTTTCGTCTTACATCAGAAATGAAGAAAAACATACAGAAATGAACTCTGCTAAAGTCTTCTCCTGTTATGCTATCTCATTTCTCGCGTTTCAACAACAGATCAAGTTTCAACATACCAAAGGAAACACACCTTATTCGATTAATTTCTTTGGTTCGATGTAAAATATTTTTTTTTGGATATTGAATATTTTTTAATATTTCTGAATTTAATTGGATATTTACTTTTGTCTTCAGAAAACCTTACCATTTAACTATCGGAACTTAATGTGTGTTTTAACAGATCAATTTAAGGCCTATGATTAGATTGACATTAGACTTTCAAATATCAGTTTTAGAGCTTCTATTATCAGTAATTTATTTTCTGAGGATGCCATCATGCAATTTTCTTGTTTCCTATACAGAATGAAAACGAAATTAAAATTTCCTCAATATGTAATCGCCACGTAACCTGATCATTACGCTGACAAAACATGTCTTGGTATTTCTAATAGTCTTTGTATATACAGACCATTGCTATTTCAGAATTGGTTCCGGGATTTACAAAACCTACTTTTATACTTCGTTTTCATTATTTGTTGGAAGGTATCAAAATACCATTAAATATCAAATTTTCAGTCTGTTCTTCTTGCATTGGAAAAAGGGGTACAGATGTATTTTCACACTCTTAAGGGAGCGACCATTTAACTTGCAGCAGGGGGCATGGTTTTTTTTTCTAAAAAAAAATCCTGGACCAGATTTTAGACGAAAAACATATTTGGGCAGCAAAGGTAAAGTTAAAGTATTCTGAAGATATGAAATTATATTAATATCGAGAAAAAAATATTTTGTCGCGACACCTTAGAAAAATAACTTGCCAAGCCCCCCCCCCCCCTTTCAAGTTGAATGGTCGGTCACTAAATGCGTTTCTCATGAGAGAATATCTGCATTGATCGTTTTCCTCCAGAACATTTCTGTTGTGACATTTAAACATTTAAACGCAGTTACTGGTACTGGTAAGTTGTTAAAGCCATTTAATTCATCTTTAATCTGTTTTTATTTTGAGGAGCCTTCGAGTGTACTCAAAATTCCTAATAAGATTTCAGACATTTAACCATTTTCTCTGTGTTCTTCATCACATCTTTGTCTGCTCATAACTGTCACAATGACTTGTCTGCTTGACCTTCTTTTTCTATTTAACATCTTGTTAAACAACCATTTCAACAACTTTCTGGTGTTCTGACACATGTGTACTTCTTTGAGCCACTAGAAAGCTTTAGGGAGAAAACATTTGATTTTTATGGGCGCTATGGATATTTTCTTCGTCCTGCCTTTTTATTTTCGAAAAAAGCCGAGCCTGGATTTTTTTCGCGCGCTTGCATTTTTTTTTTAGTTTTAAATCTATTATACAATTTTCAAAATTTTCAGCCAAAACTACCATCCTGCCTGTTTTTGAGCCAATAGTAAGCTAAAAAATTCTGGTGTTTTGACACATGATTTTTCCTTAAATATATTTTGAAAAAAAAAATTCCTAATATTTTCTAGGAAAAAACCAAGCCCTCCCTTCAAGTTAAATGGTCGGTCCCTTAATGGATTTCACGAATCTGATATACAATGTAAAACGCATGACAAATTTATGTTTTTATTCCAAATAAAGAAAGCAATCAATTTTTTATAAATATTATTTAAGTAACCAATTAATACATCTGAACACACCTGATATAGAAAAAAATGTTGTATTCATCATGTATAAAGGACAAGATATGATAAGGGCCCAATTTTGCCCCCCAATTTTGAAATTATTAAAATGAGCTAAAAGTATGTGATATATACTTTAAATTATTTAAACTTTACTACATCAGCATTATTTTTGTTTAAAGTGATCCATTATGGTGTTGAAATAATTACCCAAAGTGGTTTAATAGTCGTGATTTGCTGAAAAACTGTAAAAAAGCTGCAATTTTGAAGTGGTTTTCAGCAAATTTAACTATGAGCCACACAGAGTACCACTACAATTATTTATGTAGATAATAATTTTTAATATAGAAACAGACCACATAAATATCTTTGTGGTACTCCGTGTGGCTCATAGTTTAATTTGCCAAAAACTACTCAAAATTTGCATGATTTTTACACTTTTTCACAAAAATGCCATTTTCACATGATTTGATGACGTCACTGTGACATAATAAACAAGATTTAGTTAAAATCAATGTTATTTTTCTATACCTTGTTCATCTAAGAACTGATCTAGAATAATTTAACTACAGTTCAATTATTTTATAAAAATGGTAAATTAGGGGGCCAAATTTAGCCCTTATCATATCTTGTCCTTTGGTCAAATGAAACATCGGTAACGTACTGTCGAACCAGTAAAAGGTGTGCAATGCAATACTCTCTATTCGACATAAAACAATGCAATTAATGTAGGAAAAACAAGTCATTTCCAGAAAACATAAAGTATGACAAAACATGCCTGTGTTGTATTGAGGTGCTTCTTTTTATTTCATTTCTGATAATAAAGAAATAACAAGGTATAGAAAAGCAAAACCGAAACAAGGAAATGCAACATTACCAGTAAGGTTTTTTAATTAGTTTGTCTTGACATGAAGATCAAATTACAGTTGCTAGTCGCCTTTACAAAATGTTATTCCAACACAAAAAAGGAAGACACGAGTACAAAATACTTTAATGACAGAACCGTATTGGGTGCAAATGAAATGCGTATACAATGATAAAAAGGAAATCAGATGCAGTCGTTGACACTTCCGATCCAGTTTACATAATATAGCCTTACAATGATTTAATTTACAGAAGATGAATTTATGTTTGTCATCTAACATCAATTATGTATATTAAGTATGTTTCACAGGGACAAAATGACCACTAAATCTATCACCAAGGTTGTTACATCATATCATCTATCAACTCAAAATAATGATCTGGTTCCTATTTGCATTGATAAAAATTGAGTAGGTCAGTAAGAAAGTCTGTATAAACTGAATAAGTTTTTTTAATTAAGCTACATTTTCATTCTTGTGTAAGATGGGCAAATAGGGGAAATAAAAATAGAAACAACAGCAAAATAAATTTATATAAGTCTGAATTACATGTATCAGTATAAGTCTACAAAATACCCAAGAAGGTGCCAGTAAAAACATTGCTAGCCTATATGGATTTATATGTAACTAACGAATCATATATAAAAAGGGTGGAATGTCAGTATTCTTTTCGTCAACAGAACGACCAAAGGAACTCGGATATGTCAGATTTATGATTGTCAATTATTTCTTTATTTGACAATGTTGTTGCTATGTATGCATGCAATTGGTACAACAAATCTTACTGGAGCTGTTAAAACAGTCAATATAAAAATACCAAAAACGGGTATAAACGTCATGAACGTATATAAAATTGGTTATCATAGTTATGCTGTATATCAATATTTCAATGAGAAGCCTCTCATCAGCAGCATTTAAATCAAAACATTGGAAGATTAAAAACCAAAAGTATTGAACGAAAAGTACTCAAAATCAAAATGTTCAAACAGAGAAGCCGAATCCAGCACAGAGGATATCAAATAAACTGCTCTTTGCAAAGTACAATGATGATGTTAGGTGTTTTATTTGCATGTACGACAACAAGTTTTTTTTTCACTCAAGGTAGACAACATCAGGGTTGCTGAAAATTGATGTTGTCTTGCTGTTCGTCGAGCCATTTTAAGTTTTTTTTTTTACCATGCAGACTTTGGATATAACGTCACTTTCTGTTTCCTGTTCTTTATAGCACCTTTTCTTGCAGTCTTCAACGGGACCCATAATTGTTTTGAATCTACATGAAACTTATGTTTGGAAACTGAACTGTTGTCGTTCCAGTTGATCGCTCTTAGCTCTCGATATCTTGGTCCTATCCCAAAATAATACGGAGTAGGAATATTCGGAAAACTATGATTTTTGTCAAACATATGGGATAATTCAGAACAAAAGCAATTATGATCAATCATGTGACTTCAAAATGATTTATTCAATTTATATTAAATTAAAAAAAATGACTTCCTTAGCCAATCTGTCCCGGAAGTTTCTATTTCAACAGGACATTTATTGGTGTAAAAATAACAAATTCTTTGCATTAACGTGACTGATCCCTAACAAAACCAATAATTCCGTTTTAAAAACAATTGCTGGCACTCCATGTTAGTCATTATCTAATAAAAGAATCGTATTGCATCTGCAACCTTTAGATAATTATCAGTTAAGACTTGATGTGATTGGTGACATATCAAAATTTAATAAGATTATTTAATTTTTCTCTGTCAAATCATTTGAATTATACTATTTAGCCATTTCCAGCAAGTCTTATTCTGTTGCAACACATGCTAAACGAGGAAGCAGACAAAGAGTAAGTGATATAACCCTATGAAATATTTTAATTAAGTTTCCAAGCATTATTTTGATGTTGATTTGGCTTATACACTGATTCAGTATGTACAAATAAATAAATACTGGTGATAAACTTCAAAAAGTCCAAAGTTAGATTCTGTTAATAGCCCTGACACTTGTTATAGGCGTTATCAAAAATGATAGACTTGACTTTGAAAGCGAGGTGATCATCTTCAATAGAAGTTAAAAACTAGTTCAAGCAAGCACGATCCATATTCTCAAATCTTTTTTTATAAAAAAGAAATCTTTAACAAAATTCTTATTTTAAAGACCATATGAGACGATTCTTCATGACCTAAAATCCTGTCAGTGAGATAACGATGTTAGGTTAGAAAAGAAAAATTATGCACGTCAACAACAACTAAAACTAGAGGCTCACAGGAGCCTGAATCGCTTCTAACCTAGTGTGCATCACGGTCTACATGTACAAATGTACCTAGTAAGTTACATTAAAAGAACTAGTTTATATGATCAAGTACTCTTTAAAATATCAAACGGGTAAAATTGATAGAAAGCAGTAAAAAGGAGGTAACTCTTTAACGATTTATCTGACAATTTTGATCCTGAATTTCATTTTGTAGATCTCAGCGAGCATAACATTTCTCCAATGCTAACTTTCCCTCTTCGAGAATAATCTTCAAGGGATATGATTAAGGGTAAATAACTCCTATAAGTCGGCCCAAAATTTCGATTCAATAGAAAGTTTTGTAAAGCATTTTGATGCTGGGGAAGTGAGGAATGAGTGCTGCTTTGGAAAGTCTATGTTCCTATACTTTTTTAGCTATAAGCAAATAATTATGGTCGGACCCCCATTTTATTTTTAGCAAAAAAATATGTATGTAAATCGGTGTGCATAAATTTCACAAACATTGTAGAGGACATCATATATATAGACCAAGTGTACAAAGTTTTAAAGCAATTCATTCAGTGGTTTCAGGGATGATCTTTGAAGAAAAGTTAACGAACGAAGGATCACAGGCGGATAGTGATGATAATAACTTACCTCGGGTGGGATAAAAAGCACACAAAATAACAAAACAGGGATGATGACGATGGGAAAGTTGTTGTCATTATGTTTGTCAACGAGCTTTGTTAAAAAGTTACTTAGAATCCATAGTATCCTTTATCTAAAGTTCCTTAGGATATATGAAATGAAGAGATTCATCAAATCTAGACTATTAAATAAGGTAATAACAAAACTACCGAACTTGAATGATCAATCTCATAGTCCAGAGAAAATGACAAAAACGAATCAGTCATACCGGAGAACTGGTGGATCGCAATGGTCCTGACTTGGTACAGGCATTTCAAACGAAATGGTGGGTTAAACCAGGTTTTATGGCGCCAAACCTCCCTCTTCCATTGCGATCTTAGGATCCGGTAATGACCATATAACACAACATAGTTGTGAGACACAATAGGGATATTGAGGTGATCATCTCAGTACAGCACACCAGTCAAACACTAATTAAAACAATTAACTATCATATCTTTTAACTCAATTTTGAACTTTTAAACTAGTGGCTGATAACGAAGAAAGAATTATTTAGTTATCGTATGAGACGTATTTTCTTATAGCCCTGCTTCAAAAGTCGGTCACGAAGAAACCGGTGTCTGATCAAAAAATCTGTGAAATGTGTGCAAGCTCTGGCATATCGAATAAGTTGAGAAATATAAACACCGTAAGCAGGAGAAGTAGGTATATTGCTCTGTAGATTAGGAAAATTAATAATTTGAAAATTAAAATCGTCTCGTTTATCGTAAATTTTTGTACTGAGATGACCACCTGGGTCAAATTCGAGGTGCAAATCCAAGAAAGACGTGAAGCAATTAGATTCGGTGGTCTCTTTAATCTCAAATTCTGGAGGAATGTGAAAAACATCATGAATATAATAAAATTACACGCAATATGCCGCGGAGAGGTACTGATGTTGCTTTCAATTGTTTAAAACAATAAAAAAAATCGTCTCTTTTGTTTTTTTGTTCCGAAATGACCACAAGAATAAAATTCGAAATGTATATTAAATAAAAATTTAAACCATGCTGAATCAGTGTTTGCAAAAACAACCTTCTGGTGCCAATAATGAAGGAACATAGGTGAAAATGTCGGAGGCTTGGATTTAGAGGGGAAAGAACGAACTGTAATTTGGTCCAAGGTCAAGGTTAACCAATGATGCAAACGAAAACATCAGGATTATTATAATGTCTAAATGGTGTCTAAATCAAAATTTAGGGGAACATCCATACATTGCAATTATTCTATTGAATTTCCAACAGCAAGGACAAACAAGGTCATCATTCCATTTATGAAATAACCATGAACAACATTCCATTTATAAAATAACCATGAACAACATTCCATTTATAAAATAACCATAAACAACATTCCATTTATAAAATAACCATGAACAACATTCCATTTATAAAATAACCATGAACAACATTCCATTTATAAAATAACCATGTCCATTTATAAAATAACCATGAACAACATTCCATTTATAAAATAACCATGTCCATTTATAAAATAACCATGAACAACATTCCATTTATAAAATAACCATGAACAACATTCCATTTATAAAATAACCGTGAACAACATTCCATTTATAAAATAACCATAAACAACATTCCATTTATAAAATAACCATGAACAACATTCCATTTATAAAATAACCATGAACAAAATTCCATTTATAAAATAACCATGTCCATTTATAAAATAACCATGAACAACATTCCATTTATAAAATAACCATGTCCATTTATAAAATAACCGTGAACAACATTCCATTTATAAAATAACCATAAACAACATTCCATTTATAAAATAACCATGAACAACATTCCATTTATAAAATAACCATGAACAACATTCCATTTATAAAATAACCATGTCCATTTATAAAATAACCATGAACAACATTCCATTTATAAAATAACCATGAACAACATTCCATTTATAAAATAACCGTGAACAACATTCCATTTATAAAATAACCATAAACAACATTCCATTTATAAAATAACCATAAACAACATTCCATTTATAAAATAACCATAAACAACATTCCATTTATAAAATAACCATAAACAAACGTAAAATCCTAGATGTTCACTTTAATAAATGTCGCTCTATCAGTATTTTGCAAATTATCTTTTTTGTTTACAATTAGTAGTTAATGACTAATTGCTGTTGCAGATTTTGTTTTCCAAAATGCATTAATGTAAAGTATGGAGAACAAAGAAAACTCTGGTCTAGAAACATAAAATTTGCTTTTACAATGTCATATTTTAGTATCAAAACATCGATTATTAGATGTGTACATCTTTGTATGATACAAGTTAGAATGTTACTGAACTTAAAAATTATGATACTCATAAACTAGTGCAAATAGTGAAAATTACTATACAATCTTAATGGCAATAAGAAGCCAATGTATTTCCATTGTATTGAGGTAAATGCAGAGATGAAGTAACATTCTTAAGAAATAAGTAATTATAGAGAAAATGACACTACTGGTAATTTTAATAATATTTCCCAACATTATCGTCTGAAGCAAATTAAAATCACGGGTGATAATCAGAGACCAGTTCGAACCATGCATTTCCTTTGATATTTGCTGATACAGAAGCTTATTACTTAACCTTGGGGCCCCCTTCAGTGTTGGTCTCGTGATTAAGTGTATACAAAAGGTCATTCCATAATCCTGGGCGTCCCTTCAGTGTCGGTCCTGTGATTAAGTATACAGAAGGTCATCGCTTAATCCTGTGCGTCACTTCAGTGTCGGGTCCCGAGATTATGTTTTAAAAAAGGTATACATATGTCCTAGCTGTCAGATCAAGCAATGAGATATTTCAGAAGAAGATATGCCGATAACATATACAGGGACATTATTTTTAAATTCAGAAAAAAAATATGGAATTGAATTTGAAATCGTCAAAAAAATCAGACATGAAGAAAATCTGTTCTTTTCATTGTAATGAAAATGTTTGTCATAACGTTAAAAGCAAAACATGTCTGAACCTTAATTGCAACTGACAGAACAAAACGATATTAAGAACACAATCCTAAATGACATGTGCAAAAAAGAACTTATACTTTTACTGCTGAATAAATCAAACAGCGATTGTTTTTACATAATATGTTAAACAATTACGAACCGTTTCCTCAAATAAAGTTCTAAACACTTAACCAATGGCTAACACCGAAAGGCAACACATCTTTTAGAACGCATTCTTCAATATAACTGCCATTTAGACAAGTCCAATAGACAAAATCAGTGGCCACAAATCAGAACAGCAAGAATAAATGACAGCACAATTTTAAACACTTGAACAGCTATCAGCACCGCGAACTCAAGACATACGGGTGCTCCGGAAAGGTGAGCAGTTCCTTCTTGTTGCAACACAGCTTTTCTTATTGATGAAAATAATAATGACACTAGAAATCGAATCTTTTGTCATATAGTTTTGTACTGGGTCTTTTGTGGACTTCTGAGATTCAATCGAATACCCGTTTGCTTCTTACATAGGATGGAATGATGTAAAGTTGTATGAGAGTTTACACGAATATCTTTCATAAAAAGTCTATCTAGAAAACAAAGTATTGTTAGCTGAGACATTTTTAATGCTCCTTTAAAGCAATCACCTCAAAAACCATATTAGACCATATTCTAAAGTTAAAACCGTGTGTTGATAGAAGCAAAGAGGTACCAAAGGGGCGTTCGAAATGTCAAAAGTTTGAAAGAACAAAGAACAAGTAATCACGAACGAGAACAGCGCAAAAAAACAACAAAAACAGACAACATTAAGACACATAAAAACGACTGAACAGCAACTCAAATTGTAACTAGAGTGAACTCACTTCTGGTCGCGTTGAAGGCTCCTGGCGGTTGTCCATAATTGATGCATGTTATGTGAGCTGTGTCGCGTGCACTTATTCCACATCTCATTATTTTCTATCAGGTGCCCTGACCGGAAAAGTAAACAATTGACTCTTGAATCAAAATGTTGAAGAACTCATTTCTATTTCTCTGAAATCATTTTTTCAATTGTTAATACTTTTCTGATTCCCCCTTTTTATATCATGTAAATGTCTTTTTATTAAATAACTAGCATATAAATATATATAAATATGTTCTGTTCCAAACTGACATTGATTGAAAATGAATGAACTTATGAACTTGTGTTTACCCGGAAAGAACTAAAAGACATATTTTCTGTCAGGTTTCTCTTGTGCACATCTTAGCATTTGGCTTCTGCCTCAGTGGTTTTAAAAAGCATTGTTATGGTTTCATTTGAACGATATTTTATTGGAAATAGAGTTGATGTGTCTGTTCATTAACAATTTCGAATATTTCGACAACTAAAGTCTCGTTATAGTAATGTTAAAAGAACTTAGAAATAGATACTTGTAGCATCAACACGGAAGGGGGGAGGGGTTCTCGTTATTATTTTGTTTCAGATTATTTAACTGCAGACCATCGGCAAATTTTAATAGACACTAAGTTTGTCTCATTTTATACTAATTGTAATAGTATCTCTATCAAAAAATTAAATTTATCTATTCAAACTTTTAACTATTACAACAAAAGTCTGAATTGATAAATTCTTAATTCTTATAATTTGATCATGGGTATAGTTTGAGTTCATGCATGGATTAAAGACACAAAGACTCGCACAAAGACATACGCATGTCCTTTATAGGTGTTTTGTTCACAGTAATTTCAGTACAAATGCCTTGTTATGGTCCTATGCAAGCTATAATTCATACACTTTGATATAACATGTCATATTTTCTAACTTTAGTTCAAATTAAAGTTCGTGTCATTTTTAGGTCCTGTGTGGCACAAAGAATACACAGTGCCCCATTTGTCATCTAACGTGTCTGGGTTGTCAGGTCATCAAACTGAAAATATGACTGCAAATCATAGTAGTGCACCTGGTGGGATGAAATCCGATGGTTTATTTAACCATTCCATTCATGTTCATTTCCCTGGTATAGTTGATTTTTTCTGAAGGGAAGTTAAGCAGAATAGCTAGGATTTTTTTCCCGAAAGGGCAATAGACATTTGTTTACATATTATTTGAGCTTACCTGAATAAATGGAATGATTTTACACATGATGTCCCCCATGAACCAGGTTTCTGTCACATCTTGTAGTAAGGTGGTAGGTAAACAAAATAAAATCACTAAAAAGTCAGAAAACGCCAGATTAAAAATAAAAGTATTTACAACTGTGTGCATCTGTAGGCTTCTCCATATAACAAAACAAACGAGGGCATTACCAATGAGCCCGCTCAGAAACAAAGCGAAGTTTATGGCAATAAAAACCCATTCACTCGAAGTTGGAAATATGTATTCAACAATAACTTGTTGACATACGTCTTTGATGAACCCATCGCATGGCTGGCAGTTGTTGTAACACCAGTTTATTTCAGGAACATAGTTTGAACTTGTATGGTTCTTAGTCTTGTTACATTCCATGTTGCAATAACTTTCGAATGATTCCTACATTTGTTTCAATCTTTTCTCTTTCATCAGTGTTCGGTAATTGTTTTGTATTTAATATAAAGTATCGAGATAATGATAGAGCTATGGTTTGGTATCTCGGAACCAATCGGCTCGTATCTTACACTAAATCGATGCTCACGAAGTCAATTTATTCCGTAAAACAATAGCGTGTTCCGGCTCTTCTTCCATGCTAGCTGAAGGTTCCCATTTCATTCAAATGGTTTTCTAATTACAGATAATTAACAAATATTGCCAAGCCATCGTCGTAGATTTGTAATATGATAACTAAATTCTCAATCTATATTGTATGATTCTATCAATATAATTCACTGAAAATCTATTTGACGTTATTCAGTTTAACTTAAACAAACAAACTAGGCATTGTTAAATAGAATTAACACTTTTTTACGGAAATATATTATTTATTATCTGAACAAAACCTAAACATGCAGGTAAAAGAAAGTTGAACATTTCACACTTTTATTTGTTCTTTTGAAAATCTATTCTTTTTAATAGACTAATGGATTATAAAATATACATGTAATTTAAAAACGTAACAGACATTTAGATATGTGTACCCGCGTTTTCCGTAAATTAATTTGAAGAAACTGGTTTTTGGAACTTTTGTGTTTGAGAACACATCAAAGTTTTAAATTCAAAAATGCCTTAACCCTAAGGTTCTTCCTATCCCAGACACAGGTTGACTATCTAAGTTATAATTGGTTCTCCATTTCGGTATTTTTGGTTTTATTGTTCTATGCTCTTCATAATCATAGTTTTTGTTTTTTTTTCAATATTTTTGGTAGAGCGCCTCTGATGAGTCTTTACTAGACGAAATGCGCGTCCGGCGTAGCAAAATTTAATGTCTGGAACTTTGTTGTCATTTAATTTTTTTAATTTTGAAATTCATTAAAAGAATGGAACGTCATTGTTTTCGGCAACATGATTGTCAATTATTTCCGCCTTGGGCAATGATGTTGCTGTATGTATGGTGCTTTCGCCAAATACAATCAACCCTAATTCAGTTATTGTGCATTAATAAAGGTAATAACAAAATAACTGAACTTGGAGGATCAATCTCAATGTCCAAGAGAAGAGACAAAACAAGGAAGACATACCGGAAAAATATGAAGAAAGCAATGGTCCTGACTTTGTACAGGCATTTCAAAAGAAATGTTTTACACACAAAAGTGATGTCATAATTTAGTGCTTTATCTGAACTACGACAGCATATTTGTCATTCTAGGTGGACATAGGCTTTCAACATCAGGGTTGTTTTTAAATGGATGTTGCCTTAGTGCAAAGTTAAAAATGTCGAAGATCAGTCACTTTTACGGTAATAATGTGACAGGAGAAATCATGTTTATAGGGAATTATCAAACGAAAGATTTGCTGGTTTTGTTTTGATGTCATTTGGAAACTATTCAACGTTGCTTGCAGTTTAACGTGTTACTAAAGTGGAAGTATAGGTATAATACTATTGGAAATGAAATTCGTTCTTGAATGGATGTCAAAAGCCAAGACTATATGTATAGTCGCCTTGGTTGTTGCTTCCTAACGACTATACCTTTACAAAAGTTATGTATTAACGTAAATTTCGTTTAATAGTCTTATCATATCAAACGAATTATATCATAAAGGGGTTTCTAAAATGAAAGAGATTGCACCGAGAAATAAACGGTAAATACAGTTGGTGCTTAATTGATTTGGACAAAATCAAATCATATTTAATAAGTTTTTCAATCATACTGATATTTGTATAATAGAGGATGATTACCAATCTCGTAAACCAATTAAACGTTAAATATTCTAGATTGTTTTTATAAATTCTTTTAATAATGGTTACCCCTTCGTCAAGATTTGCTGATATTAATATTTGTCAATTTATAAAGAATATACAAAGCTATTGGCCATAGAATCTTATAAATGCTTCTCAGTATAGCGCCAGACGTTTTCATGATCGCTTGACAGAACTTGGAACAATGTCGATGACGATAAGAAATGGCAGTAAATTGACCAAGACACATTTATCTCAGCAGAAAATAATTGGTAGAACATGGTTAGACGTACAGTGTCTGTGATTCCACTTTATGAACAATATTCCAGATAAAGCAGCGAAAATGGCGTCTGGAGCAACAGTTAACCGAAATTTGACATTTTAGAAAAATTATGCAAGTTGCTTAGAGTTCATTTTTTCGATAAATGACTTTTCCATGTATCTTGTAATTAAAAATAGACATTTTAAGTACATTATAAATAGCAAACATATTATCTTTAGCGCCTTATCTTTGTCCGGATAACAGCCAATATTTCTGCAAGATGGTTGTATTGTGCACTGTTACTTTTGTGACTGTCAATTATTTGAAAAAATATTTTTATTCTTTTGGTCAGTGTAAGAATTTTGTTAACAGTGGAAAAAAGGCTCCACGTGGAAGTCAGTTATAAATGGTAATTAGGAAATAGGCTCCCGTCATGTTGGAGTTAAATAGACTGAAATGATGCCGTTAACCGGAAGACGTATAAGCTTATCCTCATGGCACGGAATGCAAAATTAATTTCCTCCCCAAATTCACAATTCACATCATCCACATTTACAATTTAAAATTATGATCCGCATTTATTGTAAAATCTGTCTAAAAATGTGTTTAATCTGAATTTAACATACACTGCATGTTCAAATGAATAATCATAGAGTTAACTCTCACAGGGACTTGCTCTTTGGCTTCTATCAATATTTTGTTGGAGTCAAAATGTGCGGTACGAAAAACCTCCCCTCTTTCAATATTTTGTTGGAGTCAAAATGTGCGGTACGAAAAACCTCCCCTCTTTCAATATTTTGTTAAGAGTCAATGTGCGGTACGAAAAAAATGTTTCGTACCACACAAAATATTGATAGAGTGTAGCAAGTCACTGTGGTTAACTGCCAAGAAACTGAGAAAAATTCTAACCTAATTGTTCGATAATGAAGCAAAAAACTATGTATTTGATGTATAATCTGGACAAGGTTCTGACACTTAACCCGAAAATAAGATCACATTTTCTATTAAATCTATATATTAGAATTAAATAGCCGAAATCTTGATGGTGACCCCACGTTGAACGTGAGTAAAGTGTATACATTAAAAGGCAAGGATTTGGTGATTTTTAAACGTTTTATAATATTTTATTTCTCAAAGGAAAGTTCATTCCGTTATTTCTTAAAATAATTCGCCAAGTAGAGTTTTATATAGATTTTCAGTTTTTACGTTGCTTTTTTGATAGAATCCAATGCATGCAGTGAAATATCATGTTGCAAAATTTCGCATTTTAGTGATTTTTATACGACCGCATTTTTTTTGCGATCGTATAATGTTATGGCAAAGTTATTGTTATGAAATTTCGACATGATGTTAGCTACCACTTAACGAGGGTTGGTATTGTATATTGGCCCCTACCGTTTTAGAAAAAAAGACCAAAAGGGGCTAAAACGGGTGTATTGACAAAACTGTTGTTCATTCGATTATGAAAGTTCTTTATTTATTGAATTCCTCATTAAATTCAGTCAACTAAGTGTGTCAATTGTTTTGATATATATTGCACCGTTATATTGCTACAGGGGGTCAAAAAGGGGCCACACCCAAAAAATCTACTTTTTTATTTGTGGTCCGATTGTGAAAATCTTTTTTTTGTTCATTGGAATCCTTGTGAAATCCCTGCCTAAGTTTTTCAATCAGATTTGCTATATCTCTTACCATTTTTGAGAAATAAGGGGTCAAAGGGGCAAAAAACGCCATTTTCATTTAAAGTATGTCCAGGCAAATAAATTTAGCTGTAGTGGACGAGTGTATTTTATCATTTATCTATAGATAGATAGATATGTTTATTTGATAATTAAATCGCCCTTTCAGGCAGTACAATTAATGTTTATTTCATACAATGATTATGGGTGATTGTACAATGATTGAATAATATAAAAAAAAATAATAATAAAAAAAAAATAATAATAATAAAAGTTCTAATATATGACCCTTTCAACCAGTTCGACTTAAGTGTGGTATTACCGATACAGGACTTGATATAAAACCCAGTGTTAAGATTAGCTCACCTGCCCATGTGGGCTATTGCCATCACTTGGCGTCCGTCGTTCAACTTTTCAAAAATCTTCATCTCTGAAATAGCTTGGCCAAATTTAAGCAAAGATTGTTCTATAGACTAGTGAGTCTGACTGTAGTATGTCCCCACATTCTCACAGGAATGATAAAAGAAAAGGTATGAGAAAATGCCTTAATAAAAGAAAATCGAATTGAAGAAAACTGGAGGGGGCATTGGGGGGGGGGGGAAGAATGGATAGAGGGGTTCAAAGCATAGACAAAAATCAAAACCATTATTTCTGCCTAGTCACAATAATTTCAGGCAAATGGTTTTTCTAGGCCATTTATTAGTTTAATCATATTTATTTACCCTGGATTGGGAAACAAGCTTAATGCTTATATTAATCCCTCTCCATAGCGGCCCCCATTGAGCCTACTCTTATCGAACATTTATTTAGGCCATTTATTAGGCTAGTATTGATTATCATTCTATTTATAGTGATAGATGTATGTGACGCAGTTAAACTTCCAGAAATTTTACTTTCGGTTTCGATATGGTACTATTCAACTGAGTCTGAAAATCTCAACAAAACCGTTTCTTTGTAAGTAGTACAATAATATATCTTCTTTTAAATGGCACGAAACATTATTTTACTTGCTTCTTCTCTTTGTTTGTTTCATTAAAATTGACACGAATATTTTTTTTGATTTTTTTTCTACTTTTGATACATGTTTATAGTGAAGCATGGCAATGTATGTTCGGACTAGTTTATTTATGACGCCGACGTTTCCTTTGATTTTTTCTAGATATGAAAAAACAAATGACTGAAATCGATTTTTATTAAAAAATAATAAAAACAAACATAAAGTTCTGCTTTATATAGGTTTAGAGTTATCTTTCTTTGCATGAGTGGACCACACAAGTGTCTACATACAGGTGTGCAAGTAAGTCCTTTTTTGGGGGGGGTGGCTTTTGTTGTTTTTTTTTTATGTTCCTATTTGGTATGTTTGGTGTCATGATAATAATTACTTACTTTCTTCATTTTTGAAGTCTCTTTATTTTTTTTTGTTTAATTACAGAATTTCTTAGATATGTCTCAATATACGGGAATCCGTGTGCTTAACTTACCTGAAAGTACTACACAAAGGGATATCAAAG
Source organism: Arcuatula senhousia (assembly GCA_963971305.1). Taxonomy (NCBI): domain Eukaryota; kingdom Metazoa; phylum Mollusca; class Bivalvia; order Mytilida; family Mytilidae; genus Arcuatula; species Arcuatula senhousia. The sequence goes on from OZ020303.1 coordinate 3,764,831, forward strand.
TCTACTTCAGTAGCCCTCGTCATGGTGGATCCAAAATCCAGAAGATATACTACCCTCTCAAAGATAATGACGCTGTGATAATATTTGCTGACAATTTGGGTTCGTCTATTTCCGTTTACCGGACTTCGTAGCGTCAAGTGCTACAATCTTTTAATTTCATCTTTCAATTCTACAGAATTCATTTTTATACCCCCCACTTCAAAAGTGGGGGGTATATAGTGATAGGGGTGTCCGTCCGTCCGTCCGTCCGTCCTTCCGTCCGTCCGTCCTTCCTTCCGTTACACTTCAGGGTACCCATCTCTTATCCGCAACTCCTCCATAATGTAGATGTGCACCTACTATTTTAAAATTTGATCAGAATGATTTTTGGGGTTTCCCATAGCAAAACATGGACTTAGCCATTCAACTACATGGGGGCACCCATCTCTTATCCGCAACTGCTCCTAAACCCCTTGATGGATTTTCATGAAACTTACACACAATCTTTGTGACATAATGTAGATGTGCACCTACTATTTAAAAATTTGATCAGAATGATTTTTGGGGTTTCCAATAGCAAAACATGGACTTAGCCATTCAGCTACATGGGGGTACCCATCTCTTATCCGCAACTCATCCTAAACCCCTTGGTGGATTTTCATGAAACTTACACACAATCTTTGTGACATAATGTAGATGTGCACCTACTATTTTAAAATTTGATCAGAATGATTTTTGGGGTTTCCAATAGCAAAACATGGACTTAGCCATTCAACTACATGGGGGCACCCATCTCTTATCCGCAACTGCTCCTAAACCCCTTGATGGATTTTCATGAAACTTACACACAATCTTTGTGACATAATGTAGATGTGCACCTACTATTTTAAAATTTTATCTGATTAACTTTTTTGGGGGTTGGGGGGTATTTATTTGTGAGCTGCGGCTCACAGTTTTTCTAGTTTGTTTTGTTTTGATGATTGGTATTAAAATGATGTTAAAGCAATATTTCATTCTGTAAATAATTTACAAAGTGAAGTTTTTATTCTTTCAATGCCTCTCTTTTTATAAAAAAAAATCCTCGTAAGTTGAAACAGTCCTTATTGTAGGAAACTTCAAAGCCAATGTTCACCAAAGTTCTTATAAACATTTGTTACATCTTAACAGGATTAATGACACAGAGGATGTTAATTTTCAAAATAAATGATATTAAAATACCGACATTATGTTTTCAAATGTTATTTTTGTTTTGTTTTAGTAAACCAGAAAATATTCCAGTTAGATCATACATTGAATGAGAGTGAAATAAAAGTTGTATCTTTACAGCGACAGGTGAGTGACTTTGTAATTCTTCTGTCCCGGACTCTAGATCATTAATTGTTGAACATTTAACGGATATGCTTTTACGTTTAAATCTTGCACTGTGCTTTGCTGGTATCTGCATGGAAAAGTTAAAGTAATTTATAGTTAGGACATGTATTATTTATTGAAAACTCATGTCAAGTAAGCAAATTCAAACAACGATATTTTGGAACATAACTTATTCACGGGCTTAGATACTGGAGTTGTGTCATAACTTTTTTAAATTTGATTTAACAGTTACAATTAGAAATGTTTGGGCAATATCTTCCTTTGCTCCAGTTTGACCAACCTCCATGTGTTTTTTTTTTAATCTATTGTATTTTGTTTTTTTTTTTATGTTGGAGGGATTTCGAGATTGTCTTTGGGATACTTCTTAAATTCCAGTGTGTTTCATTATTAGAAGTTTTTAAATAAAGTTTTTTTGCTTAACAGTCAGTTATATGTAGCAATTTCAATTTTAGGTCTTTTCAAAGGTAACAGTAGAATTGTGCCCAGATATTAAAAAACTGCTTGATGAAGATCCTAAATATTTAGACGACATCCAGTACGATGGCGAACTGATTGTGACGTCAGGCGACAACTATGCCATTACTGGTGATTGGTACCAGATTGAATGGGTTCAGCAATATTTGACTGACGCCTTAAATAAACTTAGTGGAAATCACAATGGTATGAATGGTGCAGCCAAAGATTATAGAGAAGTCAGAAACAGGTCACCAGTCCTTCATGAAAAACAAGAATATTTTAATACCTCATTGTTACAAAATCCTTATGTCCATGGTCCTGGACGCAATGAATACGGTAGTCAAGCGTCTAACTATCAAAGTTTGGACTATGGCCTAGAAGACAGAGGAGCAACTGCGAATTTAAAAATTCCAAATGCAAGGAATTTTGATCGAGATAGGCAAGAAACTGGTTTCCTCCTTTCCCATAAGGATTTTGGAGACGTTCCTTTGGCATATGATTTCAAGGTCGCCTCTCTGTCTGTATCGGTGGATATGAATGATATCCTGAAGGAAACAACAGACGCCATTGTAACATCTGCCTCTCCAAAGCTGTCAACAAGCGTTGGTCTATCAAGAATTATCGCGAAGGCAGCTGGGGCATTGATGAAGGAAGAATGTCGAGAATATGTTGCTAAGTATGGAAAGCTCAACATTGCTGACGTGATCCATACAAGTGCAGGAGGAGCGTTGGATGAGAAAGTCGGGTTTATCATCCATGCTGTAAGTCCTCAGTGGTATGAAGATGACAAAGAGGCTTCGACACATTTACTGACCTGTACATATATTAATGTATTTCAGTACGCCAGTCAGATGTGGCTTAAGAGTATAGCAACGCCTCTTATTGGTGCAGGTAAAAGCTCTTGTATAATATGTTTTTGAATTTTGGCCAACATGTAGTTATCATACATTTTAGATCATTCCCTATTCTATAGAAAGGTTCCACGATTTGTTGCATTAAAGTTCAATATATACAATTAAGCTTCAACATCATTCCTAAATATGTACGATGAGTTGATTTTTAATCAAATTGAAAATCGAAAATGGGAAGGTAAGAAGGCTATCGTTAGTGTTCTTTGTTTCCCATTTTCGGCATATAGTTAGTTAGTCACTAGTAGTAAGTAATTTATCGCTTTACTCACAAGCAGCACGATTTCGGCTATATTCGGGACATGAACATAAAACGGGGGTGATACAATGAACATGAAATGATGATGAAGTGGAGGAAATGGGTACACAAGGCTAATCGGGATGGAGAGTTTTGACAGCAAGGAAAAGGGAGTGATTGGTAGGGATGGGCAATTTAGCCTTCTGCATGGGGATCTTACGGGTCCTACTCTTATCGAGACCAACAGCAGGATTCTTTAACGTGCGAGGAACGTGACATTTCTGAGCGCTCTTTGGTGGACTATTACAGAGAATTATTAGCACTGTTTCGGGCTTATTCGCCACCAGGAACCTGCAAGGGTTTTCTGCATCTAACATGTGCATAAAGCAATGATTTAAAAGTTTTGAACGGTAATACTTAACCGTTTTGAGGTTTATAGTGAATAGAGTTTATGAGCTGTTCATATCAAACCTGACAACTTTCTTTTTTCTTCTTATATTTTAGGAAGCGTAGGTTTCCCGCTAGATATTTGTATCCAAGCATTCTACGACGCTTTGCTTCTATTTGTTATTAATCCTGAAAATTTGAAACATTTGAAAAACATACGCTTAGTCATCAATGACGCAGACAGTACGTGTTCTGCTATCGCTGTTGTGCAGTCAATTCAAGATGAAGATTTTATGACCTCACAGACCGCTGCACGAGAGCGATATATCATCAGATGTGATGAGTTTGCTTTCTCAGCAAAAGATTTTGGTGTCCTAGAACAAAATAGTCGACAGGTGTGTAGTCAATCTCCAGAAAGTTATTCAGATGAAAAAGAAATGTTGATTACAACGAAAACAGACGGAAAAGAAGAAAAAATGAGCGAATTTGTTAGAGAGGAAGGCCACAGTTTAGATGTCAGAACCGAGATAGAAAAGACAAGAACACTTGAGTCTATTACACCACCAGACACTGGGAATACGATATCTCAAAACAAGACAAGACCATTTGAGTCTATGACACCACCAGACACTGGGGATACGTTATCTCAAAACAATTTGTCAGCTGAAATACACGAAAACATTAGTTCATCGCTTCATAAGATGTCATCTCAAGAAAAGGAAGTTCAACAAAGATCAGAAGAGCATGGGGATTCAAGTTCTGACGAATCCATTCCGTTCGGTCATGTAGATTCTGACGATAATACTGATGCTTCAAAACAGGCACCGGGGCTTTCAGCACTAGAAAACTCAGCTTTACATTCACTTGTTGAACAAAGCTTGCCTGAAACAACTGGAACCATGATGGGATTGGACACTCCTGATCACGATGGCCCACTTCTCATTAGGGACATGGGATTGGACACTCCTGATCACGACGACTCACTTCTTATTAGGGACACGGGATTGGACACTCCTGATCACGAAGACTCACTTCTTATTAGGGACGAAAACGGTTTAGAAAACAAGCAGCATGACCCCGAAGAAGAACATTTCACTTCTCCGCCTGTCAATCTCACTCACAGCGCCATTGACTCGAACTTTAAAAAAACAACGCAAGGAGTTCATACAAATAGTATCAACGGTGATTCAACAGATGTTTGTCAAGAGACACGAGAAGATACTGATACTTTCATGTCATCGGCTGATACGTTGGGTATCCGCTTTCCCGAGTCTGACGATTCAGATGACTGAAAATGAATTGTTAAAAAGAATGTTTTGTCATCTAGCCGTTGTAATTGTTATTTGGAAAATTAACTGTAATACAATTTATTGCATTTGTCACAAAATTTATACTAGTTGATTATCCTTAATATATGAACACCGGACGTAGTTTACACTGCTTCTTAATAGTAACTTTAATAAATGACTTTTGGTCTCAAAATAAGTTTAGAAGCACAAAGTTAAATCTTTATCATGAAAGGATGGATGGGATTGGTTTGAGGGTACCCTTTTTTTGTTCAAGAATAAAAGGTCAAAAAGGGTAAAAATGCCATTATTTTAATTTTATCCCCACTCGTAAGAGAGGGGGCTATATTGCAAACACCTTGTCCGTCCGTCTGTCCGTCCGTAACAAACTTTCGTTACAGATTTCTCGGCTTCTACTGAAGGGATGGATTTCAGATTTGGTATACAGCTTTAGCATGATGAGTTGTATCGTGCCTCCCCTCTCCAGGTCAGTCGCGCATCTACTTCCTGTTTTCTGAGCCGACTTAAACTTTTTTAAGAGTAAAACTAGACAATTTTTCGTAACAGATTTTCCGGCTTCTATACGGAAGGGATTGATTTCAAATTTGGTATACAGCTTTAGCATGATGAGTTGTATTGGGCCTCAACTTTCAAAGTTAGTCGCATATCTACTTCCTGTGTTCAGAGTGGTCAAGTGGGGGACCGGTATCCTTAGCACGACTAATTGCAGCCCCTTGTTGTTCCCACAATAACTTTACTTCTGGTATACCATATGCTTTGAAAAGTTTTATTGATGTTTTTCACCATAAAATAATGAATGGGATTTATTTTGGGGTACCCTTTTTTCGTTCAGAAACTAGGGATCCTAAAGGGGCAAAAACTGCTAACATTTTATTTGTTCCCACAATAACTTTATAAATGGTTGGCCAAATGCTATGAAATTTAACAATTATGTTCCTTACTATTAAACCATACATTTTTTGTAGATCAGATTGATTTTAGGGTCCCCCTTTTTCATTTGGAAATAAGGGGCCAAAAAAGGGGCAAGAAATGCAACTTTCTTATTTGTAGTCATATTTTGAAATTGTTTTGCTAGTTAATCTAGTCAAGAAGTGGATAAAATAAAGAGGATTAATTTTTGTAGCCCTATTTATCCGCTTAGAAATAAGGGGCCAACATGATCCAAAATTAAAACCTTTTTTTCTTCAAATTTTGTTTTTGCTAATAAATTCTTGACAAGTAGTGAACTGATAATACTGAGGATTAGTTTTTGTGACCCCCCCTTTATTCTGCTTATGAAAATTAGGACCAAAAGGGGTAATAATTTGTAACCATAATTTTTTTGTCTGCTTTTGAAAAACAATCTATTTGATTTTTTGTGAAAATTTGGGTGAAAAGTTCACAAAAGACTGCATGTGTCCCAAAACTGTGTCTGTTCACCATTGGCTGCATGTGTCCAGAGCAAATGACTATCCATATTTGGCCTAAAATGTCCAGGGTTCAACATGTTGCGCTTGGCGAAGCTTTGTATTCTTTTTGTGATGGCGTATCATTTGAATTTCAATATTTTTGAATGTATATCAGATATCCCTCTAGTTGGCATTTGACCTGGCATTTCTTATGCTATTACAGTTGAGGTAACCCTCAAGACATGCCCTAGGGTACATGAAACTATTTGTTTACTAGTCTAGGGAATAGAACAAAGCAGCTCTTCTTCCAAGGACTCAAAAGATGTTCGCTAGTCAGTTTCAAAATTACAAGGTTTCTAATTTATAAACTTGATATATAGACCATAGGTATAAAATAAGCTTTAAATATCATATATATCATTTATATATTTAAATATCATAGGTTGTCGGACTCGTTTCTGAGACAAATCTCCAAAATGACAAGCGATCGTACAATATTAAACAATATCTTTTCGTGTACACTGAAAATCTTTATATTCTTATGTGACAAATACAGGATGTGTAGGGGTTTTTTAGTCCAATTTTTTTTACTCTTTCTTGGGGTCATCTGTGAGGATGGTCTAAAGGAACGACGCTAGTCATTCGGAAGGGTAAAGATGGTGGTCCCGTGTATGGGGAAGGCAATACTTCATGGACCTTGATATATGTTAATATAAACTTATTCTATATATACAATAATTTATAACATAGGACTGTGCTATCAATTTATATTTTATGTATAAAATTACTTGATTTGATCTTTGTTTAATGAAATAAGGCACTATTATTTGATGACAAAGGGGGTATAAAATACATTAAGATCTACCGATATACCGACAATATATACAAAAGATTTACCAAAGTTTTTGACAATCTGCACACATCGATATTCAGGGTGCATGGTATTAGTCGCATATGAATGATACCCATACACTTATATGCATGTAAAACTAATGAAACATATCTAACTTTTAAGAAGGAAAAGTTATCTTTATGTTAAATAGGAATACTTTCTAAACATAAATAAAACGCATAAAGATTAATGTGATCTTAAATTTTATTTGGAAACACAAAAATGAATATGACAAACATTACAACGCCACATCCTTTGAATGTGACAACAGACTATGACCGCTTTCCGGACGATTACGACCAGCAGGGTGCCATGCAGTACATCGTGTCTACAGTGCTAGTGTACTCTCTACTGGGAGTCTGCTCCATGCTCTGTGCGAGAATCAAGGGACAGAACAAGGATAATCCCCATAGAGACGAAGAACTAGGCATGTACTTAAAGATGGAAAAGAAAGTGAATCTGCAAGCACATAGACAAAAACTCATGCAGCATCGGAAAAATATGGTAAAAGCGATCCTTCACCGACACGAAGAAAAAAGAATGCTTAGACTATCCGAGTCGGAGGAGGCACGATTGACGGAGAGTGATATATCTGGTGCCGAGTCTGACACGTCGCTTAGGTCGTACTCTGGTTCGGACAAAGGTGATCCGCCTTCGTATGCCGTTATAACGGAAAACAGAAAAAAGTCCACAGGTACAATTAAGTCCGTCAAATTTAAGTAATATAAGTAAATCTAAATTTAAAATCCAAATTCCTTTGATAACTGATCCATTTATTTAAGTTGATTTTTAAAGGTGAGCATTATTTCGTTTTAATGATGTGTGTAGAGCTTTTGTGATCGTTTGTTGTTTACATTCAATGTACATATTAATAAAAATTTCAACAATGTTATAGATGCATATGAAACATGAAATATTGTGAATATAAAGTATGTGATGGATAAATGGACTTAATCGCTCTATTTATGTTTTCCGAAAAACATGTGCACTCAATATGGAAAATAGGCTAAACGTAAGCAGAGTAAACTGTACGCAGGCGACACTAGGCCACTACGATGCCACCGGTGCCGCCACTTTTATCATCATTACTGTGGTTGTTTATGGACTAGGAATCATGGCATTCATAGCCAGTCATATTTCTAAAAGGTCTGTTAACAGGGAAGAGGAGAACGCTATATCAAGTTACATTAAATCTGGGACGTTCGCTTGGACTCGTAACTGTAGCCAAATTGACGTCGGAAAAACAAGGAATCTCCTGACGTCTGCTTCTGATCCCAGTTTCTCTACCTCAAAATCGTTACTTGACAGACAAATCTCATCAAATTCTACATGGGACGAATCTCCGTTACCTAACGGAGAAGTTCATGGGAAGAAAGTCAGATTCAGTCTGACGTCTAGAACCCCGCTGATGAGGGATATATCCCGGGATAGCGAATTCTCCCAGGGGACTAACAGTTCGTACGATGATGTGTTTACCGAATGACATAAGTTATTGTTACTACCTATTATACAAGAGAGGATATGGTTGTCACCATATCCAGTGATAACCCGATCAAGACCGTGAAGAATTTCCTAATTATGTATATTTCTGTTTCATATGTAGACCTTATTAAATATTATACTTGTCTTTGGTTTTATATATATTTTTTTATTTATAAGTATTTGTTTTAGTAACAGGTTCCTTTGTTATGATATAATTGATGAAAGGATACGGAGTAAATAAACATGAGACTATAACACATATGCCCGCACATATGTCAGTTATATTGTCGACTTCAACGCAGCAATTAATTCTTATGAGCTATATGGCCATTTCGGAATATTATTCCTCATCAGCAGCACGAGAAGCATGCAAACATAGGAAAACCACTATTCCAAAAGATGTTTAAAAGTATAAACCCAAACGAAATCCAAATTAATATAGCTAAGGGCAAAACTACGATGGAGGGATTTTAGTTTTTACATAAATGTAGATAACAGACATAACAGTTATAAACAAATTGTGTACATGCCGTATATCTCAATGGTTCATTAAATGAAATTAATTATTAAATAATTGTGTCTGACAATATAAAATTTGCCCAAAAAGTGTTGAACTAAGCTGCTCATCATGCTACTAAACAATTTCGCCATTCCCATTGTAAACATTATGCTATAAAACGGTACTTTCGTTAGGAATAAAACCACGACCCCCCCCCTTTATTTTAGATATAATCTAAGTATTAAAATTTTGCATAAATAAAACACATGAGCTTCCAGAAAACATTGGATCGAGAAGATGAGCTAATGACCATCACACGTGACAAACATCGCTTATTTACTATAGTATATTTATAGCCGGGATTTATATATAAACAAGGAAGTAGATCGATACATCTAATCACAGAACAAAACAAACAAGTCAATTTAAGTTGTTCAAAGCTCATAATCACTTTGGAGTACTACATTTTGAACTGATAATTTCAAAAAATTAACAATTGAAAAAAAATCTTAAACTACATGCTGAAGAGGTTAATGAACAATGCAAAAATTTATCTCTTAAAAATGGCGACGTTCGAGTGAAGCTTCGTGGACTAAATTTTTTATATTACTACATTCGTAGCTTCAATGCATATAAATGTTTGATATTTACTATAATAGAAACTCATATTTGAATAGATTAATAATTATACGAAAATCAATTTCCAGAATATTTTCATCTGTTCATTAATTAACGTTTTGCAATGTCTTATGCAGAAATATATTTTTACGCGCATTAATATTTACAAAACATGTAATGCGAACCCAAAGACAATTATAACCCCTATACTAAGTAGTTAGGCGTAGATTTCGGGTTATGAAAAAGATTGGCAGCGATACATCAATTAGGTCGTTTGTTTCCGTCGTTTCTATATTTACAAAAGCTCTTTGCAATGTACATACTTTCACTTTTCACTCGGTGGCTATATTCGGATTCTCAATCTTCGGATTCCCATCAAGACAATATGGCCGCGACCAGTAGATTATGTGTTCCGCTTCGGATTATATTTTAGTCAGTGTAGCATATCTTGCGTAACTTTAGCGTATAAATGGATATTTGATTTTGGATTGCGAAAATTTACTTAATCGAATAAAGTTTTAAAGGACAAAAATACTAATCGGACACCAAAAATAAGTTAATCATGCAAAAAAGTTGTACACAGCATCTTCGTTTTTCATGCTTTTATTTGGCGGTGTTTTAAAGCAACAATGCGATTCAACTAGATCATGTAGCGTACTTTATCAGGTTGTGCACATGTTTAAGCGTACTTTCTTTATAAATTTTTGACTGCAAAATGTTAATTCATTGAAGATAGTTTATTATTATCACCACGTGATTATCACAGACAGAAATATAGGTCAATCAGACACACACAATTCAAGCATTTTATTGATTTTTAGAAAATGACAAAATAGCCACATTGGGCCATTCGTCTGTCTTGATCTAGGTCATTTTAATAAGGATGAATAATTTTATGTATTTCTCACATAGCTATTGCGGGGATTATATTTTAGTCAGTGTAGCATATCTTGCGTAACTTTAGCGTATAAATGGATATTTGATTTTGGATTGCGAAAATTTACTTAATCGAATAAAGTTTTAAAGGACAAAAATACTAATCGGACACCAAAAATAAGTTAATCATGCAAAAAAGTTGTACACAGCATCTTCGTTTTTCATGCTTTTATTTGGCGGTGTTTTAAAGCAACAATGCGATTCAACTAGATCATGTAGCGTACTTTATCAGGTTGTGCACATGTTTAAGCGTACTTTCTTTATAAATTTTTGACTGCAAAATGTTAATTCATTGAAGATAGTTTATTATTATCACCACGTGATTATCACAGACAGAAATATAGGTCAATCAGACACACACAATTCAAGCATTTTATTGATTTTTTAGAAAATGACAAAATAGACATATTGGGTCATTCGTCTGTCTTGATCTAGGTCATTTTAATAAGGATGAATAATTTTATGTATTTCTCACATAGCTATTGCGGGATCCGGAAAAATAAACTTATTTGTCACAAGTTATTGGTTGTTCGAAAATGTTATCATTGCTTGACAATTTTGTCGATTCACCACACAGAGACCAAAGTCGCCACACTAGTCTTACAAACATGTCAGAAAATAATTTTAACTGTGCGGAACCACAGGGGCTTGGATTATAGAGTAGGGGGTCGATTTTTTAAAGTCAATATGAATGACGAGAATCCAACCCCCTGTGTGCGGAACATGGATTGCAACGTTCCTGTATAAGTTTGCTTTAGTCTCTATCATAAAGGAGGGACACTCTTTGAATAGGTGACAATCAAAAATATTTGAGCAGTTGCGGATGCGGGGGGGAGGGGTTCCGAGGTTGGAATTTTCCTCCTTTCCGCCAAAAATTTCGCGAGTAACGTGCAGGTATTCTGCAAAATTTGTCTGGAACCACCCCCTTTTCGTCATTCGTCCACAGCGGACTTTCTGTGGACCAACCCCTTTCAAAAAATTCTGGATCTGGCCCTGTTTGAGTTATAATATAATTTATTGCTATTAAACGTAAAAAATCTAAAGGCATACATGTACATTGCAAATTTTCATAAAGAGATCTACATTGGGTTTAAACTTATTTCATATAATATTATATACTTCAAAATCATAGGCTGATCTGACAAATGATAACCATTAAAGTAGACGATAAATAGATGTGGAATAATTGTACGTGACACAACCAACATAAAAAAACGGGAATTTAAAAAAATCACAATGGAAAACAGCCAGCAGTCTTCAGCATGACCATAAGTCGCTGCTCGCCGTCTTGCATTGGCCCAAGACTAAAAATACAAAAAAAGGATGAGTCCAGTTTGCCTTTTGGTCACACTTAGAAAAAAGTCAAAATAACAATGTACGATTTTTTTTTACATCTTCGCATGCTTGGAATGCAACTAAATGTTGAAAATAGTAATATTATAAAACGAAAATTGTAAAAATTTCTAGGCAAAAAATAAATGTTTGATTTTCGTCTTCGGTATTCCCAGAATCCCGTTGGTAGCTTTTGTTCTCAGAATAATTTGAAGATTGAAACTTTTTTAAACTTAAACATTAAGCTGATTTATAAGTATATATCAAGACCTATAAACAACAGACTGTGACATCTATGATCCAATGTAGACTTTTGTAGAGCTCGATGAGCTGAAGGTTTAAGCAAGCAACAGCTTTTCTCTATCTGCAATAGTTTCCTATTTCATCCACTAACATAACCAAACTTTGATGCAGTTATTTTAAACTAAATAGGAGATAATAAACCTACATGTACAATGTACTTGATCTAAAAACAAATAATGTTTAGGATAAACGCTTACATGACTTAGATTCATCAACATGTTTATCTTAAAATGGCTTAATTTTAGATTGATTTTATAGTATGTGTACAACAAAGGCTACTTATAGAATTCAACAATAAACCTTAGCAGGACCTAGAAATAATAAAGTCTTTTTTTATGTTACTAAAGCAGACCTTTGCTTTTTGTGTCCATAGCGGCTTGCTAGGCAATATGCATTAGAGTCCACACTTGTTATTATTTATTATATATTGCATACCAGGTATTGTTGATAAACGTTTGTTGAATTTAAAGTTCCATGTTATGACTTTTAAGTTTTTGAAATTTAAATAATTTATTTTGATTATGAATGTAAAATACATATATAAATACTGAAAAAATATTGAGATTTAGTTACGATAATTAATACACCATACAGTGGATTTTAAATGTAAATCCTCAATATTTGAATAATATAGGTTCTGGTAGGGTTTGTATTTACTATTTCTGTAGATTTAATATTAAATTACATATTTTGAATATGTTTTATCTATTTTAGTGGAAACCTCTTGAATATTTGAACAGATTAACTCGGGTGTCTTTCCTCTAAAATGCACATGATCAATATTATCCGTGCTGGGTTTAGCTTCCTCGTTCGAACGTTTTAAGTTTTAGGCCTTCCAGATATTTTGATTCAAAGGTTACTCCTTGAAATATGCATGTACCGCATAAAGAACCAGTTTAACCGACAACCATCTTGAGACTTTGTATTTTGAAACCACTGAGTCGATAACTTGCCTTTGGACCAGAGGTCTCCGACTCAAAAGTCCGGTTGTTAGGGTTGTCTGACATGAACTTTGACCTCTATAACTCTTGGAAAATTTTCAATCATTGAATTGAAAATTGTTTAAAACACGAGACGGGTTTCTTGCCCTGTTATGCATATTGTCGATACCCTCTGTACTGGTTTTGGCTCCCCCCATTATTCCAACTGTTTAGGTAGAGTACATCGCTCCAGCACTTCTGGTTTTCGGCCTTCCATGTTTTGTTTTATTTTTTAATGCGGCAGTTGAGAGATTATGAGATAAGCATATAAAACACAATAAAATAAACTACAAAAAACTACTTTAAAACAGATGATATTCTTATTTGAAAATTTACAAAATCGAAAAACTTGTATGATTCTTTATCTGGATTATTTCGCTATACTGTAAGCAGGGCCTATTAGATCACGTGTTAAATTGTTTGATACTTTCCTATTTAAAGTTTTATCCCCTGCCATTTGCTTTATTTAATTCGGCTTGATGTCCATTACTAATCGTTTCCCGAGCATACATCCTTAACATTGAGTGTTCTATAGAGTTCGTATGTTATTGTTGTCTTGTCATTAGTTTCTCTCTAGTGGAATTGATGTTGATTGATTTGATTTTTAATTGTGTGTTAGTTTTTGTGATTTGTCTGGGATTATTGATAGTGGGAAGGTTTGACCCAAATACTAGTTAAACACCGCCACATTTTGTATATGCCTGTCCTAAGCAGGGAATCTTTGACAAAGTTTTTGTTTGTACTTGTCTTCAGGACTGGATTTGAATTAGTATGCATTTTATTTAGACCATTTGGGCCGATTGACGAACGACGAGCAACGCCTACTGGCCTCGTTGAAGGCTGCTGGCGGTTTTCCATTGTGTTTTTTTCTTAATTGCCGCTCGTTATGTGAGCTGTGTCGCGTGCACTTATTTCACGTTTCGTTATTTTCTATTTCTCTCTGTGGCGGACATCGAACGCCTTATGACAGAAGTAAGATAAGTTATCCGTTGCAAGTCCAGAAAATCCGACTTTGTAACAGGAGATGCCATAAGTCCAAGATATCATGTGAAGATAAGTTACCAGAGCTTTGACAATATAAACGCGTTAGGTCCAAATCTAATCTAACTTATAAATTCTTCGAAATTTAAAGTAATCCGTATAGTCTGACAATGTATTGTTATGCCAAAATATATTTTAAAATCAAAATAATGCCAGACACTTTTTACAGGCATAAAGGTATCATTCAAGCAATGCCCTTCGAATAGGCAAAATGCCTGATTTTGCTTGTTGCCGCTAAAATACATATTGAATTGAAAAAATTAGCCAAACCTACTAAACATTTAAAAAATTGTCGTTAATGTAGATTTTTTTTCGTCTTGTTTTTCCTCATAAGTATGTGCCTTAATGCATAACAATGTTTGGTGTATGCGAAAGAAGCTTTGGGGAGGCTCATGTATATTTTGGGCGTTTATTTTTTTCCACTTTAGTATTTGGTTTAATAGATAAATGATTAATAAATATTCATCTTTTTTATACTCCGCCTCTTTTGTAACAAAGGCATTCATTGGTCGACATATGCTTTCTATTGAGTACTGTAGATATTAACCGTTTTAATTAGAAATGATTATATCTTGGATTTGAACATGGCAGTAAGTGTTTATAAACTTCTGTTTCATTTCGTTTTTTTTAAGTATTTAATATAAGGGGGAAAATCTGTTACTTTGTTTGTAATCCATGTAATTGATTTATGATTTTAGTATATATTTTTTTTTTTATTTTAAATTCTGTCAGATTCTTGCATATCAACATCTTATATTTCAGGCAGCTAAAGAAATATTAATATTAGGTTGCTAATATATTCATATTCATTTAAATATTATGTTAAATCGTATTAGCGTTTTAGCTTCAATCTCGCAAGGGTGAGTTAAAGGTTTTTACAAAAAATAAGAATTTAATTAGACGGCAATCGTCCATTGATCAAAAAGGCCATTAATGTTCGTCTTATCTTATATAGTAGCGGGGTACTAAACTGTCATTACCGTAATGGTAAAATTCGACACTTTGTGTGGTAAATGACGTTTAATTAACCACACATAAATAACATGTACTTTACAAATTTTAATAAGAACTGACATTTATAAACTCTTTTATTTCTATATATGATGGGTATACAAAAGCACATGCAAACGAAGTCGCTTGCAATTATTTCAGATGTATAGAAGCGGAGGAGTACCAATTTGATCATCCTCGGTAATCCTGAGTTTCTGAGGATGAACGGGGCAGTCTAATATTTCAAATAAGTCCGAAAAAAACCAAAAAACTTAAGTAAACATGGAAGACAAAACGGATGAAACAAGGAGAATGAACAACGTAGCAAAATAAATACAAAACAAAAATACAAAACAACAACAAAATTGCAATCAACAACATGGTCTCGAAACGAAAGGGAACCGAGGAGCTCCGAAAAAGTTACGGTAAGTGTGGGTCAAGTCCGTTACAGAACGACACAAACTCCATGACAAACAAACGTCTATACTCATCTGAAAGATAGACATCCTGTGATTGTCTGTCGGTTATGAGCACGTGATGTCTCTTGAAAAATTTCTTGAGTAAACGACAAAAATCGAGATGTTAAAGTGCAACTAAAACGGTCAAAACAACTTCATCTTATTTAAAAGTTTTTATTTTTCTAAGATCAATGCAAAAAATCCGATCAAAATCGGTTCACAAATAACAGAGATATAAGTGTTTGAAGTGCAAAATTTCGCACCTTTCAAAATCCAATCAACGATATTTCCGGAAAAAGATTACAAGCGAGATAACCGGAAGTGACGCACAAGGGGGAACCGAAGTCGTTAGCTAGTATAGAATGCATTGGTTTTTTAATGGGAAAATAAAGAGATTTGCAATAAAATATATGATTTTTTTTCGTTGGAAACTGTGTTACATTCATATTCAAAAGCAACACTAAACGAACACATGCGTTTTCCCTTTTTAATAATTATTTTAACTCAAATCATATTTTAAAAAGATAGGCCGTCACTGTATTCAGGATTAAAATTTTGATCTTTTAAAATTGTAAAAAAATCAAGTATTATGATAAATAATGCAAAATAACATGATCAAAAGAAGCACATATGAGATTAATTTGCGCAAATTTAAAAAAAGTTTTTCTGATCAATCAGTACACATTACGTATAATCAAAGGAACATAGAATTAAAAAAAAAAAGTTACGTTAATCTTTTTAAAAGTCTATGTTAATTTTATTCATATTTTCATGTTAAATGTCGGCATTGGACGGTATTTAGGATTCCAGTCTTTATATAGTCTTTGATAATTACCTGATTTATCAACCCATGCTGAGTGTGGTCTACCTTCTATGATTAATAAACAAACGCAGGTGTGAAGTTTTGTTTTACGAGATTAGACGATGAATACCACGTACGGCGAAATAAACAATTTGGAGACAGTCAATTTCAAACATGAGCATCTTCTTATTGTTAGTATAATCGTAATCAAATAACAAAAAGTATGTACACACGGTTGTGCAATATTTGGATAAACAAAATTAAAATGTATACATGCATGTTAAAAAAAATTAAATGAAATATAAGAAACATTAATTAGGCTATTTTGGAAATGGAGATTGTTGCATCCTGGCGTCAATAGTATTAGCAATAAATTTGGCTTCCCATTGCTCCAGTTACATACAGCTACCGACCTAAAATGGTCCAGGGAGTCCCATTTTGACGCACCGACGAAATTTTGATGTGTATAATGTCAGAGGGATTATCTTAGTTTAAATTTTTTTCGCAACCTGGCGTATACAATTATTCTCAATATATCATTTTTCTTAAGAAAACGTGGTACAACTGAGAAAATCGTATCGAATTAATTATTGTCTCAGGGTCCAATAACAGATTATCTAAAATGAATTAATTCTTCATTTATTTGTCAAACTTCTGTAGAAATTCATCAGTAACAAAAAGCAGAACTTTATACTTACACACAGACCGACGGGTACATGTGTAAGCAATCTATATATGATAGAGTAAAAGAAACTAAGTTTACCTAGAGTAATGGTGAATGTCAGAATGCAAAATTTGATTATATAAGTATCTAATTAATACAATGCTGCCAGTTACATCGAAAAGTAACAATAAGTCACAGAAATTTGGAATGGCCAAAAATATGTGTTCCTTAGCCTCATTTCATGGCACAAATATAATCAGTAGAATAACTGACCTGTCATCTTTTTGAAACAAATTTTGTAAGATTTTGAAAGAATATTCAGTTGGTGTTTTTTTGTTTTTTTTTATTAATGATTTATTATTTATAATTATAATCTATTATTTCATCTACATTAAATTTAACTGTTTTAAATGTTAAGTGATTTTAAAAATGTATTTTATATCACATATCTAGTAATCTGAATGTATTAATTATCATTTTTTTACTAACTAGTTGCAAGAGATATACTACCGTTTGTTATTGTATCTAATATAAACAAATTAATCGGTTCCCCCTATTGCGTCACAAGGGCCTGTGGAATTATAACGCGCACTTGCGGAAGTTATAAAGGTGAGATTTTAAGAAATTAACACTAAATTGCAAATATCTTTGTTATTTCTCGTCGGATTCAAGTCGGGTTTTTTGTTTTGATCTTAGGAAATGAAGACCAATAAGATGAAATAAAGTTGTATAGGTCGTTTTAGTTGCACTTTAAGCATTTCGTGTGTCAAACGTGACGCTATATCGCAGAAATCATGATGCATTCCGCAAGCATATGCTGAAATAATGAATCGGCTGCGAAACGTTAACCCCAAAAAAGCTGGAGCAAATCAAATGTTGCTACACAAGGAGATGAAAACGGTGAAGTCAAAACATTTGTCATAGTGACCCTTGGTTGTAAATACAAACATTAAGCAGACTACGAAATGTAAGATTCGAGGATAAAACAAAAAGTGTACGATCCATTTTGTCTAAAAGTGATTGTAAAATTGCGCTTCACATGAATGAAGAAACAATCAGCAATTAGCAATGGAGCACAATTGGTACCCATTACTATACCATTTCTAAATAAACAACAATCTAAGGCGCCACATAAAACTGTAACCTGGGTATGTGCTACAGTGGTAGTACTGTAATATTAGTATCACATGTAAGATTACCAATGTCTTAAAAACTGAACATCTGGTGTGTTGAAAATGTTTTTGCCTCTCTGCTTATTGGGCCTTTTAAAGAATTGTTTCTTTTAAAAATCAAAGACCTCACAGCGTTATCCCATTTTGAAAGATTAATGTTCTTATTGGTCCATTTTTATGCCCCATCTACGAAAGTAAAGGGGCATATAGTGTTCGGGTCCGTTCGTCATTCTTCTGTTCGTCCATCCGTCCCGTCCGTTCGTCCGTCCGTTTGTCCGTCCCAAATCCCCATATTTTCAAATTCCCATATACTGACAAATGACAAAACAATCATATTGTTATGGTAGGTGCACCTAGTGATGTTAAGCACAACGCATGCTTCGGGTGCTGGATGTGACCTATATTTTCCGCATTAATGACCACTTACAGAAAAATGGTTATGGTCCATTCCTTCTTACTGACAAGTGCCATAGCAACAATATTGGTATGGTAGGTACACTTTGTGATGCTAAGCACAATGCATGCTTCGGATGCCGGATGTGACATATATTTTCCGCATGAATGATCACTTACAGAAAAATGGTTAACTTTTCCCACTTACTGACAAATGCCACATCAATCATATTGGTATGGTAGGTGCACCTAGTGATGCTTAGCACAATGCATGCTTCGGATGCTGGATGTGACCTATATTTTCCACATGAATGATCACTTACAGACTTTTCCCACTTACTGACAAATGCCACATCAATCATATTGGTATGGTAGGTGCACCTATAGTGATGCTTAGCACAATGTACGCTTCAGATGCTGGCTGTGACCTATATTTTCCGCATGAATGACCACTTATAGAAGAATGGTTATGGTCCATTCCTTCTTACTGACAAGTGTCATAGCAACCATATTGGTATGGTAGGTACACCTTGTGATGCTAAGAACGATGCATGCTTCGGATTCTGGGTGTGAGTATATTTTCCGCATGAATGACCACTTACAGAAGAATGGTTAAAGTCTATTCCCACTTACTGACAAGTGCCACATCAACCATATTGGTATGGTAGGTGCACCTAGTGATGCTAAGCACAATGTATGCTTCAGATGCTGGCTGTGACCTATATTTTACACATGAATGACAACTTATAGAAGAATAGTTAAAGTCAATTTCTTCTTACTGACAGGTGCCATTGCAGCCATATTGGTATGGTAGGTAGTCACTAGGTACACCTTGTAATGCTTAGCACAATGCATGCTTCGGATGCTGGTATGACCTATATTTTCTGCATGTATGACCACTTACAGAGATGTAAGTATAATATCATCAAACTTTATAAATCATTTAATCAACATAAGATTATACTTTTGGAATAACTTCATGGTTTAGTGATTGTGGAAAAAAATATTGTTGTGAGATGGGGCATTATGTGTTTTGGACATATTCTTGTTTTTGCATGATATTCTAAAGAATCCACGTTTTAAAAATGACTTTAGATGATCGATCTTGGGCTCTTGATATTTTTGATCATTTCTCCAAAATATCGGCGAAACGGTCATGTTCTATGATTTAATGATGTGTCCAGAGGGAATATATCTGAGTGGGTATTTTTCAAAAACATAACAGAGCCCGCGCCACAATCAATTATACATGGTGAATTAATAATAACCCTTGCCCTTGTACTGTCGTGTATATGCATATTATGGCAGGAAATAATGAAAATCTTATTTCATTATTAAAATGTTTTGTACATTAAATTTATAGATGAAATATATAATAAGTTAAATGACTTATAACTAGAATGTATAGACCATTCCTAAATAGTATATATGAAACACATGTATATTTCAAAAACATAACAGAGGTTATTATTAATTCACCATGTATAATTGATTGTGGCGCGGGCTCTGTTATGTTTTTGAAGTGGGTATTTGTCACGAGTGCAGTCTGACAGTTTAGCTTTAGGGTCATGGATGTAAAAATCCCGAAAACTTGTTCGTAGTTTAACACTTTAGGTGCAATAGTGGCAGTTTAGCTTTAGTGTTTAGAAAAATTAAGAAAAAACAAGAAGTCATTTATGTTAACAGTACATCAACATATTTTCTTATCTCTTTACAGATTCTTTGGCATGTACCAATAGTCGGTATCTTACTTGCTGTAAGTTTCCATTCGAAAAATATACCAAAATTTTACAAATATCATAAAGTGTGATAGTAATGTTGTACATGTATGCATATTGTGAGGAGGAGCATATTTGAATAAAAAATAGAAATAACAAAATTTAAAATATCAAAGGGAAGCACGTGTATCAAAATAGTCCGAAAATGGACGCAAAATAAAGGACAAGGGACTTCAACTAATTATCAATAACAGCAATTCCAAATGGGTCGGAATAAAGATAGATAGTGTTAACAAAACGCATCTACCTAAAATACATACACACAGAACAAGCAGCAATCTGTTTCCTCATAAGCAGAAATCGTCCAATAAAAAAAGAAAAAATATTTGCAAATGCCCACAATTAGTATTAAATTGTGTCAAATAGTTTCATTCATTAATATAATACAATAATTATTTAACACCTGCTTCACCATACCATTGTAAAACTTTTTTTCGAATTTAACCAGTGACATATTTCATATGGGGACTTTCCTTAAAATTGCAAAGCTTTGTAACGGATACAAGTACATCTTAGCTGGTGACTCCCTATTTGAATTGTTTCATTTCAAAATTTTTTTTTTTTCGTCAATGATAACAGGATTTCATAGGTAGAGTTTTTCATGGTGACCTCTTCTTATATTTGTTTTAAATAAAATAATTAACAATATATATTTTGACTTTAAGACTATAAAATATTTTCTGCCAGGAGTTTTTAAGCAAAAGTCCCCTCTATCTCGAATCATCATTTTGTCTGACTAACCTTCACTTCACCGTAACTAGAAACATAAAAACCCCAAACATTCATGTTTTAAATAATCGTGGTTGTCTGTCATCCTTTAAAATGATGCTTTTCTTTTGTATTGTCTTAAATGTTATAAGATATCAACACCTGATTTTTCTTAGGATAGAATCTTGCACAGACTAGCAATTGAAATCTTGATTTTCTGAAGTGTTATTCTGAATTATCATCACTATTAAATATTTTCTGTTATATATACCTTTTAGGTAGAGAGCAGTGCAGCCGTTCAAAGAGGTAAGATATAAAACTTTTATATTAAATTTGTTGTTTCAGCCTCTACTGTAACTTTCATATTTGATTGTTTAGCTCCATTGGAGCCTCATTATTGATGAATTAAAACGGTTTGATTTGATTAATTCTTTAAGTTTGGAATCAAAATCTCCATCTATCGTATAACAGACAATTTTTTCTACATTCATGATGCCCATAAAAGGGTAAATTAATAGCAAATAAAAACTTACTAAATTTTTTGTTTAATAATCATTCGATGTGAACATGACCATGATGACTATAAGCAACATGAAAATAAATGACTGCTAATACCTAAATCGAGAAATTGTACACCCACAATTTTAATTTTTGGAACATTTTTGGTATGAATGTATAAAGTTAACAATACTTTATTTCAGCTGGCTACTACTGTCTCTCTGATTCTGATGCCACTGATTTGCTTCACATAGACTTTATACTAAATCAAGCAGACGATCATTTGAATCATGTGTATGGTTTCGACCAATCACAGAATACTGAGTTACGAAACTGTTCTGCACAATATGATGTCACAAATAATGTATTTTACTTGCGGGTTTCGGTCAACACAACGTCAAACCAACAAACAAGCCCCTCCGAAGATTGCGGCATACAATTTGTAAGTCGCCCTAAATCAAATTACGGTTACAAACAGCAGGTAAATATGATACATTTGTTTACTGTTTTCCGAGTGACCAGTAAACAAAGCACACAAAGTTCACTGTCTACTGCCAATTATTTTTACTCCCAAGGGTAATGGTTTTTACTATTGTCCTAGGGATATAGTCTTTTTACCTTATGTAATACTGATTTGTCTTCCATATAGAAATAAAGCTTATGACCTATAATAAATGTATACTAATTGAAAATTGATACAAAAATAGGTAATAACATAACCACGAAAAATCGCAGAATTGATGCTATTTAACTGATCCTGATAGCTAGGGCGCAAAGTATACACTAAAGTTATATTTCTCAAAATGTCTGTTATTTTACATATTTTCACCCGAATACGATCATTTCTACTTGGGAATAGCTTTGGCATCCTCTTGGCAGCTTTATGGTATTCGTATTTATTTTTCCAATAAATTGTCCTATTATTCATTAATTACATTTAATTTTGATATTTTGTTGTTATCAATAGTGCTTTAAAACACTGATTTGTATGCACACATATATTACAATTGTTATAAATATAACCATTTTTTCTTCTTTTTTAGGATTCAACAAAAAATGTATATAGCCTACATATGGCTGCATTAGCCCTTGAAGGCCTACAAACAGCAAGTGACAAGTTTTATACATTACAATGTGAATCAAAGACCAGCACCCGTACCACGGGAACAATATCAGTTGGGTAAGCTTACTCAAGTTTGATAGGAAAGGGGGTTATATAATTACTAACATGACAAAAATAAATTTTAGAAAATCATTTGTTTATTTGCGTTGAAAGAAAATTTGGTTCATATTCTTGAATCTCTTTTGAAAATCTAAAGAATTTGATTGGATTTGACGATCTTTTAAAATTTGAGTGACAGGTGTTTATATTTTAATACGCCGAATAGATTAACCGAATTTTTGATATTTTCAGTGAAAGAAAATGTATTTTTTCCACATTTTCGCCGAATATTTATTAAGAAATTTATTTATAGGTATTAACTGTATTTTTGGTTTAAAGAAGCATTAAATTATCAACTTAATCTTTCATTATGCACATTTTACATAATCCGCTTCACCATAAAAAAATAGTTCATGGTTCAATAAACCAAAAACATATTACAGTAATTTTTTTAAATGAATTGAAAACAAACATGTTACAGAATACTAAACTCAGGTCTGGCTGAGACCAAGATACGTGTACTTGAATTGTTCATTGACGAAAATTTTGGTGACAGATTCCATTTTAACATTTGCTGAAAATAAAAATAAATTGATATACAACCTTTAAAAAATATTTGACAATTTGTTGTTAAAGCAAGATTGTGAAACCGTTTAAATATACAATTACAAGATTAACTCACTGATTTTTTTTTTCAACAAGCTTACAAAAACTTATCTTACTTTTATTCTCACTATTAAAACACAAATAAATAACGTACCTATACTTCCATAAGTCACACACACAAACCTACACACACCTAACGTTAACTTAATCCACTCAATTGAATTACTTATATTTATACTCATACAGTTTTACTTAGTGACTTTCAACACGCATATAAATAACTTACTTAGTGACTTTCAACACGCATATAAATAACTTACTTATACTTCCACCTAGTGACTTTCAACATTCACATAAATATCTTACCCTTACTCCCTCTTAGTTACTATCTACACCACATAAATTACTAATTTATATTAGCTGCCCCTTTTAAGACCCACATGATAAAATTACTTATACTTCCACTAAGTGACTTTCAACACACAAGTAACTTACTTATTTATACTTGTAGTATCAATCTGGATACTTCAACAAACATAACACACATACAAAATTCGTAAACTTTCACAACAAGGTCACATTTATAACAACTATTAAAGGATAAGTTCACGGTTTTTGACATATGGTCTTAAATTGTCCAGAACAATGATTTATAACAGAGTGCAAATTTTTTCTCTCATATCTGAACTTATAACAAAGATATTGGGGATTATTTATATGAAATAGTCCCCTACTCTAACTTTCAAAACCTAAATGATTTTTGTATTTTTATACTTTCTTATAACACCGGTATATAGATAAAATAACAACAACACATCTTTGTTATACTTTCAGAAGTATAGACCATGTTATCCTTCCTGGAAATGTTCTACAAACCTCAATTGGACTGGTTAACTCCCTTGATCTAACTCCCATTTACGTAGCATATATTGGGGACTCTGTTAAGATCAAATTCATCATGACCTTTTCCAGTAGTAGAGGTAATTGTTGTTTGTTTTTTTTTCAAAAAGGAAGAAAAAGAGGTAATAGTCTTAATATACTAATGACCGTTTGCTGAGTCGATATGATCCACCAAAATAACTCTGTAGTACTGTCAAAAATTCTCAAATATAAAGTACCAAAATCGTCTGCCAATAAGAAGGCATATATCAAAAATTTCACGAGACAAGTACCTCGTACCACAACAGTTCAAAAGGAACGACAGATGGATCTCTGTGGATGAGTATCGACCCCAATAGACACAATGGTATATATTATAGTCATTATAGGTAACAACAAAATGACCAAGTACAATTGATCTTATATGTTAAAGAAGAGAAGACAAATTAGACATTTACAGATATCAAAGACCACAATAGTCCTTACTGGTATATTGATGATTCAAAAGAAATGGCATGGTTTTATTGCGACAACCAAACCTTCAAAGGATTTTGTCTTCCTTTACCGGATTTGACACACTGAACTGACTGTTGGCAACGTGACGGGTGTGCTATAGTAAGCAGGAACTGCTACTCTTCCGGAGCACCTGAGTTCACTCTCGTTTCGACTGGAGTTCGCGTTGTTGATTGAGATTCAGTTATTTTTGTGTTTCCATGTTTTACATGTTGTCTGTTTTTGTCCCGTTCTTGTTGGTGTTTGATGGTTTTGTCTCTGCCCTTTCAAACTTTTGACATTCGGACACCCCATTGGTTCCGTTTGCTTCCTTCAACCTCCGTTTTAGCTCACCTGACCAAAGGCCATGTGAGCTTATGCCATCACTATGCGTCCGTCGTCGTCCGTCGTCCGTAAACAATTTCAAAAATCTTCTTCTCTAAAACCACTGAACCAATTTAACTGAAACTTTGCAGGAATGATATATGACATGTTGGCAACAAACGATCCATATTTTAAAATAGCTTTAAAATCGGCTTTAATGTTCAGCTCATATAGCTTTACAAAAGTTTCCATAGGGTCGAGTTATCAGATGACCCGTTATAGGGGTTAAAGTCCCTTAATGACCAAAAATAGTGTTTTTGGCCTGTAGAATGAAAACTATTGCAGATAGAGAAAGCTGTTGCTTGCTTAGATGTTTAGCTAAATTAGATCTACAAAAAATTCTATAGGGTCGAAGATGTCAGTAAATAAAGGTAATAACAAAACTACCGAATTTAAATGATCAATCTCATAGTCCAGAGAAAATGACAAAAACGAATCGGTCATACCGGAGAATTGGTGGATCGCAATGGTCCTGACTTGGTACAGGCATTTCAAATGAAATGGTGGGTTAAACCAGGTTTTATGGCGCCAAATGTTCCCTTATAGGGGTTACAGCCCCCTTAAGCCGAAAATAAGTGTTTTTTGCCAATAGCATAAAAACTATTGCAGATGAAGAAAAGCTGTTGCTTGCTTAAATGTTCAGCTCAATAAGCTTTACAAAAGTCTCCATAGGGTCGAAGTTTTCAGATGACCCCTTTTAGGAGTTACAGCCCCTTAAAGGCCAAAGATAGTGCTTTAGATGTAAAGAATGAAAACTATTGCAGATATAGAAAAGCTGTTGCTTGCTTCATTGTTCAGCTTATATAGCACTTCAATAGTATTCATAGGGTCTTAGTTGTCAGATGACCCGTTATAGGGGGTTAAAGCCCCTTAAAGGCGAAAAATAGTGTACAAGCAACGATTTATTGCTGGGTCATCCAAATGTACAACTAAGCCTCTTTCAGTTTTGTTAACATCAATATTGACGGCAATAAAATCAAGCCTTCAAAAGTGTTTCCATTGTTGTTACTCTAGAAATGGCGTCAATCAAATGTGGATTCTCAAAAATTCTAAAGAACTGATGGAAAATCTCCATTCTAAGTCATTTTCATCATGTAATAGCATTAAAACGTTTGATTTCTCTACATTATATACTTCAATTCCACATTCACAATTAAAATCTCGTTTGGCACAGCTGATTAAACGTAGCTTTATCAAAAAGAATGGAAAACGCAGGTACAAGTATTTGGTAGTCGGTTATAAAAAGACTTACTTTGTCATCCAAGAGTCTAGCAAGAAAAACAAATTTACAGAAGATCAAATAATAGAAATGCTCAACTTTCTAATCGACAACATATTTGTACAGTTTGGTGGACGTGTTTTTTTAGCAAACACTAGGTATCCCAATGGGCACAAATTGTGCACCATTGCTTGCCTGTTTGTTTCTTCATTCATATGAAGCAGACTTCTTACAATCACTTCTAGACAAAAAGGACCGCAAACTTGCTTTATCCTTCAATCTCACATTTCGTTATATTGATGATGTCCTTTCACTAAACAATCCTCGATTTGGTGACTATTAACATCTCATATATCCGAAGGTATAACTTGAGGTAAAGGACACTACAGATTCTAGGAGGTCTGCTTCATATTTGGATCTATTTCTCGAAATTGACACACAAGGAAGGCTTTGTACAAAGCTCTATGACAAACGTGATGACTTCAACTTTCCAATAGTTAACTTTCCCTTTCTGTGTAGCAACATTCCGTCCGCTCCAGCATATGGAGTTTACGTATCACAATTGATTCGTTATTCCAGAGCATGTGGGGAGTAAAACGACTTCCTTGATAGAGCTACACGGCTGACAAGCAAATTGTTAACACAGGGGTACGTTGCTCCCAGGTTGTTGTCATCACTCAAGAAATTTTACGGACGACATCATGTGCTTGTATGCAAATACGGGATTTCTATCTCTCAGATGAGCACAGATGTTGGTTTGACATAGAGTTTTGTAATGTCATCCTTTCCGGATTTGACCAACACTTAATCGATCTTTGGCAACGTGACGGGTGTGCTATAGCAAGCAGGAACTGCTTACTCTTCCGGAGCACCTGAGTTCACTCTCCTTTCGACTTGAGTTCGCGTTGCTTAATGCGGTTTTGTTGTTATGTGTGTGTGTTTTATGTTGTTACGTGATTTATTTTGTTGTGATGATTTTTTGTCTGCCGGTTTTGTCTTTGTCTTCACGGTTTTAAGATACTGATTACCCCTTTGGTACACCTTTGCTTCTTTCTTGACCTATAGAATGAAAACTATTGCAGATAGAGAAAAGCTGTTGCTTGCTTAAATGTTAAGCTCATTTAGCTCTACAAAGACTTCATAGGGCTGAAGTTGTGAAATGACCGCTTTTAGGGGTTATGGCCCCTTAAAGGTAAAAAATTGTGTTTTAGGCCTATAGAATGAAAACTATTGCAGATAGGGAAAAACTGCTGATTTACAGCTTAAATGTGCAGCTCATTTAGCTCTACAAAAGTCACCATAGGGTTGAAGTTGACAGATGACCCCTTATAGGGGTTACAGCCCCTAAAATATGTTTTCATGTTTTGGGCATATAGAAGGAAAACTATTGCAGAGAAAAGCTGTTGCTTGCTTAAATGGTCAGCTCATTTAGCTCTACCAAAATCTTTATAAGGTTGAAATTTGCAATTGATCCCTTAAAGGGATTATGGCCCTTTAAAGGTGAAAAATAGTGTTTGTTGCTTAAAGAATGAAAACTATGACAGATAGAGAAAGTTTTTCTTGCTTTAACATTCACCTCATTAAGCTCTACAAAAGTCTTCATAGGGTTGACATCAAGACCAGGTGAGCGATTCAGGCTCCTGGGAGCCTCTTGTTTATTGATTATAAAGTGTTGATAAAGTTGTTTATTAGAATAGGTGATTCAAAACTTTGTGAAAAAAACATGACCACCATGGTTAAAAAAGAACATAGGAACTGCAGCTTTTTGCAAACAACTCATAAACTGTCTAAAATATTAAAATGCTGGTTGGAGAAAAGTAATCAACGCTTTATAATGTACCCGTCTGGAAATTTGATGTAGATCTCACATTGATTTTAGTTATTGTCCCTTTCTTGCTTTTTCTGAATTTGGGACATATTGAGCTTAATGTGTCAGGCACTATATAAGATACTTGCGAAAATTTAAATTGCATATTATTGAAATTATCAAGATCTACAAAATATGTAATAGGGTTAAAGCTGTAGGACCAAATTAACCAGGCCTAACAG
Source organism: Arcuatula senhousia (assembly GCA_963971305.1). Classification (NCBI taxonomy): domain Eukaryota; kingdom Metazoa; phylum Mollusca; class Bivalvia; order Mytilida; family Mytilidae; genus Arcuatula; species Arcuatula senhousia. The sequence continues at coordinate 3,793,202 of OZ020303.1, forward strand.
ACCTTTGTATATCCAGATTATTCATAACATTTAAGAACGGGGGATCATTTTGATTATAAAGAGAGAACAAGCGCTGTAACTTGAGTGATAAAGTAAGACTGATGTTATGAACAAAGCATACTAGTCTTGTACTAAATTCAAACTGCTAATACGAGATGATCATGTTCAGCAGATAGGTGATATGATATGTACATTATTGTTGTTTGTTTAGAGAATCTGGATATAATCAGTCTTCGTTGTTTGTTTAGAGAATCTGGATATAATCGGTGCACGGATAACTAGTGTGTTCGTATCGGATAGCGACATTTTCATAAATTACAGAGCGATGATAGATGAAAACGGGTAAATAATATGCAATAAAACATGAATTCATAACTAATGTGACAGTTAGCGAGAACCTTTTTATGGAGGACTTTATTTATCCAGCTTTCCCTTTTTAGCTCACCTGGCCAAAGGCCATGTGAGCATATGTCATCACTATGCGTCCGTCGTCGTCCGTCGTCTGTCCGTCGTCCGTTAACAATTTCAAAAAAAAAAATTCTCTGAAACCACTGAACCAATTTACCTGAAACTTTGCAGGAATGATATATGAAATTTTGGCAACAAACGATCCTCATTTTAGAATGATTCGATAAAAACATGGCTGCTGTTACTAAAAATAGAACATAGGGCAAAATCACTTAAAATGGCTTATAACTCAGCAATTATAACATATAGAAAAAATCCGAAGGAACTTAGGCTCTTCAGAATCAAAAGTTCTACTAAAGTCTCCATTGGGTCGAAGTTGTCACAGCCCCATAAAAGTGAACGATAGCGTTTTTTCATGTTTTTGGCCTATAGAATGAAAACTATTGCAGATAGAGAAAAGCTGTTGCTTGCTTAAATGTTCAGCTCATTTAGCCCTTTAAAAGTCTTTATAAGGTCAAAGTTGTCAGATGACACCTTATAGGGGTTACAGCCCCTAAAAGGCGAAAAATAGTGTTTTTGGCCTATAGAATAAATATTATTGCAGATAGAGAAAAGCTGTTTCTTGCTTAAATGTTCAGCTAATTTAGCGCTACAAAAGTCTCCATAGGGTTCAAGTTGTCAGATGACCCCTTATAGGGGCTACATCCCCTTTAATTTTAAAAAAAAGTTTTTGGCCTATTGAATAAAAACTATTGCAGATAGAGAAAAGCTGTTGCTCGCTTAAATGTTCAACTATTTTTAGCTCTACACAAGTCTCCATAGGGTCGAAGTTGTCAGATGACCCCTTATAGGGGTTACAGCCCCTTAATAGTTGAATAATAGTGTTTTTGTTTATTTAAAATGAAAACTATTGCAGATAGAGAAAAGCTTTTTCTTGCTTAAACATTCAGCTCATGTTGCTATACAAAAGTCTTCATAGGGTTGACATCAAGACCAGGTGAGCGATTCAGGCTCCTGGGAGCCTCTTGTTTCTATTAGTTTTTTCTATCGTCTTTGACCCTTCCCTGAACTGAACACAATTATAGGAACATATGTTTTTAACAAAAGGATACTATTTCACATTTTTCATACGTCGATTTACAATCAAATAGTTGCTGTCTAATAAATTGAACCATAATCTGTGACCTCTACAGCATCAGAAATATCTTTTCATTCACAATATTTCAATATCTATTGAAGATTACAGAGTTAGAAAACTTATCTAAAAATACAAACAAAAATGACAAAATTGATTGCTTGGTTTACAGAAGTACTTAAAATTGAAATATCGATATCTTGCCACAAAGATTTTTTTATTCAATTTACTACATAACCTTAAAGTATAACTTTGTCCTACAGATGTCCAGTTCCACATTCTGAAAAAGCACTATCTGTTACTGGTCCTTTTGAAACAGCTTCCAATGGATCGTCACCCTTTGTAGCATACTCACCTACGTTTGAAATGGCAATATTTACTACCTTCGGTGGAAAGTTGCACTTTAAAGCTGTTGCGAAGTTTTGTTACACAACGGACTGCTTTCAGGTAACATTCAAAATTTACATGACAATCAGGTGAGACTATTAAACTGAGCATCTTTTTGCACATAATGAAATTTTGCATATTATTTTTTAATATACATAAGAAATTTTAAATTTTGTGAATATTTAGAAAAATGAATGATGACTCGATATTTTTTCAGACAATTTCTATGAGCTTTAGAAAATGGATTTTCTTTCAGATTTTGAGTTGATTATATAGTAGGAATTCTTCTTTAAATAGGTGCCTCTATAGGTTTTCTCCTTATTTATTCTATATCAAAAAAATTCAGCGTTGCTATTTTGGGGGAAGCTGATAGTGCTCTTAAATGAACGGTGACCCCCTTCTTTTTATTTGATATTTTTAATCTATAAACTACATGTAAGGTCTTTTAATGTGCCAAAAATGTAAAAAAAAATCGATAGTAGAATTCTAATAGCACAGAGACACCTTAAACAGTTTATTGAATCTGGTTTAGATAGCATTTTTTAAAATCTTCTCTACAATTACGCAAGGAATTGGTTTAAAATTGGTACACATATTCTCCTAGCTTATGACGTCCTATACTTATTATGGACAAATACTAGGGACTAACCAACCAATATGGCAAACTTAGCTAAAAAGAGAACATAAGGATAAACTGATAATTTGCAAATGACTAAAAATGCATGACTAATATCAAGGTTCAGAAAGCTGTTCTATTTGGAAATAAGCATCTGTAAACTATCTATACAACTTGTGAGCTCTGGGAAAGAGGTAAACGATAAAATCCTCATAAAACATCTTGTTTATTAGGAAGTACTAGTATGTTTCTTTGCACTAATTATACGAAAAGATATATACCATAGTTTTACAGTTTCTTGACGCTGTTTGGATGATACTAACAATTCTTCGTCTTTATGATGTTTTTGACAATTAATTAAATGGCAGGGGAAATAAATTACAAAATCCCCTTTGAAATAATACCATGGAGCGATATTTACGCGTGGTTTATTTTAAACTTTGTGTATTATGACCAGGTTTCCTGTAATGCAAGAAAAAGAAGAGCTACAGATGACTCGGGAACAAACCAAGTGACAATAAAAGGACAGATTAAGGTTTTAAATCCTTACGAAGGAATTCAGTCAGGTAAAATACTCTCTGGTTCTTGACGTAGACCTGCAAAGGCATATTTCAAGTTAGTCTTTATTTTGATCACTGCACCCACTGGTTGTTTTGGAAAAGTTCCTTAAAATTCATTGAGTACTTGATAAAAGTTTTGGTAAATTTGTCCTATAACTACTAAATAAAGGGTAATTAAAGCCATATTTTCTCTATAATGACTAGCTTTTATGCTTAGTTAGTTAGTTAGTTACTTCCAAGCAGCACGATTTCGGCTATATCCGGGAGATGAACATGAAAATGGTGATACAATGGACATGAAATTATGATGAAGTGGAGGAAATAGGGACACAAGGCCAATCGGGTAGGAGAGTTTTGACTGCCACTGGAAAAGGAGTGATGGGTAGGGACGGGAAATTTTGCCTCCTCCATGGGGATCCTACGGGTCCTACTCTTACCGAGACCTGCAGCAGGTTTCTTTAACGTGCGAGGAACGTGACATTTTTCCCAACACGGTGCACCACTATGGTTTGCGGTCAGGTTTTCCGCATTATCGCCTGACGACCCGGCATCTCTCGATGTCAGGGCTGCCCCATTCAACCACCTTGGGCACACATCCCAGTCGCTTTGTGGGCAAAGCGGCCTGACCCCGATGTCAGGTTACTGAGCGCTCTTTAGTGGACTTTTACCGACAAGCTTAGCGCTGCTACGGGCCTATTCGCCTCCCGGGCCCCGCACGGGACCTAGTTTTTATGCAAACACCATGTTAAAATAGGAATGACTCGTCTGTTTATCAGCGCCTGGTTTTGTGACGAGTTTTCATTGTCGTTTCAGTACCAAAAAAAATACGATAAAAAGACGATTTTAATTTTAAAATTATTAATTTTCTTAACCTGTAAAGTAACATACCAACGTCACCTGCATACGGTGTCTATATTTCACAACTATTTCGATATGCCAGGGCATGTACACAATTTTCAGATTTTTAATCCGACACCGTTTTCTCCGTAGCCGAATATTAGACCAAGGTAATAAGAAAATGCGTCTCATACGATCTCTAAAAAAAATCTGTCTTCGTTATCAGCAACTGGTAGAAAAATTCAATATCATGTTAGACGAAATGGTTAGTTCTTGCGTTGATTAGTGTTTGGCTGGTTGATGTACTGAGATGATCACCTTAGCATCCCTGATATGTCATCACAAACCTGTTGTGTTTTGTATAACTACCGGACCCAAAGAACGCAATGGAAGAGGGCGGTTTGACGCGCCTTAAAACCTGGTTTAACCCACCATTTCTTTTGAAATGCCTGTACCAAGTCAGGACCATTGCGGTCTTCAACTTTTCCGGTATGTCTTCCTTGTTTTGTCTCGTTTTATGGACATTTGAGATTGATTCTCCAAGTTCGGTTATTTTGTTATTACCTTTATTTACATTGTAAGTTTAACCTTTGTTTTCGTCTGCTTTGTTTTATTTTATTTCTTGATCAAGTTTCTGATTGTAAAGGTTTAAATGTGCATTAGTGTATTCTTTACATTCGTAAAAAAGTAAAAATTCGAAATGAAGCCAGTTCTATTTCTGTTTTAGATCAAAGTTCGTCTTGCTACAGTAAAGGAACATTCGCAGCCGTTACCGTAGTTTTACTTGTTGTCATTGCTGTTGAGATTTTCGTTTTAATCCTAGCATACCAGAAATTATCGATCTTAAAGTCAAAGGTACCGTATTCACTTGTTTCCTACACAGCAAAAAATATATATGGACAAAATAATATGTGCTCCCTTAGGGAGCAACCATTTGATTTTTATGGGGGGGGCTATGGATATTTTCTTCATCCTGCCTTTTTATTAGCTCACCTGGACCGAAGGTCCAGGTGAGCTATTACCATCACTTGGCGTCCGTCGTCGTCGTCGTCGTCTGTCGTCGTCTGTCGTCGTCTGTCGTCGTCGTCTGTTAACAATTTTTCAAAAATCTTCTCCTCTGAAACTACCAAACAGAATTTAATGAAACTTGGTATGAATGATCCTTAGGGTGTCCTGCACCAAACTTGTGTTTTGATTTTTGATCCGTTAAAAAACATGGCCGCCGTTACTAAAAATAGACTAGGGGGGTCAGACTACTGTTTTTGGCTTATAAATCAAAAAGTATAAGAGATAGAGGAAATCTGAGGCCACGCTACTGATTCAGCATCAAAAGCTCTACAAAAGTCTCCATTTGGTCAAAGTTGTCAGATGACCCCTTATAGGGGTTACGGCCCCTTGAAGGTGAAAAATAGCATTTTTTCATGTTTTTGGCCTACAGAATGAAAACTATTGCAGATAGAGATTAGCTGTTGCTTGCTTAAATGTTCAGCTCATTTAACTCTACAAAATTCTCCATAGGGTTGAAGTTGTCAGATGACCCCTTATAGGGGTTACGGCCCCTTAAAGGTGAAAAATAGCCATTTTTCATGTTTTTGGCCTACAGAATGAAAACTATTGCAGATAGAGATTAGCTGTTGCTTGCTTAAATGTTTAGCTCATTTAGCTCTACAAAAGTCTCCATAGGGTCGAAGTTGTCAGATAACCCCTTATAGGGGTTACGGCCCCTGAAAAATAGCGTTTTTTCATGTTTTTGTCCTACAGAATGAAAACTATTGCAGATAGAGATTAGCTGTTGCTTGCTTAGATGTTCAGCTCATTTAGCTCTACAAAATTTTCCATAGGGTCGAAGTTGTCAGATGATCCCTTATAGGGGTTACGGCCCCTGAAAAATAGCGATTTTTCATGTTTTTGGCCTACAGAATGAAAACTATTGCAGATAGAGATTAGCTGTTGCTTGCTTAAATGGTCAGCGCATTTAGCTTTACAAAATTCTCCATAGGGTCGAAGTTGTCAGATGACCCCTTATAGGGATTACGGCCCCTGAAAAATAGCGATTTTTCATGTTTTTGTCTTATAAAATGAAAACTATTGCAGATAGAGATTAGCTGTTGCTTGCTTAAATGTTCAGCTCATTTAGCTCTACAAAATTGTCCATAGGGTTGAAGTTGTCAGATGACCCCTTATAGGGGTTACGGCCCCTGAAAAAAAGCGATTTCTCATGTTTTTAGCCTACAGAATGAAAACTATTGCAGATAGAGATTAGCTGTTGCTTGCTTAAATGTTCAGCTCATTTAGCTCTACAAAATTCTCCATAGGGTAGAAGTTGTCAGGTGACCCCTTACAGGGGTTACAGCCTTTGAAAAAAGCGATTTTTCATGTTTTTGGCCTACAGAATGAAAACTATTGCAGATAGAGATTAGCTGTTGCTTGCTTAAATGTTCAGCTCATTTAACTCTACAAAAGTCTCCATAGGGTCGAAGTTGTCAGTAACTCCTTATAGGGGTTATGGCCCCTTATAGGTGAAAAATGGTGTTTTTGGCCTATAGAATGAAAACTATTGCAGGTAGAGAAAAGCTGTTGCTTGCTTAAATGTTCAGCTCATTTAGCTCTACAAAAGTATAGGGTCAACATCAAGACCAGGTGAGCGATTCAGGCTCCTGGGAGCCTCTTGTTTTCCGAAAAAGTCGAGCCTGGATTTTTTTTGCGCGTTTGCGCGCGCAAATTTTTTTTTTTAAAGCAATTATAAATTTTAAGCCAAAAATACCGTCCTGCCTTTTTTTTTACTTAAAGCACTGTCCTGCCTTTTTATTTCTGGATTTTTGCCATCCTGCCTTTTTATTTCAAATTTCACCATAGCCCCCCCCCCCCAAAAAAAAAAAAAAACCAAAAACAAAAACAAAAAAACAAGTGGTCGCTCCCTTACGTTGTCGATTCATGTTGATTCATGATTCATATGAATTCCTCATATCAACGTTTTACGTTAGATTAGAATATTGCATTGAAACTACATTTTTTACAGTAATAACTAAAAATCAACATTTAATAACTTTAGTGTTCAGAGTAATAACTTAAAAGAAAGTGGTATTAAGTTTATTGTTCAGAGTACTAACTAAAAGGAAATTCTAAACATTTAATTGGTCAGAGTAAAAAATGGACGTCAATTTTGTTACTTATTCCTTTTTCCTAATTCGTTACTTATTCCCTATTCCCTATTTGTTACATATGTTTTACTTATTCCCTATTACATATTTGTTACCTATTCCCTATTCGTCCATGAGTAAAAACTAAAATAAATTTCTAATAATTGAATTGTTCATTGTAATAACTAAAAAACAAATTCTTATAATTTTATTGTTCAGAGTAATAACTAAAAAATTACTGCTAATAATTCTATTGTTCAGAGTTTTAACTAAAAAACAACTTCTGATTAATTCATTCATTCAATAAATTAACATCTAAAATATGTGGAGTAAGTTTACGCGAAACAGCCCACAATCAAGCAGCAATTAAAAAAGACACAATGAAAAACAGTCAGCAACCTTAATCAATGCCAAAGACGCCACTCGCTGTTATGCGATTGACCCAAAGCTCAAAATAAAATGCATTGAATTAAAATCTAGTCATGAAATAGTCAAAGAAAAACAATTATTAATAATTTCATTGTTCACAGTAATAACTCTAAACAACTTAGATAGAAGTGAAACAACTTGATAACACTGATCACATGCTGAAAGATCAAAAGTCCGAAAGTGCAACGACGAAACCGATATACACGAACAAAAACAGCACAAAGAAACACAAAACACAAAATCAACCGAACGGAAATCAACAACGCGAACTCAAGTCGTAACATGAGTGAAATCAGGTGCTCGGGAAGAGTAAGCGGTTCCTGCCTGCTATAGCACACCCGTCGTGTTGCTTATTTCCAATTCAGTGTGTCAATTCCGGTAGAAGAAGACAAAACAAATTTCTACGACAAACCAAAATCTGTACTCATTTGAGAGATAGAAATCCCATATTTGTCTACGAGTGCACGGTGTCAACAGTACAATTTCTTGAGTGAAGACAACAACCGTGGAGCATCATAACCCTGTGTCAGCAATTTCTGTGTCAAATCTATTCAAAAATGCTCTACCAAGGAAATCGATTTAATTCCCGCAAGCTCTAGAGTAACGAATTAACTGTGATACGAAGACTCCATAAGCAGGAGCGGACGGAATGTTGCTGCACAAGGAAATCGATGTAATTCCTGCAAGCTCTGGAGTAACGAATCAACTGTGATACGAAGACTCCATAAGCAGGAGCGGAGGGAATGTTGCTGCACAAAAAGGGAAAGTTGAAGTCATCACGTTTGTCATAGAGCTTTGCTGAAAGTTTTCCTTGAGAGTCAATTTCGAGATGTATAGATCTAAATATGAAGCAGACTTTCTAGAAACCGTTGTGTCCTTTATCTCAAGTTCCTGCGGATATATGAGATGGAGAAAGTCACCAAATCGGGAATTGTTTAGTGAAATGACATCATCAATAAAACGAAACGTGAGGTTAAAAGAGAGAGCTATTCTACGATCTTTTTTGTCTAGAAGAGATTGTGAGAAGTCTGCTTCATATGAATGTAGAAACAAATCAGCAAGCAACGGTGCACAATTTGTACTCATTGGAATCCCTATTTTTTGCTAAAAAAACACGTCCACCAAACTGAAAAAATATGTTGTCGATAAGAAAATTGAGCATGTCTACTATTTGGTCTTCTGTATATTTGATCTTTTTATTAGATTCATTGTTGACAAAGTAAGTCTTACTTTAATCGACTACCAAATATTTGTACCTGCGTTTTCCATTCTTTTTTAAAAAGCTGTGTTTAATCAGCTGTGCCATTCGTGATTTGAGTTGTTCATGAGGAATGGAAGTTTAAAGAGTGGAGAATCGAAAGTTTTGATGCTGTTGCAATATGAAACTGATTTCGAGTTAAGAATCTCCAATAGTTCTTTCGAATTTTTCAGGATCCTCGACACCATTTCTAGAATAACAACCATCGTAATATTTCTGGAAGCCGGATTTTATTGCCGTTAGTATTGAAGTCAACAGAACTGAAAGAGGTTTAGTGGTACATTTTGCTGACCCTGCAATGAAGCGCTGTTTGTTTTGATTTTTATGTAATTTATGAATCCAATACAGGGATGGAATGTCATCATTGCCAGCACCAACAGAGAGTCTGAAGGAGGAAATGACAGATTTGTGATTGTCAATAATTTCCTCTTTGGACAGTGTTGTAGATGTGTAATGTGGTGCTGTTGCTGGTACAACCAACCCCTAATCCAGCTGTCAAGCAGTCAATATAGTGTTTCTTGCACATAAATATGATGTTATTTAGTGCTTTGTCTCCAGGTACAACAACATATTTGTCATGGTGGGCAGTGTTTCTGCAACATCAGCGTTGTTCAAATTGGATGTTGCTTTAGTGCTCATTGAGTCCTTCAAAGAATTGATTCTTTTCAAAATCAATGACCTCACAGCTTTAACCCACTCCGACAAAGTGTCATTTTCTTCTGTTCTTTCTTGGCCCATTTTCTGGCATAGCCTTCAACTGAATCCATAATTGTTTTAATATTATGGTTCCAGTTGATTCGTCTAGGTCCTTTAGCCAAAATATCGCGAAGTAAGTCATTTTCCACGATGTTCAGGTCACCAGTAATAACGTGGCCAGAGGGAGAGCAGTCCGGAGGTTTTGCTTTGAGGTCATTGATTTAGAAATCCCGCAACACTTGTTTTGTAATTGAAAACCTTGGGTGCATCCACCGTATGTACTACAGGAATACAGGTAACACAAAAACTTAACGATAAATCTATTCAACACACATTAATTAAAGAAACATTAATAAAGACTCTGATTGCCAAAGAACATTATGCGTTCTTAGAGTTCTGTAAAGGAAAAACATTCTTTTATTTTGTAGGTTGCACCTTCGCCAAGAAAGCTATCCTTTGAAAATGAACCATTGTATGACAACTCGCACAAGAACCCATTGACAAAGCCTAAAAGTATTCTAGACAAACCGGGTTTTGGAAACATTGTTTTCTGATGTTTTAATGTTATGTCGTGATTATAGTGTTTTTAGCTTAATTAACTAGAATATTAAATCATGGAACGAGCAGCTTACACGATTGTACGTGGGATAATTTTTCTTCATACCAATTTATCGACCTTTTTATTGTATTAGAAATATTATGGGGGATTTTTTTTTTAATTTGGTATTCATGCCATCAACTAAATTTGCAGTAGTACAATACAGAAATCACTGCACACCTTCACTTTCTATAGGGACACATCATGTTGCTTTACTATGATAAATTGTATTCATACCTAAAACTATCTTGTATGGAAGAAAAGGGCTTGGAGTAAATCCTTTGCTTAATCATTCTTAACCCCTTAAATATGAATGATGATAAGTGTGTAAATAAAAAAGAAAATTAATGACAACCTTGTTTACAGATTTAATGGATTTTGCACTTATTAAGTTCAATATCTAAAAAAAACTATACAAGATATTTGAGAAATTTAAATTGCAAATCGTTAAACACGCTAAGATCGCTAAACGCGCTAAAACCGCTATAAATTATCCGTTTAAATTTCTAAATTGTCAAAACCCTTAGGGTCTGCGTACCCCAAACATAAGTTGTTAGTCATTATTTGGGTTCTCATTCGACAATTTTAGTATTTTTGACCTATGCTCTTACATTCATATAATGTTTGGCATTTTCAACTTTTGGTAGAGCGCCTCTGATGAGACTTGAATAGATGAAACGCGCGTCAGGCGTAGCAAAATTTATTGTCTGGAACTTTGTTGTAATTTATATTTCTAACATCCGTGATGGTTAGTGCTGTTGGCCGACTTTTAATTCCCCGAGGTTAGCCCGCTCCGGCATCAACACTTTTGTGTTGACAAACACATCAAAGAAGCAGATGTACCAATGGGGTGTCCGAATGTCAAAAGGGCACCACAAGTAAACACCAACAAGAACGGGACAAAAACAGACAACATGTTAAACACGGAAACACATTCTGAATATCAATCAACAACGCGAACTCGAGTCGAAACGAGAGTGAACTCACAAAGCTATAAATTATCCATCTAAAAATTCCTAAATTGTCAAAATCCTGAGTCTGCCTACCCCAGACATAGGTTCTTAGTCATAATTTGGTTTCTCATTCGACATTTTTGGTATTATTGTTCTATGCTTTTCATATTCATAATAATTGGCATTTTCAACTTTTGGTAAAGCGCCTCTGATGAGTCTTGAATAGACGAAACGCGCGTCAGGCGAAGCAAAATTTATTGTCTGGAACTTTGTTGTAATTAATATATCTACAAAAAATGGACCTGGTAAAAGTTTATTTTAGGAGTTATTTCCTATAAGAATGTGCCTGTCAAAAGAAGAAAATCATAAAATGCTTTCAATTCTGAAATATTACCCTACACTTTATTGCAGTAAGTTAAACCATATTGCCAAATGACGCCTTAATAAATTTATGATCTCTTTAATGTCAAATAATTACATTTACCGTGCATATAATTAAAATGCATCAATTCTATTGTTTGATTGACACATTGAATCGTCTTTCATACCTCGATGAAATGCCACTTGTTTCACGTGGCCGTAACCGGGTCATAACCTTACTATACGCACAACTAAACATTTGGATGTTTATGCGCAAATAAAAAATACACAAACATACACCATAAAACAAAACGAAAAATCAGAAACAAATAAAAACATTAAAATGTATTTTATGAGAATGTGTTACGGTCAACGGTTTTACACGCCAATGAAACATCAAAAATACAAACATTCAATTCTTAAATATTTTTTTTTTGCCCTATAGCCTATAGTGAGCGATTCAAGCTCCTGGGAGCATCTCGTTATGCATTGTTTAGCGCTTAAGAGTAATAGTTTTTTATATAAGGCACTTAATAAGTATTTTATATTATTATTATTTCATGATTTTTATAAATTAGAATTTATAAGAACTTGAAACATTTGTAAGAAATTGTCAATCTGCTGTAACATAGACAGAGTTTGCAGTATGTTTGATTTTCTGATTGAAAACATATTTGGTACATTGAAGGAGGGATTTTTTAACAACGACAAATTTGACCTTTTCCTTGTCGACTTGTTTTTATACTCATACAAGAAGCAAAGGTACCAATAGGGTACCCGAATGTCAAAAGTCCGAAAGGGCAGAGACAAAACCAGTAAACACCAACAAGAACGGGACAAAAACAGACAACATGTAAAACACGGAAACACAAAATAATTGAATATAAATCAACAACGCGAACTCCAGTCGAAACAAAAGTAAACTCAGGTGCTCCGGAAGAGTAAGCAGTTCCTGCTTGCTATAGCACACGTGTCGTGTTGCCAATAGTCCATTCAGCGTGTCAAATTCGGTAAAGGAAGACAAAACAAAACCCTATGACAAACCAACATCTGCACTCATCTGAGAGATCTGTCTACAAGTGCATGATGTCTTCCGTAAAATTTCTTGAGTGAAGACAGCAACCGAGGAGCAACATAACCCTGTGTGAGCAATTTTTGCGTCAGACGTGTCGCTAAGGAAATCGATGCCCGCATGCTCTGGAGTAACGAATCAATTGAGATACGTAAACTCCATAAGCTGGAGTGGACGGAATGTTGCTACACTGTTAACACAAGAAGGGAAAGTTATCGATTGGAAAAGAGAGAGCTAGTCTTCGGTCTTTTTTGTCTATAACAGATTGTAAGAAGTCTGCTTCATATGAATGAAGAAACAGATCAGCAAGCAAAGGTGCACAATTAGTGCCCATTGGAATCCCTATTGTTTGCTGAAATACACGTCCACCAAACTGAACAAATATGTTGTCAATAAGAAAGTTAAGCAAGACTTAATTTCTTCAGAAACTCGTAAAGAACAATCAGACGAAAGAAGCAAGCTTATGTCACTATATCTTACTTGATGTCTTTTCTGTCAACAATACCCTTTTTCTGGAAAGTCTTTAGTTTAATCTTCAGAGTCCGAAATAAAAGAAACCTGCGATTCTACATTTACTTATTCAACGTTTTACTTGTCTTGTTGTCTCAGGACAAAAAAATATACCACAATACAGATGACTTTACTAGATCATCACCTCACTATCCAGGTTGTGTTATAAGAGCAACCAGACCCTAAGGGGGCATACCACTGGGTATTACCCGCCATTTCTGTTGAAATGCCTGTACCGAATCAGGACTATTTAAGGAGCGCCTTCGTTTTGCTTTTCATCTTTGACATTGAAATTGATCATCCCAGATTGGTAGTTGTACTACCTTTATTACCCAATCGTGTCTGACAACGCGTTGTTTTTGTGTTTGTTTGTTTTTAATTTGAATAGGACTTGGGGGACTTTTTACGTGTGCGTTACAACCAAACTTAAGGAAAGTAATTGAAAAGGGCAAAAAAAAACATATAAAACACCATATTTTTTAACATTTCTTATCAAGCAATATTTTGTCTGGTATGTGTAAACCTCGTTATGTCAACATGGTTTGGTAAATTTTTCGTAATGTTATACTGTATTTGCACGCCCCAAATACAGTTAATGAATGGTACATGAAATAAAACTTGATTCATTTATCGAAGCTTGCATGTTGTCTGTTTTTGTCCCGTTCCTGTTGGTGTTTACTGGTTTTGTCTCTGCCCTTTCGGACTTTTGATATTCGGATACCCCATTGGTACCTCTGCTTCCTGAACCTCGTAACATCCGCATCATAATCAAAATTAATCAAGCCTAAATCTAGCACATAGATCACCGACAATAGTCATCATTAAACATAAAAGTAATTTTTTCTTAATATAATTCAAACAATGAAATTTGTGTTAGGATAAACTGGTGATTCTTTTGGAAATACAACCTTGGGGTATCAGACCATTTTAAGGAGCTCAATGTTTTACAAACAGAAATAATTCACATAGGAAAATACGATTAGTTTATTGGTCAAATTTATACATTAACTAACACTGATATCACAGACAACAAAAACAAAACAAATGATTTCTAAAAACATAACAATAATGCATATAAAACAACATATCTAATGGAACGCCATGTTTGTCAATTCTAGCGTGCTTTGTCGTCGAGATTCTATCCAATGTACTTTGACTAGTGTGTAAATAATTATACACAACAACAGACAAACGGCAGTGGAAAGAACGGTTACGGTCTTAAGAAAACACGGTTAAAGTTGGTTACCATGGTTACAAGACAAAACATAATTTTTACGATATTTTAACAGATGTGTACCAAAGGGGTAATCAACATCATAAAACTGAAAAGACAAAGACAAAATCAGTAGACAAAATATCATCATAAAGAAACAAACCATACAACAACAACAAAACACACACACAACAACAACAACATTCAGCAACGTGAACTCAAGTCGAAACAAGAGTTAATTAAGCCTAAATCTAGCACATAGATCACCGACAATAGTCATCATTAAACATAAAAGTAATTTTATCTTAATATAATTCAAACAATGAAATTTGTGTTAGGATAAACTGTTGATTCTTTCGGAAATACAACCTTGGGGTATCAGACCATTTTAAGGGGCTCAATGTTTTACAAACAGAAATAATTCACATAGGAAAATACGATTAGTTTATTGGTCAAATTTATACATACTAACACTGATATCACAGCCAATAAAAAACAAAACAATTTATTTCTAAAAACATAACAATAATGCATATAAAACAACATATTTAATGGAACGCCATGTTTGTCAATTCTAGCGTGCTTTGTCGTCGAGATTCTATCCAATGTACTTTGACTAGTGTGTAAATAATTATACACAACAACAGACAAACGGCAGTGGAAAGAACGGTTACCACGGGAACGAAAACTGTATCATCCAGACAGCTTCCTGCAACAAAACAGGTATAAATAGACAGTAAATATGTGTAACAACTTGTACACATTGTAATTGGCCCGATTTCACGGAGTAAAAAATCTGGGTTAAAATGGTGAATGTCGGGCGGGCGGCGAAGAAATTTTCGTAACAGTTTTCTCAGCAACTACTGATCACAGCCACTTGATATTTGGGATACAGCTTCAGGGTAGTGTCCCATAACGTGGGATAGGATTTCAGGTATGTCGCTCACCTACTTCCTGTTTAACGAAATCCGGCCATTTTTGAGTTTGACAGATTTTTTTCAATGGAGAAAATGATATTGTTTATTCAATGATTTTTAAACCTTTTCAAAACTTATTCCGTGCCTTAAATAAAAAAAGCACATAAATACTTGATAGCAATGTTGTTTTCGGGTTTACTGATACAAAAGCCATGAAAGTTTGCTATTTTTCGTATTTCTTTAAACTATTTATACATGTCATAATAGAACAATAAAGTTAACTTGGTCAAAAAGAGTTGGACCCTAAGTTATTTTTCTTAATATTGTGATATATATATCTGTCTGATACACATGGAAGATAAAACAAATCAGTGAATTGTTTATATTTTATCCTATTGTATTGTTTGACTCCAACATCTTGAATTAAGTGGCTATACAATATACGTATGTTTTGCTTTTACCTTGATTAGACACAGACGGTTTTATGTCATCAATTGTAATTAAGTCTCCTGTATTCTC
Source organism: Arcuatula senhousia (assembly GCA_963971305.1). NCBI lineage: Eukaryota > Metazoa > Mollusca > Bivalvia > Mytilida > Mytilidae > Arcuatula > Arcuatula senhousia. Next base: position 3,808,810 of record OZ020303.1, read on the forward strand.
TACAGCATCACGCTTACGTCGGCTAGAGCAACTGGACTAAAGGAGACAAACATGAATTAAACTCAAATGTTACTTTTGAAAAAAACAAACTTGAATGTGAATGTGCGAGTGTTATTATAGTTATTAATTTCTTTGTCTCTATCAGATCTTATTTCCATGATCCCTATGCTAAGCCTTATCTTCAATGTTTGACGACTATTTCTATAATTTGGCATGTTGTATCATTCTTCTACAGATGGCATCAACCCAGACCAAGTTATAAAATCGTTTAGTGATTAGGATAATTTTACGACGATTGCATGAAATAAAAAAATAATAAGATGTAAAATAAGTGTCCGCGACCAGCTCACATAACAAGCAGTAACTTTAGAAGGAAAAAAAACACAATTGAAAACCACCGGCAGCCTTCAACGAAGCCAGCGGGCGCTGCTCGCCGTTCTACAATCAGCCCAAGATGCATATGATTTAAATCCAGTAGTGAAATATTCAAAGATAGACCCCTTTCTGAAACAAGGAACAGACAACATCAAAAAGACAAATGCACACAAAAGCTTTGTCAAAGATTCCTGGTACATATAAAATGTGGCGAGGTTAAACTAGTTTTTGGGCTCAACCTTCCCCTATCAGTCATGCCAGAAAAGGCACAAAAATGAACACACAATAAAATCAAATCGATCAACATTCAATTCCACCTGAAAGAACAACAAGAACAAACGAACGGTAGACGAACTCACTATAGAACACTTGCTGTTACTGACAGCTAGTTAGTTAGTTAGTTAGTTAGTTAGTTAGTGCTTTACTCCCAAGCAGCACGATTTCGGCTATATCCGGGAGATGAACATGAAAATGGTGATACAATGAACATGAAATGATGATGAAGTGGAGGAAATGGGGACACAAGGCCAATCGGGGAGGAAAGTTTTGACTGTCACTAGGAAGAAAGTTTAACTGTCACTAGGAAAAGGAGTGATGGGTAGGGACGGTAAATTTAGCCTCCTGCATGGGGATCCTACGGGTCCTACTCTTACCGAGACCTGCAGCAGGGTTCTTTAACGTGCGAGGAACGTGACATTTTTCCCAACACGGTGCACCACTATGGTTTGCGGTCAGGTTTTCCGCATTATCGCCTGACGACCCCGCATCTCTCGATGTCAGGGCTGCCCCATTCAACCACCTGGGGCACACATCCCAGTCGCTTTGTGGGCAAAGCGGCTTGACCCAGATGTCAGGTTTCTGAGCGCTCTTTAGTGGATTTTTACCGACAAGCTTAGCGCTGCTGTGGGCCTATTCGCCTCCCGGGCCCCGCACGGGACTACTGACAGCTAGCAGAGAATCAATAATCGACTGATGTAAAAAAAAAAAAAAATCAAAAATCGACTGATATGAAAAAAAATATCAAACATATCGATGTTAAATCCGAAACAACACTATGATTGACCACGTTTGCCACGGTAAATGTTGTGGTCATTTTGGACCGAGTCAAAGTCATTGAAAAAAGCAATATTCAAAACCTATACGAATCTCAAGTGGGGTAAAAATGTCTTTAGAAAACACTGTTAAAGTTGGTTACCATGGTAACAAGAAAAAACTATAATAAATCTCAATGGGGTTAAAGTGCCTTAAGAAAACGCTGTTAAATTTGGTTACCATGGTAACAAGACAAAACATTATTTTTACGATATTTTAAAAGAAGTGTACCAAATCAACATCATAAAACCGATAGGACAAAAACAACATCGGTAGACAAAAAATCATCATAACGAAACAAACCATACAACAACAACAACAACAACAACAAAACACACACACACACACACACATAACAACAAAAAAGCATTCAGCAACGTGAACTTAAGTCGAAACATGAGTGAAGATATGACAGAATTATGATTGTTGTTTATTTCTTCCTTTGACAGTGTTGTTCCTGTATATGTGCTTGTACAACCAACCCCTAATTTAGCTATTAAACAATCAATATAGTGTATAATAGTGTATATATAGTGAAAATGAACGTCTGAAAGAAGTAGCCAGCGTATCAACCTACGGGATGTCGGATCGAAAACAAAAAAGTTAACGATACTGTGCAAACAAAAATGATAAATAAACTTCTAAAATGGTGCACAACAACATCAAATATGATGTTAAAATAAAATAATAATTAAAGTCAAAAGACAATAATTAATAATCAAATTTGCGGATATTTCGCTGGACCGACCAGCTTCATCAGCGCTTGTAATCTGATCAGATTACAAGCGCTGATGAAGCTGGTCGGTCCAGCGAAATATCCGCAAATTTGATTATTAATTATTGTCTTTTGACTTTAATTATTATTTTATTTTAACATCATATTTGATGTTGTTGTGCACCATTTTAGAAGTTTAGTGAAAATGAATACATACGTATTATCATACTTTTACTATGAGCCTATTTAACATGTACAGTTCTTGCCATTATATGTTACTTAAAGGGCCATTTCAACATGTTATACCCTTAGGAAGTTTTAAAGTCATTGTTTTGTATTCGTGGTCACTTAAAACTTCTTTTCCCCTGAGATGATGTCAATGTCATTTTAAGAGAGTTCCTTTACCGTCCTTTTGTTTGTTCTTGTTTTTTGTCTTAGGTTCTCTCTAGTAGAATTGGACTTTGATCGATTTGATTTTTATTGTGTGTTTAGTTTTTGTGCTTTGTCTAGGAATATTGATAGGGGGAAGGTTGGGCCCAAAAAACTAGTTTAACCCCGCCACATATTACATGTGCCTGTCCTAAGCCAGGAATCCTTGACAAAGCTTTCGTTTGTACTTGTCTTTTTGATGTTTTCTGTTTCTTGTTTAAGAAGGGGGTCTATCTGTGACTATTTCAGGGCTGGATTTGAATTATATGCATCTTATTTAGACCATGGGCCAATTGCATAACCGCGAGCAGTGCCAAATGGCCTCGTTGAAGGCTGCTGGCGGTTGTCCATTGTGGTTTTTCTAAATTGCCGTTTAATTGTGGGCTGTGTCGCGTACACTTATTCCACATCTCTTTATTTTCTATTAAATTTAACGAATGTCCGTTAACGATGATAGTTGAAAAAACGATTAAATTTAACTTAAGAAACAGTTGTTTCGTGGAAATATTGAACAATACAGAAATGGCATTTTTTACTACTTAGCATGGTTTCCATTTTTTACATACAAATCATGTCCCAGTTATGGTGCTAAGGGATATCAAATAAAAACATTAAAAACAAGATACAGCTTATAAGCTTAGTACTGATATATTTGAACCAAATGGATTGATATATCATGTTCATAATTAATTATATATACCGTATCGCACGAGGAATCGTGGAGAAAACAGAACTTGACTTGACACTTCAGATGCAGTTGACTAAACCCATCAAATCCGACAAGTTCTGTGGTTCCAGTTTTATAGAGTGCCATCGTCTGGTCAGAGTTAGTTGAGTCTAACATAAATGACGACGAAGGACGCAACGGATCTCCGGCAGCTCCTACCACACAACTGAAGTAGACCAAATCTATTTTATTTTGACGGAATTGGAATATCTACTCTTTTGAAGTGTTATTACACAAAACCGACATGCTTGATCGCTATAATGCTTAAAAATGACAATAGTAAAAACGCTTATGGAAGTTTAAACGGAAGTATCAAGTTATCAATATTTTTGGCAAAAAACTTTAAATTCAAAGATTTAACCAAACTATTCAATTCATATCCTTTCCGTAATAAATTTTGAAGCCTTTTTTTCATTTCCAATGGACTGTTTTTAAACTTGTGAGCTTTATAGAAAACATTACCATAAAATTCAGGATGTGATATTCCTTTCACTTTCAGAAAACGACTTGTACATTTTATTCCAGAAAAGATCGATACTTGTGGAAGAATTTAGAACAAGATTTTACTTATTTGTGGTATCGATAACCTTGTTTTAATAATTTTTCAGTAATAAAACGGTTTTTATTATTAAAATCAGAAACACCATTGCAGATCCGAGCATATCTTACTAACTGAGAAATGTAAAACCCGTATGACGGCGCTAGTGGAACATCTCCAAGAAAAGGGATTTATAATAGGGAAGGTAAAGTCGTCACGTTTATCATATACTTTGGTTTGTAATTTTCCGTCAACAATACTTAAATCTAAATCTAAAAAAGTACATCTATCACCGATGACGTTAAGTTTGTTCAAGGTTAATTCAGAAGTATAGATATCTGTTATAAAATTAGAAAATGAAGGATTGTTGAGTGCAAGAATTTTGTCTAAATATCTAAAAGTATTATTGAAAATTTCGATTCAGTTCTGTTTGTTGGGGTCTTTCTGTATGCCATACCAATGGTTTATAATAACAAATAGTGAAAGTTAACATAGCATTTTGTATATTTACATACCCATCACTTATTATTCTCTTGGTTACGTTTCCAACTATGGCGTCCGGCGAAATATCACAATGAACTATTTTTATTTTATCATAGCATACTTTTTCTGTAAAAAAGAGCTTAATGAATGATTTAGTTCATCATATTTTGCAAAGGTGCTGAAATATAACTTAAACATAAATTTGAATGTAAATCATTCAAGCGGAAAGACGGGCTTTTATCATGAAACCTTAATGCTCTTGCCATAGTGAGTCGCTGAATTTCCCCGTCAAGCAAAAGTATATTGTAATTTCACCTAGATGCTGACATTCCATGTAACAATGACTAGGTATGTAGGTAGGTATAGCTGTTAAAATATGAACTCAAGAATAAACTTGTATTAAAATGCATTTCCTTAGAACTAACAAACGAGAAGTACTTTTCTGGTTACGTTGGGCTATGAATTATCATACATTAAGCACAAAGATTACTGTTAAAATGATTATAAATATTGTATCTGTGTTTGTTTTTGCTCCTTCCTAATAGGATATTCTATATAAAAGTTACCAGGGTTCCATCCTTTCATGTCAGTTTGGGTGGCCTCTACAAAATACAAGATAAATGTTTCAATGAAAACACACACACATATAAGAAGCAAAGAGGCACCAATAGGGCATTCAAGTGTCAAAAGTCCGAAAGGGCAACGACGAAACCGGTTAACACGAACAAAAACAGCACGAAGAAACACAAAACACAAAATCAACCGAACGGAAATCAACACCACGAACTTGAGTCGTGACAAGAGTGAACTCGGGTGCTCAGATATTGTATTTACCATTTTGATTACCTTTGTGTATCTAACGCAACATCTGAATCGCGAGTTCCACAATAGTTGCCATTTTAACCCGACTAACCTGGAAAACTTGTAAATACCATCTGATAAACGAAACATTTTAAACTGTAATCCTTTATCCCAATCCCTTGTAAATGTTTGTTTTTATATTTTTTTAACCATAACAAATTGACGTGCAAGACTTTACATTCAATTTTCTTTCAATTCCTAACACCCGTGATGGTTAGCGCTGCTGGTGGATTTTTAATTCCCCGAGGTTACCCCGCTCCGGCACCAACACTTTTGTGTTGGAGAACACATCAAAGCTTTAAATTAATCGTTTAAATTTCAAAATTTTCTAAACCTAAAGTTCTTCCTACCCCAGACATAGGTTGACCATCTTAGTTTCAATTTGGTTCCCCATTTCGGTATTTTTGGTTTCATTGTACTATGCTCTTCATAATCATATGTTTTTGGCTTTTCAATATTTTTGGTAGAGCGCCTCTGATGAGTCTTGAATAGACGAAACGCGCGTCAGGCTTAGCAAAATTTAATGTCTGGAACTTTGTTGTCATTTGAATTTCCATAAAATAAATCAGTAAACATCTTGCTACGATCTCCTAATGCTCTGACCTTGCCCAGGAATGAATGAACTCGCAATTGGTCTATTAAATTACAAAATTTTAAACGTTAGTCCACCATAAAAGCCTTGACCAGTTAAGCCCTTAGGGGCAAAAGCCCTGATAGCAAACTTTGTATTGATTGAAAGAACAAACAGCCATATAATTGTTAATGCTCATTTACTTGATAATTCATCTTCATCTTTTACCTGGTTCGACAACATCTTCGTCGAAAAATCCATCACAATCGTTGTCCACTAGATCTCCTATAAACCCAATACTGCTGGCACAAGCTTGCTAATATAACGAAAGGAATTCATAATTTCAAAATTCAAAATATCAAAGAAGGGATCGATAAATTCTACAGTTAAAAAACAAACAAAGAGGAATTCTAATTAAAGTCGATAACTTTAAAATTCATTCGTGTTTTCTGATTGGTGTTACATTTATTTGGTAGCAAGGGCCAATTTGAAATGGTTTTAAGGGTGGATAGAAACTATTCTAATGCAAAAAACTATTTAAAAAACACAGCTTGATTTATCTTCAACAACCCGTACAGCATCCTGATAGTAGTACAGAAGATTAATTCACGTGTTCGTTTTTAGCTTGAGCAAGTGTGGTAGCCATTTTTGCATATTCTGTAGTGCCAAATTTCCAGCCCTCAATCATCTCGATAGAGAACAACATGGCCATCAGACGGTCAAATGAGTGAAAGTGTGTTAATTTACCTATAGCATTCATGGAGATAAATGCGCAAGAAGTCTGTTAATCGACACAATTTTTTATATCAATACAAAACGAGAAACAATTGGACAGAAATATTTTGTTTTACAAAGAAGCAGAGGTACCAATGGGGTATCCGAATGTCAAAAGTCCGAAAGGGCAGAGACTAAACCAGTAAACACAAACAAGAACGGGACAAAAACAGACAACACGTGAAACATGGAAACACAAAACAACTGAATATCAATCAACAACGCGAACTCCAGTCGAAACAAGAGTGAACTCAGGTGCTCCGGAAGAGTAAGCAGTTCCTGCTTGCTATAGCACACCCGTCGCGTTGCCAATAGTCCATTCAGCGTGTCAAATCCAGTAAAGGAAGACAAAACAACACCCTATGACAAACCAATATCTGCACTCATCTGAGAGATCGAAATCCCATATTTGTCTATAAGTGCATGATGTCTTCCGTAAAATTTCTTGAGTGAAGACAGCAACCGAGGAGCAACATAACCCTGTGTGAGCAATTTTTGCGTCAGACGTGTCGCTCTGCTAAGGAAATCGATGTAAGTCCCGCACGCTCTGGAGTAACGAATCAATTGAGATACGTAAACTCCATAAGCTGGAGCTGACGGAATATTGCTACACAAGAAGGGAAAGTTGACGATTGGAAAAATGATAATAATAACAAATGCAACTTACCTGTGTGTAATTTGATTAACTGTCTTTGACCAACTCGATTAACATACTTCTTGCGCCTTTATCTCCATGATACAGGTAAATTAACTCGTTTGACCGTCTGGTAGCCGTGAACAAAGGGCATATATTCATTTCTGCCTTAAACAATGCCATTGTCTTAATCTCCTGGTGACATTCTCTACAGTACTTTCCGATCTTAATTTTTCTTTCAATCTAATCTTTACTTTCAAAGTGTAGTCGACTCAAGGACCAAACTTAATTTTCCAAGTGTTTCAATAAAAATAACAACAAAGTTACAGACAATAAATTTTGCTACGCCTGACGCGCGTTTCGGTTCTTAAAGACTTATCAGAGGCGCTCTACCAAAAGTTCAAAATGCCAAACACCATGAACACGATGTAAATATGAAGCGCATAGAACAATACTACAAAATAAGATGCCAAATTAGAAACCACAGTTATGGTTAAGACCAACCTATGTCTGGGGTAGGAAGAACCTTACGGTTTTGACAATTTCAAATTTAAACGGATTTCTTATTTTGATGTGTCTTTCACCACGAAAGCCCCGCCAACTGTGGTAACAATTTCAAAATTACTACAAAGTTCCAGAGAAAAAAATTTGCCAGGCATGACGTTGCAAATTCAAATTTGTTAAAACCACCACGCTACTCTACTTGTCATGCATATGGTCGATATCCTCATTGAAAAATTAAAGTTTGTTTTTGCCTACAAAAACGATGTCTTCTCCCCCCCCCCCCCCGTTTCGCCCAAAATTTCTAAGCTCAAGGGGCCATTACTCCCACAAAAATTTGAAGATCAAACTTTCCTGGTCAAATGCACAACTACATATGGTGGCCTTCCTATATACCACGTTTCATTGAATTCGGTTTAGTTGTTTCAGATGAGTTGCGCTGACAAGATGATAAATGAGGATTTTAAGCAAATTCCTAAGTCCATAGGGCCATAACTCCCACAAAAATTTGACGATCAAAATTTCCTGGTAATGTGCACAACTACATAATAGTGTTCTTCCTATATACCAAGTTTCATTGAATTCAGTTCAGTAGTTTCAGAGAAGTTGCACTGACAAGATGATAAATGAGGATGTTAAGCAAATTCCTAAGTTCAAAGGGCCATAACTCCCACAAAACTTTGAGGATCGAAATTCCCTGGTAATATATAAGGTGAACTTCCTATAAACCATGTTTCATTGAATTCGGTTTAGTAGTTTCAAAGGAATTGTCCTGGCAAACTGTGTGACTGACAGACGGACGGACGGATACGACAAAAAACAATATGTCTGCCAACAAAAGTAGGGGGGACATAAAAATGAATATGATACTCTGTCATACCTCTGGGTTAAGTTCTGTAGCAACAAATCCAGGGATGTTCGATATGGAGACGTTGTTAGAGGCAATATGTGTTGATTTCAGAACAGCTTGAAAGCTGGTTGTTGGGTGAGATAACGTAATAAGCACATAGCCGGAAGTTCCTGTAAGATCTATGGGGAAGACTGTTCCCTCTGAATCAACAGTTCCCTCTGAAAAACAAAATTACCACAGAATTTCAGGCGAGTGGTGTTAAAATACGTTAAGCTCGCGTCCGGGCGTTCATTTCGTTTATTACCGATTCAACGTAGACGCTCAAGACAACGATGTAAGGCTAAAATAAATCTCAGTAAATAAATCTTTACAATTTTCTAAACACCTGGGAGTTAAACTAACACATGTTATATAACTTTTAAGGTGGTACATAACACCATTTTGACCTATAGATATCGACCAAATAAAAAGTGCTAATTTTAATAAAAGAACGAACATTTTTACCAAATAAAATGCATACAATGAAATATCATACTTTTATGAATGCATTACATCCATTGTAACTTGATTTTGTTTCAATGAATGAACTATTTAAAATTACAGTATAAACATGTTCATATTTTATTAGACATTTAAAATCTTTGCAAGATTTAAATTTGTTATTAAATTTGCAAAAATTAGATGCCACATTGTATTTGTTTTAGTTTTAACCATAAACCTTACCTACTGTAAGCCATGTCGCTGAAGCAAGTGATTGTTGATTCCCATCGACAGTCAGACCCAAATTGGATTTTTCCGAACTTTTGATTGATATACACATATCATACGTGGCAACAGCTTTATCTACCACAATACTATAGGAATTTGATTGCTGTTCAGTCGGTATTAAACTGAAGGATGTAACATCGTCAAAAAGCTGGCAGGTAACTGGTTGGGTAGTTATGATCTCTGTTAGAGTGTAAGCAGTTCCGGTGACTGTACCGCCATTGTTACACGAGTTAACTGTACCATCGTTATTGATTTCAGTAGAATCAGTAAAACAGACACATCGTAATGTTAAGTAGGCGATGTTAGGGACAATGAAATGTTTCCCCGCAAATGTTTCTGGAAATGTCTGCTCAACATAGAATCCGTTCTGAAGTGTTCCTTTTGTAAATACAGAAATTTTATCACTTGAAGAAATAAGAAATCCCGGATCATTTATAGACTGTAAAGACTTGTAATAAGTCTCATTTGACCCAAGGTTAACAGTTGAAGTAGTCCCTGTCATTTCTCCCATAGATAGAACTGAACTATCTGAACTTATTACAATAATGTCCGTTGTCTGGTCATAGGTGAGGAAATACTTTGATCCAGTTACGTTAGTAGGTAGTACGGGGAATGTGAAATACCGCTGCTGATCAGAATATTGTTGTTGAAGGTAGATACACTGGTGAGGTGATATTACATGTATTCTTTTATTTGAGGTTTCCGTTACTTCATACGAGGAATTGATATGACATGTTCCAAAAGATCTTGGGCCAACTACTACAGGTGAACATGACAAAGACAACCCCATGCTCTCAACACGAATAGAAACACTCAAAGGTGAAGGATTGATGAAAAATAAAGTGTTCTCAGCATTATCTGGGTTTGAAAAACTGTGAAAGGCCGTCATAAACTCTGCCCCACATGAATCATACACTACAACAACAAGCGTTGGAACAGAATTAAAGAACATTTGAATAGTGAAACATTTTTAAACAATAAGATAAATTCCAAATCATTCAAATAAATGTAACCATATGTCTCTTATCTTTTTAGCCGGGATGATCGCTTTAGTTAATAGCCACAGCCATAGGTACCAGTCTTGTAAAAGATTTTTACTTCCCGGGTGCACGTCAAAACATGGACGCCAATAATATAGTCCCTATTTTTCTCTTTTTCTTTCTCCGCACCCCATATTTGAAAAAGTACATTTTTTTACATTGATGTTTAAATATATATAATGATTTTACTTGAAAAATATTTGGTAGCATTTTATAAAAGGGAAAATGTAGCGATATGCTGTTTACTATGGGTGGTGCGGCTCAGGATAAACAGTGAAAATTTTCGCGGGTACTTGTCGTTGAGCCCACTACGAGCTGTGCTCCCTATCACTGTCGTCATTACTTTTAAAAGGTAAATAGAGTTAAAAAAATAAACCAAAAACAATTTCAACAACAACATTTAAGTTAAAATAACATTAAGGCTACCCTATAATAAAATAAACAAACTTGTGTCTTGGTCAAAACATTTCTGAAAGCCAATTTGGTAGTATATTTGTCGTCCTAACTCCACCTCGCCATACAGTGCTGTGTTAGTCCTTCCGTCCATTATCCATACAGATAACCCTGGAACAAACGGCTGTAACTCAACAGTAGAAGTGGACCTAGAAAGTGAATTAATATTATTTCTTATTATAATATGTATCATTTCGAGTAAAATATTTTAATGTTAAATCATGAAACAATGGGCATTTACAAGCATAGGAACATAACTGGATGATGGGTATACCCTTAATCTGGACAACTGATCAATGACTTTCCACATTATAATAAGTCAATACTTACAACACCTTATTGATTCGCTCACGATTCAAATATTATTTATGCTAAAAGAATCAAAGGAGTGCCAATTGGGCACCGGAATCTGATAATCATCACAAAAAAGCAAACCACACAACAAGCACAAAAACACATGTATACAACGAAATGTCAATTCGCAACATCCACTCAAGTCGAACCAAGAGTGAGCTCATGTGCTTTGGAAGAGCAAACAGCCATTGCACACGATCGATTTAGTTTGGGTCGAATCCAATAAACATGATAAAGGACGACAATTCTATATGTCAAACAAACAGCTGTGCTCCTCTTAGATATAGAAATCTGGTACTTATCTACATGCAAGTGATGTCTTCTGTTAAAGTTCTTGTCTTGAGCTTGCAAAATACAATACCAAAACGGGTATAAAAAGGTTTATTTGGTTATGCTGTATATCGATATTTCAAGGAGTAACCTCTCATCAGCAGCATTCGAATCAAAAAATTGGAAGATCAAAAATCCAAAATATTAAATAAATAAAAAATTCTCAAAACTAAAAAATGCGAACAGGAAAGCAAAAACCAGCACCGAGGATATCAACCATGTGCATTACAAGGAAAGAAACCTGGTGTTTTAAACAATTTTGAATTTAACAATCGGAAATTTCAATGACAAAACTATTAGAAATTTATTGGTAAAATCGTGTCAGACAATTCTGACGACCAGGCTTGTGATTACCTTCGGGGACCTCTGGTCCACCAGCAGCGGTTATCGATCCAGTACTTTCAGAATACAATATACCAGAACTTTTAAGATAATGGCTTACCCTACTGCAAAGCTTTCAAAACGCATCCATGCCAAAAGGGACGCTTGGGCATCACACGTGAAGTCATAATAGGCATCAGTCGATGACGTCATACCCTCAACTGCCTGTGTTCTCATCCGGAACTTATAGGTTCTTCCGGAAATTACCTGAAAATAATACGACAATTCTTTAATAGCTTGGTAATATCATGATATTGCTAACCTATGGTCTGTTCGTAAATCGTTTTACTAATATGCAAATAACCCCAACTGAGTAATGAATACCGTCTGTGTCCGCTTGTTAATTTCAAATATGGAAATGTCTTCAATTGATGCTGGTTAATGGGCGTGGTGTTGGGTACATTTAATCCACACATCATCTTTATATAGTAATTTATTTTACTTAGAAACTGAGCTAAATAAAAAGTAAATCATTTTATTTATATGACAATTTATTACCAACTGAGCCAGTATATGTTGCTGGCTTTTTTTTCTTTTGTTGATTTTGATCATTTTCGCTGATTAATAAAAGTTGCGTTGCGTGATCTCATCTGTCTAATGTTCTTTAATTTACAAAGAAGGTATACCAACTGAGTTTAAGAACGAAATTGTCTTGAAGTAAGTATATTTTACTAATATAAAATTTCTCTTTTTCACTGAGTCAGAAATACTGTCTGCGTTGCAGGCTATTTTTTTTTAAATTGCCGCTGGTTTATGGGCGTTGTGTTGGGTACACGTAATCAACATCTCATCTTTACATAGTAATCTATTTTACTAAGAAACAATATACCCCAACTGAGTGTAAGGATGAAATTGTCTTCTTAAAATTGATTTATTGTACTTAAATGACAATTTAGTCTTAAATGTATATGTTGCTGATTGCTTTTCATTGGAAATTTTTAAAATATTGCTGATTTATGGAGCCTGTGTAATGTAAGATATGAGTTTTTGGCGATTTGAAGTATAGTATGTCTGTGCTTTGGTGGAACTTGAATACCATGACAATGAACCTCATACTGTGTAAGAGATACGTTTGTCCTTTCTCGTTGACATGCAATTACTCACCTTTCTTATCTTGTTTACAAACTAGAAGATTCATTTTTAGGATAAATATAAATTGGTAAGCAACAAGTGTGGCTTAATGTAAACAAATTATGTTTTCCAACTTTCTAATTCACGAAAAATAAGACAAAATCGAAAAAGTAGTAATGCAAAGGAAATAAGAATGTAAAACCACGATCTCGAGCATGGCCTCAAATTCTTAGCAAAGACTATTTATGAAAGTACAAATGTAGTAGAAGCTATTATTTTTAACCAATAAAAGAATTAGAAAGTTACTGAAAAGCACAGAAAAAAGTGTTAATAGCGAAATGGGTAACTTTGGCGAGGAACCTCCAACAAAAGAGCCAACTGTCAATGTGACCCTCGCGGAAGGAACCTGCTATATCAAAGCTAGCCTTCCATCCAGAGTACCCCTGGGGATGAATTAATTTAAGAAAGAATATGGAGTAAATGAACATGAGACCACAACACATATGTTAACTCCAACTGCAATTAATTTCTATGAGCGCTGTATATGGCCGTTTCGGAAAATTATTCCTCATCAGCAACCTAAAACCCAAACAAAGGAAATCCAGAATTCAAAAGATGTTCAAAATGCATTAAGTCAAACGAAATCCAAATATATATAGCTAAGGGCAAAACTATGATGGATGGAGTTAAACCTTAGGTTTTAGAATTTACATAAATTTATATAGTGGTTAAAAACAAACCTTCTATAGTAGAAAAACTTTCAAGGTGAACTCTGGAAATCAAAAACACAATATATAAGTTCCAAACAATGAAAGGGACATCTCCCAAATGTCGCCACAGACATATATCTAGGTGAAGGCACGACGTTGAACTCCCCAGACAGAGGGAAATCCTACAGCAGAGCAGAGTGAACCGCTCAGGTGACCCTTAGGGAGAAAGCTTCTACAATAGCGCAACTTTCAAGGTAAATATTGAAGAGGAACCTACTACAGTTATTATAATAACCATTATGTGTTGTGGTATTATAATAACCAACCGTTTTTATATACCTGTTTTGGTATTTGTATTTCGAAACCACTTGGTCGATAACCGCTGCTTGTGGACGAGAGGTCCCCGAGGGTAATCACAAGCCAGGTCTTCAAACTTGTCTGACACGAATTTACCATTACATTTCTATTTTTTTTTCTTCTAAGTTTTCTTTCCTTGTCCTGTACATGGTGGATATTCTAGGTACTGGATTTGGCTTCCTGTTCACGAGTTTCTGGCTTTGAATGCTTTTCATTCAATACTTTTGGTCTTTGACTTTCCATTGCTGCTGATGAGAGGTTACTACTTGAAATATCGATAAACAGCATAACCAAATTCACCATTTTTATACCCGTTTTGGTATTTGTGTCTTATTGGTGTATTCACTGAAGAATTGTGATAACAAATGCTTGGTAACGTATTATAATAACCAATGCTTGTTGATGAAGTATAATAACCTATGCTTGTTGATGTATTATGATTACCAATGTTTGTTGATGAATTATGATTACAAATGCTTGTTGATGAATAATGATAACAAATGCTTGTTGATGTATTGTGATAACCAAACTTTGTTGATGTACTACGACAACAAATGCTTGTTGGTGAATTATGATTACAAATGCTTGTTGATGTATTATGATAACCAATGCTTGTTGGTGAATTATGATTACAAATGCTTGTTGATGTATTATGATAATCAATGCTTGTTGATTTATTATAATCACCTATGTTCGTTGATGTATAATAATAACCAATGCTTGTTTATGTATAATAATAACTAATGATTGTTGATATATTATAATGACTATTGCTTGTTGATGTATCAGCATAACAAATGCTTGTTGATGTATTGTGATAACCAAACTTTGTTGATGTACTATGACAACAAATGCTTGTTGGTGAATTATGATTACAAATGCTTGTTTATGTATTATGATAACCAATGCTTGTTGGTGAATTATGATTACAAATTCTTGTTGATGTATTATGATAATCAATGCTTGTTGATGAATTATGATTACAAATGCTTGTTGATGTATTATGATAACCAATGCTTGTTGATGAATTATGATTACAAATGCTTGTTGATGTACTATGACAACCAATGCTTGTTGGTGTATTATAGTAACAAATGTTTGCTGATGAATTATAATAACCAATGCATGTTGATGAATTATAATAACCAATGATTGTTGATGTATTATAACAACCAATGCTTGTTGATTTGCTTTCTTATTCTCGTTTAGAAGATTACTTTCAATTCCTTCAAGACAAGTGGAACCATTTTCTTTTAACACCACTTGTAGTAATACTAATTTTGGGGGGTTTTCTTCACTCTTTTCTCCGCAAATTTAGTCACATACAATTTAAATCTATTGTGTTTTCCAATTTAGCCATCACCTCACTATCTCTAATATTTTTTACAACCGTGTTGTGTTTTGTGTTAGTACCTGACCCTAAAACTGCTATGGAAGGTTTTGATTTGATTTGAACATATTTTATTCATGAAAAGAGTTGGAAGAGGGAGTTTTGGTGCCATAAAACATCGTTAATTCATTGTCTCTTTTCAAATGCATGTACCAAACTTCAAATGTCAAAGAAAGATAAATACAAAATGAGACAATGATATATACGAGCAATTATAGGTTTGTTTGTACTTGTCTTTCCTTTGGTTTGTACTTGTCTTTTTGATGTTTTCTGTTCCTTGTTTAGGAAGGGGGTCTATCTGTTACTATTTCTGGGCTTGATTTGAATTATATGCATTTTATTTAGACCATGGGCCAATAGCAGAACCGCGAGCAGTGCCAAATGGCCTCGTTGAAGGCTGCTGGCGGTTGTCCATTGTGGTTTTTCTAAATTGCCGTTTAATTGTGGGCTGTTTTGCGTACATTTATTCCACATCTCATTATTTGCTATAGTACTTAGCATAGTACTCATTTGGTACAAGCATTTTCAAACTAGGTTTTAAGGCACAAAACCTTTTTTTTTTTATTACGAATTTTCGATTTTCGGTTGTGAGAAACAATAGTGAAACTAAGGTGATCATCATACTCAACTGAATCCACACAGAGAAAGCTTCTTTTATACATTTCATCTAACCTGTATTGTTAAAACATGAAATATAGAAAAAATGACAGTAAAATCACTTGTTTGCAAGATACAAAGGTAATATATAAGTCATTTAAAGAAGTATTTTATTTCTTATGAAAAAGTATTTCCCTTCATTTTTCTGTGCATGTACAAGACTTTTGGAAAACTTCCAAAAATCTGTGAGTGAGTGAGTTGGGGTTTACCTCCTTACAATGCTATATAGGTGAACATGAAAGGGTGATACAATGGACATGAAATGATGATGATAAATGAAACATTGGGGTGGGGTGAGAAATTAGCCTTTTTGGTGCACTTCATTGCAAATTCTGGCAGCAGAGGTTAAGATAGAAAATATTGTGTAGAAGGATTTCTGATATATAAAATAATGTAAATAATGAAAAATGTTCTATCACGGCGCCTTTAAAAATTCATAAATCATATAAAGCCAATTGAAAAGGTTTTATCAAATCCTATTTATTTTGTCATTGGTTTTAACAGCTAAATTAAATAATGCTAAACATATTTGTTGTAGCATAGTTTCAAAAAAGAACTATATATCAAAATGCCCTTAAACTTTTTATTTGACCGATTTTGATATAATATTGCATAATATGAACTTCTAATAACAATTTTGTGGCTGACTAATTTGAAATTTATGTGCAATAATAAACGCATTTACTCTGTCAATGAAGATTTATATGGATATTCCATGTGTGAGTTCTGTTTTAATGTGTCATGCTCATAGACTTTTCCTCATAGCTTATAATTTTTCATTCATTGCTTAGTTATGCACACGTCATTAAGCTGTCAAATTATCGGCTTTCAAAACCAACAAACTATAACAAAAGCATGTTCTTACCACACTCATGCCACAACTTGGACTGGCACTGTCGGTGTCAAGGTTAATTGAAATATTTAGAATATAAAGTCCTTGATCTTCTGTAACAGGCAGAGCGCATGTTGACACGGACTGGCTATCATCCGGGTTACTCTCGTCTGCCGTCTGACCTATGATCTGGTACACTGTATCATTGTTTGGAATCAGTCTAAACGAAGCGATCAGTACATTGTCCACTTTAAGACATTGGTAAGATGCTGAAACAGAAGAGGGACACATGGACAAAATAATGTGAGCTATGG
Source organism: Arcuatula senhousia (assembly GCA_963971305.1). Lineage (NCBI taxonomy): Eukaryota > Metazoa > Mollusca > Bivalvia > Mytilida > Mytilidae > Arcuatula > Arcuatula senhousia. The sequence continues at coordinate 3,826,017 of OZ020303.1, forward strand.
TGCATAAAATTTAAGATTAGATGGTCTAAAGACATCAAATTAGGTTTCTTAATCTTTATCAAAAAACTTGACCAAGTCTAAAATAGGATGGCTTCAAGAACACGACTTAAGACTAAGATAAGTCTTAAGATGGTCTGAAGATAGCTTCGAGAACACCGTCTCTGCTTCATTTGAATGAAAAAACAAATCAGCAAGCAAATGAGCACAATTAGTGCCCATTGGAATCCCTATTGTTTGCTGAAAAACAAGTCCACTAAACTAAACAAATATGTTATCTATAAGAAAGTTGAGCATGTTTATTATTTTGTCTTCTGTAAATTTGGTCTTTTTCTTGGACTCGTTGATGACAAAGTAAGTCTTACTATAATCGATAACCAGTTATTTGTTCCTGCGTTTTCCACTCTTTATTGAAAAAAGCTGCGTTTAATTAGCTGTGCCAATCGTGACTAGAGTTGTTCATGTGGAATAGAAGTGTAAAGTGTGGAGAAATCGAAAGTTTTGATGCTGTTGCAAGATGAAAGTGATATGGTATTAAGAAGCTCGATCATTTCTTTCGAATTCAGGATCCACTTTGATTGACACCATTTTGTGGAATAAAAACATTCGTAATATTTCTGGAGGCTGGATTTTATTTTTTATTAGTATTGAACTCAACAGAACTGAAAGAGGTTCAGTATTACATCTGGATGACCCCGCAATGAAGCGCTGTTTGTATGGATTTTTATGTAATTAAGATATCCAATACAGGGATGGAATGTCAACATTATTGGCACCAACAGAAAGGCCGATAGAGGAAATGGCTGATATGTGATTGTCAATTATTTGCCTCCTTAGACAGTGTTGTTGCTGTGTGTGTGGTGCTATTGCTGATACAACCACCCCCTAGTTCAGCTGTCAAGCAGTCAAAGTAGTGTTTTTTGCACACAAAAATGGTGCAATTTGGTTCTTTGTCTGCAGGTTCAACAACATATTTGGCATGTAAGGGAGCAACCATTTGGTTTTTATAGGGGGCTATGGATATTTTCTTCGTCCTGCCTTTATATTTTCGGAAAAAGTCGAGCCTGGATTTTTTTATGCGCTTGCGCGCGCAATTTTATATTATTTTTAAAGCAACTATAATTATTTTAGCCAAAAATACCATCCATTTTATTCAAAGCACTGTCCTGCCCTTTTATTACTAGATTTTTGCCATCCTGCCTTTTAATTTCAAATTTCACCATAGCCCCCCCATAAAAATCAAATGGTTGCTCCCATAGGTGGACAATGTTTTGGCAACATCTGTGTTGCTGAAAATGGATGTAGCCTTAGTGCTCTCAACGTATGTGTCAAACATGATGTTCTATCATGGAAATCATGATATTCTCAACAAGCTCTCGAGTAATGAATCAGTTGCAATACGTAAACCTCATTTGATTGTAGCAACTGAATGTATGCTTGTCTTAGAAATTTGTACCAAGTTTTTCTTTGGCCTTAATTTCGAGCGAAAATTTGTAATGTGTCAGTACCGATATGAGAAATGATACACAAATCGAGGATTATTTACTAAAATGACATCATAACGAAAGCCAAGATTGAAGTAAAGAAAAAAAACTGTGGTCGCAGATTCCGGATGCTATAAACATGTTCACAAAACTAAATATTTGATTTTCTGTATTTTATTTTTGCAAGACTGATGAACGAGAAATTAACAAAAAAAGCTCTTTCCATAATCGAATATACAAGATATTTGTACCTGCGTTTGCGTTTTTTATTTATATTTTTTTTTGCAATAACGTTTTATCAAATAAAGGTAATAACAAATTTACTGAAATTTATATTTTATAATTTATAAATCGCAATGGTCATGACTTGGCACAGGCATTTCTTTAAACCATGTTTATGTCAATATATACATTATAGATTGCAATCGTCCTGACTTGGTACAGGCATTTCAAATGAAATGGTGAGTTAAACCAGGTTTTATGGCGCGTAAAACCTCCCTCTTCCATTGTGATCTTAGGGCCCGGTAGTAACACAAAACACAACATGGTTGTGAAGATATAATAGGGATGATAAGGTGGTCATCTCTGAACACCAATCACCAATCAAAACAATCAACTATAACTAATACGTTCAACATTATTTTGAATTTTTCCGCCAGTACCTGATAACGAAGGAATTTTTTGGGGGAACCTTGGTCTAACAGTCGGTCACGGCGACAGCGGAGTCATATAAAAAAAAATCAGAAAAATTTGTACAAGCCCTGGCATATCGAATAAGTTGTGAAATATAACATGTATAAAGACCGTATTAGCAGGTGAAATAGGTATGTTACTTTCAAGGTTAGAAAAATTGATCATTTGAAAATAAAGTCGTCTTTTTCGTCGTAATTTTTTGTACTGTTATGACCAACCTTGTCATATTCGTGGTCATATTCTAGATGCAAATCCAAGAATGATTTGAAGCGATTGGATTCGGTGGTTTCTTCGTTTATTCTATAACTCTGATAAATCAAAGGATCTATCAAACGAAGCGTTGTTGACAGAAAGGACATCGTCGATGTATCTTAATACATTTACGAGATTAGGGTTGGACATTGGGATGTTTGGAATTGAAGTACAGTGTATATAATGCAGAAAAATCAAATGGTTAACGACTACTACAAATTAAAATAACTTGGAGAGAAGAATTTACATCAGATCTTTTGCATTTTTGAATATTTTGACATTTTATTGGAACAAATTCTAGGTTAAAAATTATATAAATGTTCTTGAAGTGGTACATTTTGTTGAACCAGTTTTATAGCCGAAAAATGAAATGAACAATTAGTAGATCCATGGAGGCTCAAAGTCGGTTTTAATTTTTTTTTATTATTTACCTGCTTATAAATGCAGCTTTTATTTTCATTAAGACTTCATATTTTATAAATTGCAATATTTAGGTTCAATTGCTTTTCACAAAGAAAAGCAGTTTACTGAAAAAAACAACTCTTTTTTGTGAAAAACCTCGATCCCAGATTTTCTGCTATCAATCAGTGTAAATGAAAATGGCCACGTTCGTTGAACAAAATTATTTTGTGATGTAAACAGATAATTTTGATTATTTCGAAATGCGGGGACAAAATCTAGGCTCTTAACATATTTTGTCCATTTTTTTATTTTTGTCTTTAATAAGACTAGATCCAAATCAGCAGCAAATCACATTTTTGTTTTTATACATTTCAGATGATCCTGTGAAAATTTTAAATTTCAGACAAGAACAATAATTTTAACTATGGACTGCGATAATATTTAGTTGTCTGCTAAGATTTAGAATAGCTGCAAAAGAAAATGAAATTATTTATTAAAATTTGGAAGAAAACTTAGGACACAATTCATAACAATATGTTTGATATTTTAACATAGAAGACTTTTCACATTTTTTTTTATTGATATTTATTAACTCCAAATAAATACATGAACTAGATATTTGTTTATTTATATTTATTTACCATTTCATCCGAAATAATTAGAAATTTATCTTCATTTTTGAATATTTATGAAATATCGAATTTCAAGAGAATAAAAACTGTCATATGTTATAAAAGTAATTAAAGTTTGATTTATTTTGGGATATCATGTAAAAGCCATTAGTCTTGGTGATTTTCACGGGCAATCATCGGATATCTCAGCTCTGGATCAGAATTATGATTAATGGCTGGTTGTATTTACATAAACCTTCTCTGTCTCTCACTCTGAAATAATATACCCAGATAAAAATCATCTTTATACTAAATTTGTTCACATCAATGTAAACAAGTGATCTCAAAGGATCAAAGATATTTGTAAGCATCAAAATTGATAGCAAACTTTTTAATTTGTTTAAACTGAATAGAAAAGTACATTTGAAAAATGTATGCACAATTTAAAATTATTCCGTGTATTGGTCGCATTGTATGCATCCCATTCTCTTTTTCAACTGCATATTGATACGCATATATACAAATTAATGAAATGTTGCTTTAATTGTCTATATAAAAGATAAAAATTTAGAAAAATAAATGATTTATTTCAATTATATGCAATTCTCTCTTTTGAAGTTCTATATGTTAATGCAACATTCCCTGCTATGATGCATAACGTGAGTGAGTGAGTTGGTGCTGGAAAGGGGGAAAGGTGGGTAGGTGAGGAAAATTTATTCTATGTGGTGACAGACAAATAATTAAGCTTGATATTCTCCACACACGTTAGCACATGCACTTTGGTCAGCGGTCATGCTTTCCGTATCATAATGACTCGATAACCCCCATGGACGAGGACCACTATATTTCAAATGCCATGGTCGCTCTGTGGACTCAGCAATATCCCGATGTAATAAAACCTAGACCTTTAGTCGCCTCTTGCTACAAGCTTAACTCTGCTGCGTCACCCGGTCCCGAACGGCGGAACGTGTTGCATTGCAACACACAAGAAGGATACGGTTTTTTTATTTCTTTTTGGACTGAATTCATAAATAATAAATTCTTAAATACTTCGGCTACATCAGTATTTCTGTCTAAATTTGTCGTTTCTTCCTTGAAAAAAAAAAAACTGATCATCCAATTTTTGTAGATATATTCTTTATTTCAACAACGTCAATCTTACATGACAATGTGTTTTCACTTGCAGATGACCATTTTTGAATTTACGGTTTACAACTGAATAAGGGATTGGTTTTCCATGGAAGTATTGAATTGACAATTTATAACTTCCATGGTATAACCAATAAAATCAAAACATACAGCATCAACACTGATCAATTAGAAAAGAATTGACAATGATAAATCTGTCAATTCTTCCTTATGTCTTTCTATTGGCAAATGTATTGATAAATAACAATAAAGATTTCTACATGTTCACAGCATTCTTGAAAAAAAAGAGATCTTATGATGACGTTCTATCCTTGAAATTCAAAATTACATAAAATCATTACAAGCGACGCTTTATTGCTTGGCCATCCAAATGTACCACTTTTGTTTACATTAATATTAACCGCAATAAAATTCGGCCGTAAAAATACTTTGAGCATTCTCAGCAACTTCTTAACCTAAACTTAGGCAACCTAAACTATATTCTCATTCATTTTTAAACGGTAGGTAAAGTAACCAATATATATTCCGATCAATAATTGATTTTTACTTGTCTTAGTTTTTGTTAACAAATAAAACTGTGAATATATCAAGAAAAAAAATATAACTTAATAAAGAAATAGTTCTTACAGAAAATAATATGTTATCACTTAAACTAAATGTTTGCTTCTAACATTTTCTTTTTTCATAATTGATTCTACTGAAACAAATACATTAAAGTCTAATCCTGTCCACATATTGATGTGGTTTTTTTTATAGATATGATATCATTTCAGCTAAATATGTTTGAAAAAAAGAATAATTTAGGTACTTTTTAAGGTTGACTATCTAGGTGTCCTGAAAATTATCCAAAATTGAGAGACTTTCGTGAACATGACTTAAGTTAAAAAAGCCTCTAATTAAGAAGGACTTGAGAAGGGTCCTAAAGATAGGAATGCTTCGAGAACATCACCCCTGAATTTTCAAGATCTTCAAGTTATCAGCTGTTATCTCGATTGACATGGCTAAAAATTATAATTTCCTCAAAAAGGAACGAAAACGAAGGAACAAATATCTGGGTGTCGATTGAGCTTCCATTTACACATTATTCTAGTAAAAAGGACAAAGTACAAGGTATGTTAAGGGCTGTTTGCCCCCTTTTTCAAAACTGACAAACTTCTATGAAATGTTCATTATACTACTCTAAAGAGGTGAATTTCAAATAATTTATATGTTTCAAGTGTATGATTTATCAGCTTTCTTCTCCATGTTGTGCTAAATATATGGGAAAAGCGACTTTTTCTCAAAAAAGCGCGAAATATAGTCAATTTTCATGTTTTTAAATATAAAATGTTTGAGCGAACCTGTTGCCCATAAAAATATTCAAACTGTGAGTGTAGCATCACTTTACCAATGTTTTCTGAAAATATCTTTGTGGGTCACAGGTTCGCTCATATTTATTTTCACAAAAACTTCATAAATTACATCAACTTATAGCTTATTTTGTCTATTTGACTGGTTTTACTATTTTTCCGCACATGCATCGTTTAACAATTTAGTTCAATTTCTAAAAAACAATTCCTTACCCACCAATTATAATATTTTAACTACAAAATACTACAATTACAATGAAATATTCCAATCGAAATGCTTAAATTTTGGACAACATATTTTTTACTTTGATGGACTTGTTTTTCAGCAAAAAATTGGCAATAGACACTAATTATCCTGCATCAATGCTTGCTCATTTGTTTCTTAATTTATGCAAAACGTACTTCTTACAATCACTTATTGACAAAAATGATCATAGACATGCTCTATCTTTTGACCTTATTTTTTTAGCTTTTTCATCTTCTTCATTCGATGATGTCCTTTAACGAAACAATCTCTGAAGTTGTGACTTAATTCCTACATCTCATATTTTCCCAGGATTTTAAGATTAAGGACACCACAAATTCTAGGAAGTCTGTTTCTAGGTTGGATTCACATCTTGAAATTGACCAAAGCCCTGTGACAAGCTCGATGACTTTAACTTTCTCATCGTAAAGTTTTTTGTGTAGCAGCAGTGTTCTGTCCTCTCCAGACGTTGGCGAATCACACTGATTCAATATTTCATGTTTTGTGGGGAGGGCGTACCATGATTTTCATGATAAAGCGTCGCGTCTAACAAACAAATTGTTTTACAAATGGTTATGTTGCTCCTCGACTTGTGTTTATAATAACATTTTTATTTTAAGAGTGAACAGATAAGCGTCGATTCGCAGTCAATATCAAAGATAAAACCAGAAGACATAGTGGTCGGTGTAACCACAAAATGTCTTTTTCGAGTGAAGAGCAGCATAACTATTCCGGTGTGCTGTTTTATAGGAAAGTGGTTCCACAATGGGATAAAATTTGACTTTATGAATTACTTTACGGATAACCGAACATGAAGCTCTTTACACATCCCTTGAGTACTGACTGATTGAAACACGTGTAGAACTATACAATGTTTCAAACGAATATATGCGTAACATACATATGAATTGCAATGTAAACGATAAAAGTCTCATTGAATGATAAGGGATGTGGAATTAGTGTACGCGACACAACCTACAATATGAACAATTTTAAAAATCCACAATGGAAAACAGCAAGCTGCCTTTAATGTGACCAGCGGTCGCTGTTTTCCGTTTTGCAATTGGCCCTGGATTGAAAATAAACTACATATGATTCAAGCCAAATCCTAAAGTGCCAATGAAAGACCCTCTTCTTGACCAATACAAACATCAGCTTTGATAAAGATTCCTTGCTTAGGACAGGCACATTTAAAATGTGGCGGGGTTAAACTAGTTTTTGGGCCCAACCCAAATTATCCAATTATTATTTATTATCCAATCATGTACGTACTTATTACTATATAATCTTATGATTATCTTACCCTCTTGTGTCCTCTCAGTTTCGGCTACCTTCAAATACAAACACAAAAAGTTATAAACTTTGGGGTTTATTTGTTTATTTATCATTTTATCTCCTTTTACTCCATTAAAAATTTAATTGGTTTTGCAACAATAATTAAAAATTGGTTGTTGTACGAATAAAAATAAAATGTAAGCTAAATAAAAACAAAACCGTGCTTCTTTAACCGATGTGTTCATTAAAAGTGAGAAACATCAAAATTAAATTGAACATAAAAATATACATTAAAAACAAATCAATTTTACAATAAAAACATAAATCACCATAACATTTTCTTTTTCATTTCACTTTATCTAAAACTTTTGCACGATAAATAATCAGATATAACTTAATAAAATATGATCGCAGGTTTTCCAAAATTTAATGTTATATCATTGCAGATATAAAGATACAATCAAAGTAGTCTTGGTGTCGTTATTGTTGTCAAATGCACAGTTGTATCATATTGGCTTTTTTTTTGCTGGTTCGTTTTGTTTGAATATAAAAAATCAATTATTATTTTACACTCGAAACAAAACAATACATATAACATCAATCTAAAAAATGGGCAAATGAAATATATTCGACTAAAATAATTTAAAAAATGATTGAAAGTACAAATTTAGTGTAAATTCGGTGAGTGAAATAAAAGGTTCTTAAGTCAGAACAAACATACCAAAAATATTTTTTTTTAAAAGCATAAAATTTCTCACACAATTTCTCTTAAAAAACTATTATAATGATAATGAATTTAAAATTTTAGACCATCTTATATTCCCATTAAATAACACAACACAGCAAAGTTAAAATATTTTCGTCAGCTCGTTATGTGATGATATTTTTGATATAGCCAAATGATATTCAAATTTGAACGTAAAATGACACTGATTAATTTTGTATTTTAAAATTTTTGGCATAATTTTCTCATTTCTTAATTTTCACTGTTATAAGCAGAAGGGTACAATTTAATCATAGCATATACATGTCAAAAAATCCTTTTTATATACTGATTCGAAAAATGATATTGGAAATTACATACATCGCCAGAGAATTTTTTATCGTCGATTATCAGCTATTATTATTCATATATTTTACGCCTGATTTTATATATAAATTGAAACAAACCAGTCAGTTTTAATCCCTTACGTTTGAAATTAAATTGAAAACTTTTTTTGAAACTTTATATTATTTAAAAAAAAAACCATTAGAAGGTATAATTATAATGATAGTGACTTACCTGAATATATAGAATGAAAATAACCAATACAACACTCGTAATGATCTGAAAATATATCAACAAAAATATATAAGAAATAAATATTACACCAAAGTTCGAGACTTTTTTTAATGTACCGGAAAAGTTGTATTTTAGTACATTATGGAGGTAGCTGCAGTTTGTTGGATCGGTTTAAAGAATGATAACGATACGGCTTATCAATGCAAGTCCTATATTTGTCCTTAGAGAAGTAAAACAATGACCGATACAAAACAAAAATTACCTTCATGATTTCCATAGACTGCGATATTTTTATATTAATACTAGTTTATTAAATATAATAGTTTGTATAATATTAAATTTCTCTTTTTTTTCAATTTTTCATGTGAAGATGATTTAAAATGTCAATCATTGATTATTATCTTTTTTATTTTGACCAATCAAAACTTTCGTTACAAACTACTGATGTATTAAATTTCTGACTTTTATTTGCGAGTTCTTCAATTTCAATTTTAAGAGCTTTTAAATACATTTTTATACTGCAAAGTTTTCTATGTATTACATACATCTAGTGATGTGCACTAGAATATGGCACGCCGTTCTCGTCAAAAGTATGATTCAAATATAAGTTATTTTACACACTCAAAATTCTGAAATACACACTCAAAATTTTGAAATACACACTTAAAATTAAAATTCACACTCAAACTTGTACAAACTACACACTCAAAACAATAAAACACACACTCAAAATAATAAAATTTACACTCAAAATGTTGCTCTTAGTAAACACTGAAGTTTGACTGTGTTTGCACTCAAATCTGACTGTGTATGCACTCAAAATTGTGCGCATTGTTTTCGCGCAGAGCTCATGAATATTCATATCATCTGGGTGTTTTAGGAGTTTTACAATCAAATCCTTCACCGGGCGTGATAAATAAATCAAGTCCGATCAACGACACAGAAGATCTTAATTGTCGAGCTTTTCCAGTCGTTGTTGAATGTCTATGAAAGTAGAGTGCAACTTTTACATCCACCAACATGGGACAACAATTAATTTATAACATGTACGCAGAATGTTCCGAATGCAATTCAAACATCGAGGAAACCATGATATATGAATATTCATGAGCTCTGCGCGAAAACAATGCGCACAATTTTGAGTGCATACACAGTCAGATTTGAGTGCAAACACAGTCAAACTTCAGTGTTAACTAAGAGCAACATTTTGAGTGTAATTTTTATTATTTTGAGTGTGTGTTTTATTGTTTTGAGTGTGTAGTTTGTACAAGTTTGAGTGTGAATTTTAATCTTAAGTGTGTATTTCAAAATTTTGAGTGTGTATTTCAGAATTTTGAGTGTGTAAAATAACTTATATTTGAATCATACTTTTGACGAGAACGGCGTGCCATACTAGAAATTATCAATTCCCTCGTTTTTAATGTTGACCCCGGGTAGCCAGTTTCTTCAGGCCCGTACACAGAATTTTCTCAAGGGGGTGCGAAATGATTGGCCGGGGTCTGGGGCAACTACATGCCCCCAGCTAGATTACAAAAAAACTCAAATTAGGAATATAAAATGTCTTAGAATAATTGTAGAAAAATCTTATTTTCATATTCTAAAAATGAAGATTGTACCTGCAAATACTTTATTTTTTCAAACTTAAAGTCATTATTTATAACATGAATAGTTAAGATTTCTTTATTTTTCATAAATCTTGATTCGGGTGTTTTATTACTTTTATAACATATCTTGGTCATTTTCATTCTATTTTATGTTAAAGTCTTTAAGACAACATTTTCTGCAATGTACTTTGAAATGAAAACAGCAGTTGGTTAAAAAAACATGGTCCTATCCAATTCCGGTACATCACTGGGGATTTCGAGCATTAATTTTGACCGTTTAGCTTATTCTAAATGAACATGGCCATGTTCATCTAAATGTCTGATGTGTTTCGGATATCTGTGGTGAATACTAAGGGAGGTAACTCCAAAGCATTTTTTGTTTAAAGTTTGAGTGTTTCTAATCGAAAGTTGAGATTTTCGAGATTGCATTTTTTATTTGAGTTTCATTATAGCCTCTTTTCAAATGCGTTTTGAAAATTTATTGTACTGTTCATTAAAATCTGTATTTCCATTGGTACAACGCTTAATTAAAACACTTGGAGTTGATATTAACAACTATTTAATCAAAATTCCGAGAAAAGACAACTTGATAAAATCCTGAGAAACAATGAGTTTACACTCAATGGTCAAATCTACAGACAGGACATAGACGTCCTTAAGAGAGGTAGTGTCTTTGCAGAATTGGCAGACATGAGAATTAAAAGAAAAATGAAAACATTCTAAGCTGATTTTAGCACAAGAACAAAATAATTTTCTGTGCTAGATATAGAGATGAAATATTCCTTTTATATAAAGGATCGGAAGCAGAAATTCATGAGTTCTTCCGACTTGCCAATTCTTGCCACAGGTCATTGAAATTTACATATGACACTTCTTAATCAGAAATGCAACTCCTAGAAACACTCATATATATATACAAAGGGGAGAGATTTTACCTGAATGGAACCTTTGACTTAAAAAACATATACGGAAAAGACGGATACATTCCAATATTTAGAAAGACTCAAGCTCCCATCCAAAAGGAGTATTAAAATGATTCATTAAAGGAGAAATAATTCGACGTATTAGAAATACAAGTGACGCAATACAGCTTCAAAGTGTATTTAAAGTTTTCTTAAGGCACGAACCATTTTCTTATGGTGGGGGGGCCTGGGATTTAAAAAAAAAAAATATTAATTCCAATTTTTACAGAAAAAAAATAAAAATGCTCCTGATGGAGCTGAAAAAAAATAAATATTCATGAATTTGAAAAAAAAAGTTATGCTTCCTTTGAACACAAATGATGAAACCCCCATTTTTTTCGGCCTCGCTTCGCTCGGTATTCATCACCTTATTTATCATTGCCTTTTGCAGAAGTTTCAAATTTTGATTATATTGTGCTACGAATATTATCACTTTTGATCTGTTTATGACATGCTTACATATATAGTTTTGTTCTGTAATGGTTTGAACCTCTGCTGTATGACTCCCAATCAGGATAATTAAAAGTTACATTGCATTTCTTAGGCTTTGCAATGTGATTATTATAACCTATTATACATAGCACAATATTGTTGCATTATACCCATACAATAGTTGAGAAGGGTGTAATGTTTTTGACTGGTCAGTCAGTTTGTTTGCCCGAGGGATCATTTCCATAACTGATTACCCCAAAACTATTGACCTTATGCTTTCAATATTTGGAATTTATCATATGGTCGGGTACGTTTTCTGATCTATATATCGTTAACAGGTCTTAGTTGTTTTCAATGCTTTCAGAATATAGATTCTGTATCATTTTGTGATGTCTGTCAGTTTCCATGACCTTCAGCCGCCCTTGGACTCCTTGGTATAAAGAACAAGCATTTGAAGTGTGTACATCTTAGACACCCATATCCGGCTTGGCAAATACAATTATATCTTTTTGTTTTAAAACCTCCCCATCCCACTGGTAGATCCAGAAATTTCTGTAAGACGGGACGTAGTGACTAGCATTGGTCAATCTTCACATATTTCTTACATTTCCAACTGCATTCTTGTGTTGTTTTGTAGTTCATATGATGATTTTTTTTAAAAAGAATAAATTATGAAATCTATAAATAATCAAGATTAGCTTTCAGGAAATCACAAGAATGGATGATTATGCATCATTTATTCAAGAGATTTTAAGGCCTTAAGCGATCCCCATATCTGTTTAGTATGCTACTTAATTCGCAAGATCCTTCACCATATCAAAAGGCTTGTTTTTATGATCCCTTATTGGCTTCAACTAGTACTTTTCATTGTCTTTTATCACATATTTACTAAATAATACAGCCTTTTTAGATATTCTATACCAAACAGATGATTCTAGCCATATCACTGTCTATTCATAATATACCCATTGAAAATCCATAACACACCCTAGAAATCAATAACACACCCCTAAAATCCATATCACACCCCAAAAATCAATAACATACCCTAGAAAATTAAAATGCTCAATTTTAAAGAAAAATCAAAATTTGCCCTCAAAAAAGATTTTCCGAGTTGCATATGCATATGACACGAGCATTAGCGAGGCATTTTAAAAATTTTAAATTTTGGTTATTTTATGGAAATGTCACAAAAACACTGTATGCATCATTGGAAGTTAATAAAAAAAAAACTCTATCGGCTCAATGCACAGATATATACTAAAATAGATACATATAACCAAATATATCCAACTATATTTGAATATGTAAATTCTTTATATTCTTAAAATGTATGATAAACAAAATATCATATGGCTATTTTCATATCATACCCCATATCTCCCTCGACCAATATCATACCCTCGAGCTAAAGCTCTCGGGATGATATTGGCGTCTCGGGAAGATATGAGATATGATATTAAAACAGCCATATGATATTTTATATATTTCAACCCCTGACTTGCTGTTTCAGGGAAATTAACTTTAGCCAAAAGGTACCCGTGTGATAAGTCCCCAACGTGACAAGGTGACCAGAGCAACTACAAATGAAATATTGCTTCCACTTCTAGTCTTGATAAGTTTTAGAATAAGATTTCACATGGTGAAAAAAAAAGTATATTTATAAAAGAAAAAAAATGGATTTTGGATATCCAGCAATTTGATTTTGTCTATAAAGTGATTGTCCATTTAAATAAATATTGCTATATACTGAAAGTTTATTTTTTTTGGGGGGGGGGGATTCTGGTTTTTAATTATTTTCATTTCTTTACTTTGTGCTTTTATAATAGAGGTTGTCTGACATATTCGCCATATCTCCCTATATCCCATTTTTCCTATAAATATATGTATGTTTTGAATATGCATGTATTCAAAATCAAAATACAATAGTCCAATGTACATTTCATCTCCTACTGAGAGTTTGTCTGTTTGACATATTCCCCATATCCTATTTTTCTTTAAAACAAATATATGAATGTTTTGAATATTAACATGATAAATGTATTCCCAATTCACACAATTGATATAAGACCTGTTTACGAATAGAAAAAAAAATGTTTAAAAAAAAAATCTGAATTTGTCTGAAAAAAAAATTATGATTTTGCTTTGAGTAGAAAAAAAAAAATGGAACTTTGATTTGGACAGAAAAAAAATTAATATCAGGTAACAAAATCCCAGGCCCCCCACCGTATGAAAATGGTTCGTGCCTAAAAGGGGAAAGAGAGGTTATTAATCTACAGAAATGGTGAAATTATACACAGTACAATCAATCTAAGCAGACAAGATCTATTACTAGATAAAAGACGTGATAACGACAGAACCACAGTGTTGGTTACAAAGTTTAACCAGGAATGAAACAATTGAAAAGGCTTTTATTTAAACATTGGCATATCTTGCAGTGTAATGAAATATGTATATCGATATATAGCATTTCTAAATTAGCCGTTTTTACCAGCGTTTTGATATTTGTAATGTAAACAAGTTGAACAAGTTTCCTATGGTATTTTATTGGCTTGGGTCCCTGATAACGAACATGGCCATGAATTTTAAAGCATAAGCTAAATGGTCAAAATTGATGTTCAAAACTCCAGGTGATCTGCTGAATTAGGGTGCTGAATCGGATAGGACCATGTTTTCTTAACCTACAAATGAAACAAGACCAATAATTTTAACAAAAATATTTACGTTTAAGTCTTAGAATAGACTTGTTCATACAAAACGTCAACTTTAATTAATAGTCACAGTATAATATAATGACTTTTGTAAACTAAAATGAATGTTATTATGACATTTTTGTTTCATCGAAATATACAAATAGGCCTTTATAAGCCTTGTAATACTCAATACTGACGACCCCCTAAAAAACGTGTCAAGCATATGTGGATTCATTTTCATCTTCAACTTGCAATTGCATAAACTATAAGTATTTGATTTCGTAACATTTAACACTTTTAAGTTTCCTTGACATGCACGACTTTTAAAATCACGGTTAGAACAGTTGATAAAACGTAGAGTTTTCAAAACGAACGGAGAACGCAGCTACACATACCTGGTAGTCGATAATGCTGAGTTATATTGAATCTCGGTAAATTACAACAGCACAAAAGAGCAAATAATCGTAATGCTCATCTTAAACACATTCCTACAGTTTTGAGGACGCGTGTTTACCAGCCAGTCGGCATCCTAATGGGTACTAAATGTGCATCATAATTTGCAGATTGGATTCTTCATTCATTTATTAAACCTCTTACAGTCTCTTACAATTCCACGTTTTGCTTTTTTCGTTTCTGGTTCGTTTCTCAGTGTTTTACAGGGACCTGTTTCAAGCTTCAGAAAACCCGGGATTGAAATATTCAAACGAATTTAATGAATATTTATTTGTCCTGCGAAAAAAAAGTACGCACAATTTTGAGTGTCTATTTTGACCTTTCAATGTTTGATTTAAACGCTACTGATGAGAGGTTACTCCTTGAAATATCGATATATAGCATATCCAAAGGACAAGATATGATAAGAAGCACAATTTGGCCCCCTAATATTTGCATATTTTTCAAATTAGGAATATTTCATAGTTATTGTGTGCTTTTGCAGTTAAGAGGTCATAGTACATGGGACAGTAATTGATTTTTGTGAAAAGAAATCTATTGTTAGAATACGCATGTGCAAAAATGGTCAATTCAATGCAATATGGCAAAATAGGCTCAAAATGGCTAAAATTTATGCAGTTTTTGTGAAAAATAAATATGAGCGGACCTGTGACCCACAAAGATACTTTCAGCAAACACTGGTATAGTGATGCTACACCCGCAGTTAAAATATTTTTGTGGGTCACAGGTCCGCTCATACTTTTTTAATTAAAAACATATGAAAATTTACCATATTTCGAGCTTTATGGAGAAAAAGTCGATTTTCCCACATATTTAGACCATCACTGCGAAGAAAACTGATGAATTATACAGTTGAAACATACAAATAATTTAAAAATCACCAATTTAGAGTAGTAATGTTAACATTTTGAAGAAATTTGTCAGTTTTGAAAAAGGGGCCAAAAACAGCCCTTATCATATCTTGTCCTTAACCGTTTATACCCGCGTTTTGGCATTTGTAATTCTGAAACCACTGAGCGATAACCGCTGTTGGTGGAACAGAGGTCCCCGAGGATAGCCACTAGCCTGGTCGTCAGACTTGTCTGACACGACTTACAATAAGATTTCTAATATTTTTGTCGCTGAAATTTCCGATTTTCAAATTCAAAAATGTTTAAAACACCAGGTTTTTTTTCCTTGTAATGCACATGGTCGATATCCTCGGTGCTGGATTTGGCTTCCTTGTTCGAACGGTTTGGTTTTGAGCACTTTTCTACGTTTAATTTAAATGCTACTGATGAGAGATTACTCCTTGAAATATCGATATATAGCATATCCAAATTAACCGTTTATACCCGCGTTTCGTGTTTGTAATTTTGAAACCACTGAGCGATAACCGCTGTAGGTGGAACAAGAGGTCCCAGAGGGTAATCACAAGCCTGGTCTTCAGACTTGTCTGAAATGGTCTAATATTTTTGTCACTGAACTTTCCCATTTTTAAATTCAAAATTGTTTAAAACACCAGGTTTCTTTCCTTGTAATGCACATGGTCGATATCCTCGGTGCTGGATTTGGCTTCCTTGTTCGAACGATTTGGTTTTGAGTGCTTTTTGTTTTCAACAGTTTTGGAATTTGACCTTCCTATGTTTAATTTAAATGCTACTTATGAGAGGTTACTCCTTGAAATATCGATCTATAGCCGTTTGTACAAATACAAATACAAATAATACAAATAAGTTTATTGGCCAATTAAGGGCCCTCAAGGGGCAAAGACATTACAACATATATGATTATAAGTGATATCAGAGTGATTCAAGAACAACAAGATAACAATAGGGGAAGGTTGGGCCTAAAAAACTAGTTTAACCCCGCCACATTTTATATGTGCCTGTCCTAAGCCAGGAATCCTTGTCAAAGCTTTTGTTTGTCATTGTCAATTATCTGTTTTTTGTTTTATGTCCAGAAATGGGTCTTTCTTTGATAATCTAGGGATTTGTTTGAATCTTATGTATTGTAATTTTAGTCTTGGGCCAATGCAAGACAGCGAGCAGTGACCTCTGGTCATGTTAAAGACTGCTGTCTGTTTTCCATTGTGATTTTTTAAATTGCCGTTTCTTTAATGTTGGTTTTGTCGCGTTCACTTATTTCACTTATATAGCATATCCAAATTAACCGTTTATAGCCGTGTTTTGGTATTTGTAATTTTTAACATCTTGAGTGCGTAATTTTTAGTTTTTAATGTGAAAATTTAATTTGAGTGTGTACTTTCAATTAATCTTTTTGATTACGAATAAAAAAAAGAGTGCGACATTTAAAATTTGAGAGCATATTCTAATATTGAGTGTGTATTATTGTGATGATATATTAAGTTATACTTTTGACGAGAATGGCGTGCCATATATTTTACTTCTCTTGTCCGATTATCTCTACTAAAACAAACAGGAACTGCTTACCTGTCCATAGCAAATGAATTGATCTCATTTTTACTTGAGTTCACGGTGCTGGTTGTTAAGTGTTTTGTGTGAATTGTTGTACAGGGGTGGTGTTCTCGAAGCGTTCCTATCTTTAGGGCCCTTCCCAAGTCTGTCTTTAGAGGCTTCCTAAACTTAAGTCATGTTCTCGAAGGTCTCTCAATTTGGGATTCTCCGTAATTTTTCTCCTTACTTTAGGACACCTAGGTAGGTGACTTAAGACGTTCCAAACGTATTCCAATGCTGTATATAGTTTAAATAATTAATTTCTGATAACAAATTTAGGTGAAATTATGTTATACATTTGCAAGAAACACCAATATGTTGACAGAAATAGATTTTGAAGGATTTATAATATTGAAAAAAAATATATGAGAAATGTTAGAAGTATACGGCGTAAATTATGATAATATATTATCTTACATAAGTATTATTTCTTCACGCATTAACTTGTTATTTTTTCTTCATATGTTCAGTTTTAATTCCTAAACAAAAACAAACACAAGAAATCATCGATTATTAATTGAACTTTATTCATGTGGTCGTGTTTTCACCTGCCGTTTAAATAGAATAAACATATTGTCAGGAGTGCCTAAGTTAAGAAGTTACTGAGAATGCTTCGAGAACACCCCTAAGTATTTCTTTAGTCATTCCTAACTATTTGCCTAAGTACCCTTCGGAGAGCTTCGAGAACACCACCCCAGGTTATTTTCGTGTTCCTTTCATGTCCACTAGTTGTGTCTACTTTTTTAGACTAACCAAAGTACTTGCCCTGAGGCAAATGTCACATTGGTAATTCTTCCGTAAAATGACCCTTTTCAGTGTGAGATGACCAGGTTGAGATGCGAGCACGTGCAGCGATCTTACACTGGCCAATTAACCAATAATAACCGCCGGTACTGATATTGATCGATGATGTCGACCAATGAAATGCAATGTTATTTAAAACTATAGGTTTGTAGAATGAAGCCACCTAAGGTTTCAGAATATGAAAAATCTAATTTTTACGGAAGAAATAGGTACTTACACGCGTTCTTGGAAAACCGGTAATGATCTTTCACTCGTGATAGAATTTTTGAGGTCTTTTGGCTCGTTCCGCTGCGCTCCACTCGCAAAAAGACTGAAAAATTCTATCACTCGTGAAAGATCAGCCGGTCTTTTCCAAGAACTTATGTAAGAACCTATAAATCTTTGCTTTTCCACCTATTTCCTTTGCAATTAAAGTTATCTAACAAAATCTTCATCTGTCTTGTTATTTGTATCGTTTCTTGCTTTAGCATTAAGCATGTTAAGGGCACGTACTTCGTTTTCTGACTAATATTTGCTTCCAATTGCCTTCTTTTTACCAAAAACATGCATTTATCCCTACCATTGTAGCGGTGACAAGATCACGAGTAAAGATTATGAAAAATATCAGAAAGAGCCCGTTCTAAATCATTTGCATTTTGATATTTTTTATTTTAAATTTGAATATTTTTCCCACTTAAATACTAAAAAAGCTAGTAAATTTGTTATCTGTAGCTTACAACTAAATGCTTTCGCTCAACTAAAGGTCAAGAACATCAAATTCAAAAATATGAGGTGAACATTATTTACAATTTTGTCACAAAGATTGTGTGAAAGTTTCGTGAAAATCCAGTGAGCTGTTGCATTACGGATAAGAGACGGACACCTTTATGAGCATACATCTCTATCATAGTATCCCCTGACAAACACTCACCCACTTTTTAACAAACAGATGTCTATAAAAAATTGAAATTTTAATACTTCGATGAAAAGATATATACTACAGCAGAGTAATCATGAACAGAATTATTGTTTAATTATCATTAAATTGATTTTCACACAAAAACATTAAGCTAATAATATTAAAGGAAATTATCTTGCTTATTGAATCTTTATCAAAAATCAAACAACGATATAGTAACAGAAAAATCTCATTCAGTAAATTGCTGAAGTGTCTTAAAAGATAAAAAGAAGACCTACATACTAGTTAATAATTAGCTTTATCTTTACAAACAATATCATCATGGGTATTTAAAATTAAATTACTTTTATTAAAACTACATTTATAACTTTTATACAATAGAAAAAACATGAACATATATAAAACTATATAAAAAGCATAAATATTTTCAAAAAATAAAATAATTATGTGTCAAATAATTAAGTTACTAAATTTATGTATCACAGATATATATTGACCATTTGTAACAGTAATCATACAAAAATCTATAATATGTATGTCACCGCCAATTCATGAGTTAATAAGCAAATAATTCATTTCCTCCGATTCGTTTTCGAGACTACGTTACGTACAAGTAGATATAGATTTGACATGAGCATTTGATATGTAGAAGCGGCTACATATATTTCAGTTGAATTTAGTGCAGATTTTATTTATTTTAGAGCAATATGAGTTCACACACATATGTCTATGCATCTAGTAGAGGAAGAGGATTTGAAGGAAGAATAAACTGCCGAAAACTTTATGTACTACCAGGAGGAAAATTGCAAAAACTTGGTGAAATAGCGATTTCTCAGCTTAAGTATATTCCTGGGGAGAAAATTGTATATTTTGTATCAGGTATTCCTGATATCTGTTCCATTAAACGGTCAGATAATCCAAAATATCAGGAATCTATTTTGGAATTAGTTGATATAGATGGTAAAGAAATTGACCATGTTGAATCCTTCAAATCCGAAATTAACGAAGTTAGTAGAAAGCTAAAAGAGATAAATTGTAAAATTGTGTTGGCTACTGTAACTACTATGAGTTTTGATATGTGGAATTCGTTAAGATTTCGACAAGGAAAAACACAAGTGTTAAAGTATCAACATCTATATAGTTTGATGCAGCAAAAGCTGAATGCAATCTTGCATAGAGTGAACAATTATATTACAGAATTTAATTACAAGAATGGGTTTGTAACTCCGTTTCTCCATTCTCCAGTTCACAAATGTGCAAAAGGGAAATATAGAATATTGTATTCTAAATTGGTTGATGGTGTACTTCCGAATGAGAATCTGCTAGATGAATGGACATTGCGTGTGAACAAAGCTATTGAACAGAATGAATCATTTATTTGAAAAGTTGTATTTAAATTTATATCATTTATACGTTGTATATTATTATGAGTGATACAAGTATCTACTCTAGTATTTTGAAATTGTGTTAATTTTATGAAATTTGATCATGATTCTAAGTATAGAGGCGTTTGCCACATACAATGTAAGAATGGTCAATTTTCATACTTTATGTTGTACAGTTTGAGTATTATTATTTTTTTTTTCTTACTTGATATTAGTGGATTCGGGGACGAACCCTTTTGAATCCCGGGAGGGGGTGTATGTCACCGCCAATTCATGAGTTAATAAGCAAATAATTCATTTGCATTAATTTATATATTGTAATATTGATATAGGTTTTCATAGTTCATCTATTTCATTACATCATTCAGTCATTACGCATTTTCATCATTTCGTCATTCATTCATTGACTGTGTGACGTATTATCATTTGTGACGACGGGACTGGATTATACAATTACACAGTAGCTTTCGCGCGCTAACTGCACGGGCACTGCATGTTGTTTACTATACACCGTATAAATAAAGAATGTTATTATTATTGATTGCCACTCCATAAGAACATCGGCCGACGCAAGTCGCCGAATATTTTCAGGTATGAGAAATATACTTTTTATTACTATTTTTGATAAAAGTTATTAAAGTAAAGTTTAGCAAAGACATTTTATAGATTTGGTTTTATTTTATTAATTCATAAAGATTGTTCAAAAGCGTAAAGTTATAAGTAAAAGTTTTATAAGTATCGTTTTACATTTTGGAACTCGGCATAGATAATTTCAATCATTGATTATTTCAATTGATAAATCATTTTATTTAAAGTAACCCATTTTGGGATATTCATTCAAGGAATATATAAACTTCGTCGTTATATAATGTTTTCGATTTCAGGCATTGTATGTTTCCTGAATATTGTGTAAAATGATTAACTATATTTTCAGATAATAAATGTTTATATTCATGGACGTTGCCATTATTTAGCAGTTCCCTAGATACACATAAAAATACACTGCGACATGTAAAGAACAATACATAACTGATATCTTAAATATATAAACTAGAAATGATAACATGAATGTGTTTGGAACAAGAATGAATAAACAAATCTAGAAGTATTCAAAGCCACCCACTTTAGGTAATTCTGTAATTAAAATGGTCGATTTCACAACAGTTACAAAAATTGTCAAAAATCATTAAAGGGGCAATCAAATATCGTTAAATAATCCGAAAATACAATGAAAAAAATCGATAGCCATAAAATCATCACCAAAGATTTTTTTTTAAATGAAAAGTTCTGTTCATCCTAATGATTTGACATATAAGGTGTGTACTTCGAGGCTCTTTTCTTGTATCCTCGGTGCCTTTTTCGAAGTGTTTGAGAATGAATTCTTTCCATTCGATAAGTTTAGATTTGACTTTCCAATGTTTTGATTTAAATGCTGTTGGTGAGAGGCAACTCCTTCAAATATGCAAATTAACCATTTTGCAATATTAGAACCATTTTTTACAATTAAATTATCTACTAGCACGCTTTAACGTAAATATTTTGGCAAAAAAATCATTGCACTACAAATGTGCTTGAGCTGTATGAAAAATAAAAAATTGTACCTGATCTAAACAGCACATTTATCAGAACATTTTTTTTACTATAAAATTATCTACTATTACGCTTTCGCGTGAATAATTTGACAAAAAAATCATTGCACGACAAATGTGCTTGAGCTGATGAAAAATAGAAATTAGTACCCGACATAAAAAGCACATTTATTTAATTTGAATTAATCAATAAAAGAGCATTGATAGCTATTGGTAAAAAAGGATTCTTATAATGTTTTAATTATGAATTATGATATATGAAGTAATTCCAGTACTTAACATATCTATAATTATGATGTGCTAGGAACTGTAAAAACTTAGTGAATTTAACTAAAACTCAACTAAGGATAGGTCACTACTGAATTTGCATATATCAAGGGTAATAGATATTTGACTACTTTATCAAATGTTAAAAGAAAAGCATAGGTCTGTGTATTCATTTCTTAGATATATGACATCAAACATTTTGCTGGAAATTGGATTCTTCTAGATTTTTCATAATTTTAACGTTATTGGTCTTAAAAACGTGAAGTTAAGAAATTTTGTAAAGTTATTTGTGTTTTAGATTAATTAATAGTGAAATTAGGTCAGGGTGCAAAAAAAGTCTTTAATATTTAAATGTGAAATCTAGAAGACTTCCGAATATTCTAAAATTATGAACCATAAAAGGTGACCATCCTTAATTCACCTTTGTACTGCATATTTTCAGAAACATAGATTTAATTGAACAATATCAGTTCTAGAGGTCACCCACCGCCTTGCATACTTGTTTCAGTTGGTTGACCTTGATCGATAGGTTCCTGTCTTTTCTCGTCAGCTCACGTGAACGTTTCATAAAATTCGAACAAATGCAAACAGACGAACTTATAGTCAAATTCAGTACTCCCCCACTTTTGCAAAAGGCAGGGTATATATATAGTGAATTAAATAAAAAGATAATTTACATTAAAAACAAAAATACATGTCAAGGAGAAAAGTGTTACTTTCCAAAAATAGTTGAAATGTTAACATTCACTTTCATCCGACTCCTGGTCATGTTTGTTGATGGTTAGTTCCACCTGTGGTGGTACATCTTTAAACGGAGTGCAAATAAGAAGCCTTTCATTGCAAAGTATACATCTGCTTGTAACTTTGATCTCTATTCTATCATCTATAACATGCAGTTTTCCATTGCTCATTTTAAAAGGATTGTTGAAAATTTCATACCTGTCGTCTTCGGAATGAAAACCAGTCCAATAGTTATCCATTGTCGAGGGGGA
Organism: Arcuatula senhousia; assembly: GCA_963971305.1. Classification (NCBI taxonomy): domain Eukaryota; kingdom Metazoa; phylum Mollusca; class Bivalvia; order Mytilida; family Mytilidae; genus Arcuatula; species Arcuatula senhousia. The sequence goes on from OZ020303.1 coordinate 3,849,290, forward strand.
TTTCTTGTATATTTTGTACGATTTATTAAAGGATAAACTATATTGTTCGGACCTTGTTGTATGGGTTTCGGTAATTGTGTTTCCTCGGGTGTATCGATATTCGTTTGGCTTCATATATTTAAGGGTTTCCAAACATTCATGTTGTGAGGCTAGCACGACCCATCCTTTCTTTCCTATTTTCAAATACGATGGTTTTACTTCGACTTTGTCTGACAGTTTAGGTTGATTTAATGTAATTTTGGAATAGGTATGGATCTGTTTCTCATTTAGGAAAACAGTGATCTGAACACTTTTCTCCATGTTCTCAGGTATAGTAAAATCTAGAAGGTACAATCTGCCTTCCAATCGCTCAAGTTTTGACGGTGCGATGTTCGCTATGAGCTCTGATTTTCTGGTTTTTATTTCGATTTTAAATGAATTCTCGTTTATGTCATCTGGGAGCTGTGGTTCAGCTGTAAATCTGAGTGTGTTCTCTCCGTGTCTTATAAACCTATCTGCTGCTTCAAACATACTCACGATATATTCATCTTTCCCAGTGAATCTCATGGTCTTAAATGGCGTGCTATCCTCTTTGTAGGTTTCTCGAAGCGAAATCATGATCTGTAAACCGTTCATTTGGAAGGTTTTCGTCATCCCGTCTGATTTAATGCTGTGGAATCTTAAAGCATTCAGTTTATTTTTATTAGAGTAAAGTACGTCTCGCCAAAACAATGCATTTTCTATGGAGAGATCAACTGTGGTTTTGTTGCTACCTATAAAGTTTTTCGTTGAAATATCAGATTCTTTTGCTACTAACTTTGTCAAATCGTCTTGTAATTCTTCAACAAATACCAAAACAAGTACCTGTTCCACAGCTTTCTCCAGTGAATGATTTATTTCAGAGCCTGTCAAAGTCATTTCAATTCGATTTCCAACAACATGAAAGATTGGGTTGCCTCCTTTTGCAGCCTTTCTTTTCTGGTCCTTTGGCTTTTCAACATGCTTCTTCGCTTTTTTAATACTTATAACAGATATTTTCGATAAAATGCTATAAAAGTTGTCTAGACTTTTGCTTTTTCGGGAACAACTCATGTCGTAAGAACGTAAAAATCTGCATCTTATCTGTACCAGAGCACTTTCAAAGAATTCTGCACATTCAATCAGGGTTTGTTCCATCTTTTTTCTTGCTTCATCTTTAATTTCTGAACGAGACCATTCGACTACAAACGAATCCGAATCGACTTCGACACATGGACGCTCAATACCTCCTTCAAGGAAACATGAGTGCAGCAGAGATTCTAACTTTTCCATAAGGACTAATGATTTGATTGGCTTTATGTCCCTGGCTTTGCTGAACAGTTCAGACGCTATTTTTTCTTGCATCATCAAATTGTTTTTCATTTCTGCACAATATAATATTTCATTACCGATGTTCAGTTTTCCTGGGAATTTTACCAAAACATCGTGAAAAGCTTTCTCGTCTGTGACCTTGTAAAGTTTGTTCTCAAATGATACAAGACCTTTTAGGTTTTCATTGGTTGGGAAAACTTGTATTAGGGAGAAATTTGTATGTTTCCAACGAACCGAATCTTTTGGCACAGTCTCATTGGTACAATAGTAATAGTCTTCGTGTTTTTTGGATATAACATACCAGCCATAATATTTTTTACTCTTAACAACAACTTCTTTCCTCTCTCTTGCAATAAATGTTGAGTTTTCGTTTTGCGATGACGTTTTTCCCTGCTGATACAAATGCCATGTACCATTGGGGATCGGTCCACTGTTCACTCTTCCGCAATAGTCTCCCTGTGGAGCGTCAAATAGCATCAAAATACAGTCCTTGAGAGCTAGATCTAACATCTTAATGCTCTGATGCATCATACGTGGCACAAGTGTAATTGGATGTTCCATTTCGCGTCTGTATCTTTGAAATAGATACGTCATCAGTCTTCTATCGTCTAGGGATATCTGTATCTTGAAGCCATAGTTGCTCTGTATTTCTTTGGTCACTTTAGTCATTGCTTCTTTAACCCCATCCAAAAATGTCGGACTTAAAATAGAAAACAGTTGTTGATCTTCAATATCTTCAAGTTTGTGGCGTACGTTACTGTTCTCGACAACGTAGGCCTTCTTTGCATTGGTCGATACACAAATAGCGATAACAACAGTCGAGTCTTGTAATGATATTCCCGTACCCTGAACTGACGGACTGTTTCTCAGCACGACCTTCTTGGCATGAATGTTAAGCCGTAACATACCTTCGCATTCTCGAGTTATGACATCCACTTCTCTGCTAACACCCTGGCATAAGCTGTCATTGATCATGGTTCCGTTCTTAAGACCAAATGATTTAAGGTCGATGTCTAATGTTAATTTGTTCTTAGGTCTGGAATACACGTTAGGTCTGGGTTTGCCAATAGCTGCATCCGTATCTACATTGCTTATGCGGTAAACACTGTTATATATCGCTGAAGATAGATGGTAATATCTAGTTAATGAGACCAAAAGAGGGAAGCTGTTCCTATTATACTGTAAAGTATTCTTGGCGTATGTAAACTCCCAGTTGAAGCTGTCAGAGATCGCTGTGTATTTTGGTTTGCGTGTCGTTTCTTGACCTTGCAATGAATCTACATATGTGACAACTATCTCGTTAATATGTGAAAATGGTTGCAGGCAAAAATCGACTGTTTGTTGATCGTACATATCCTTGAGATCGGTCTTCATTTCCATACACTGATGTAAGACATCAAGAAGTCCGCCGAGCAGATTTAATGTAGAATCTCCAGACAAAAACCTCAGAAGCGTATCATAGTTACCAGTCCGCCGACGAGATTCTAATGTACCCCAATCAACTCGTACAGTTACATCTCGCTCGAATATTTCAGCCGTCTGTAAATATAAAAAAAAGAATTAAGAATTATTGAGAACACAGTTCCTCTCTTTGATATTATTTGTGTTACTACATGACCCTAAGGTATCAATAAAAAATGTGGCCCCATAAAACCAGGTTCAACTAACTATGACTTTTTGTGCTTGCATTAAGATTCCATCAGCCTATCAAACATTGATCAAAGACACTCTTGTCGAAAGTGTGATGGATTCAGGGAAGCTATGGAAGTCAAAAGTTACCATGTTTGATATATGTTTTGTAGATTTGTTGTGTTTTAGTACGTTCGCAGTAATTATTATCAGTTTGATAACCAGCAAACCTTTGAGCTGGATCACACTCTCCCAAAAATCTTTTAAATCAAATTGAAAAATATAGGCGCACTTACACAAATTTTGTGTGAAAGTTTTATGAGACCCCATTGAACAGTTTAGGATAAGTTACTAAAAGAGTATTGGTACCGGTACCCAAACTTGACTAGAGTTCGCGTTGCAGTAAAGTTGTTATGAAGGATCTTATGTTGTAATGTTTGTTTTCTAGTTTTTTATGTTTACCGACTTTGTCTTTGGCTTTTTTGACATTTGACTAGGTCTCATTTGTACCGTGAATCGGACGCACATAATGACCATTTTAAACCCTCTCTTTTCAAGCCATGTAAAAATGACAGTCTGATTAATGACTGTACACAATACATTTGGTGTTTTAAATCAGCTTACCAGTGTTGTTACTATTGGTAAACACTGTGTGATTATCACGTTCTTTATCGCTGCCTCATCTGACTTTTGTGCCAGAGTGTTGTCAACCATAAGAGCCAGCCCAGTTCCACTCTGAGTAAATGTAATAGTTTCTGTGAAATTTCCAGATGAATCTATTTGAATTTTCGGCAGATTTCCTGCGCTCGTTGGGTCGCATGCGACTTTCAACGACTGAAGAGTTTTGAACTTTTCCTGTTGGTTTTGTTTTACCATAGCTACTTGTCGTCCATAAATATGACTGGATGCAATGTATGCTCTCAACATAAGGTCATGTTTAAATGATAATAAACTCTTGTTAAAGCTTCCGGTGTCGACCGTGTATTTCCTTCCATCAAGTGTCTGTGGTATAATAAGATTGGGGTCTGCCCGCTTACTTATACTGTCTAAAACTTCCGTAGAGAAGTCAGCCATAAGGAAAAAATCGGCATCTGATGGACAATTTTCTACAGGGTCTTCAGAGATAGATTTTGTCCATTCTTCACCTCCTGGGTCCTCCATTCCTATAATCCATTTGATCCGTAGTGGGAGTGTCTCTTTCAGGTCATTAAAAACGTCAAAACTAGAACTGCTTCGCTTGTTGAGAAAGACAGCTGTTTGAATGTTTCCAAAGGCAAATGCCAGTTCCGTTAAAGACGCTTTGTCAATGGAATCGACGGTGTACATTCCAGTGAAATGCTCTAGGAACTTCTGATTGCCACAAACTGCAGCAGACAATAACATTTCTTCTCGGTCTGGTTTATTTTCAGATAGTTTGATGAGAATGTTTGTGTACGATTTAGAGGACATTGCTCTTTTCATCTTCTGATCTAAGTGCTCCTCTTTGGTCGATTTAAATCGTAAAATAAATTCTTGCATCTCTTCGACATCACCTTTGTACCCCATGCTAACGAGAATCATTTTCCAGGCTGAACAATCTTTTGGAGTACGTCTCTTCATTTGTGCTAGTAAATGCTCTTTCTCGTTTTCTTTACGGAAATATCGACCTGATCTTTGCGTATAGAACCTTTCAAACACACATCTTTTCGAATTTTCATAAATTGCAATTGGTCTTGTGGAGCGTTTTGTAATATCATTACAATCTGGTTGTTGATATATTTTGGACCACCCAATACAAAGATCCAGAATACACTCCAGACAGCTAAAGTCAGTGTGTTCCCATGTGGTATGTGTATTATGATTGGCAACTTGTAATGAACTATCTAGTGTGAGATAGGCCAAAATGTTATGAAAGCCGAGAGCAGCCGCATACAAGAACGGTGTTGATCCGTTTTTATCTACCTCGAAACGAAACACGCCATTTGATTTTTCATCAACAACTTTAACAATTTCGAGATCTCCTGTCCTTACAGCTACATGAAGTATATTTTCTTCACCAGGGTTGGTTCTGAAGTTTTCTCCGCCGCTATATTCCATGAGAATTTTTACGCATTCGGTCCTCTTGTTTTGAACGGCAGCTGATAAGACGGTATGTCCCTTTTGATTATATGACATGACATTTGACATCAAGCTGTCATCTTTGATTACCAATGTTAACAACATTCTCAAAGATTCATTACAACCAAACTTTGCAGCCGTAAAATATAGTTTTAATGTGTCTTTCAATTTGTTTGCTATTCTGTCTCTTATTTGATATTTTGAATGTGCTATCATAAAAAGCGCTATCTTGTCATTTCCAGTCTCTAAAGCAGATAAAATATCGAGCGAGGGCAGCTTTTTGCCAATAGTTATGTCTTCTGCTTTTTCTAGCATCTTGTTTGCATTCATGTAAGCTCCAAACCAACCATAACATTCTAACCGTTGTGTAGTTCTCTCTGATGCCTCGGCTTTATTTTCCTCTAACAAATGTGCCACGGATATTTTACCTAAAGCATGAGCATAATCTAAAGGTGTTAAACCTTTTCCATCTCTCTGGCTTGCAACCTCTGGCCTAGATTCAACGATTTTTTCTGCTAAAGATAACATTCCATACAATGCAGCATAATGAAGTGAACTCCTTCTGTCCTCTCCGTACACGACCAGACTTGTATTCTGATGTTCTAGCAAACACATGCAAAACTTTTCTCTTCCTTTTTGAACTGCCAGTTTGTACAATGAGTCCATATGTTCCCTAGATAATGGAGTGTCAAGCTGCTTTTTCATATACTTCAGCACTTGCTTTAAAATATCAATATTACTTTTCTCTGTTGCAATATCTAATAATAACGTGCCACGTACAGACGACTTAATGTTTCTGTCTTCTTTGAAACATTTAAGTAAAAATTCAAATGTTTCTTTACAGTTTCCTTTGGCAGCATACTCAAGGACACCCCACTCCGGTCTGTAATGGTCTTTGAGCAATTCTTCAAATTCGTTTGTTTTAGTTTTGCATACAAGTGGAGTTCGGTTTCTGACCAAAAACTTAACAACGTCGATTTGTCCTCGCAAGCTGGCTAGACACAGGAATGCAGTAAAGCATGTCTTCTGTTCATCTGACATTTTGTTCACCTCTAAACTAGCCATAATTGTTCGAAGGAAGTTCACCTTTCCCTTCTCGGCTGCCATTGCCATCACTGTTTGCCAAAAAGGATCTAGTTTTCCTAATTCTAACAACGTATGATGTCCTACTATTTCTAGATAAGACCAAAGTTCTTTTTGTACTGCTACTGCAATCAATTCAGTCCTTATAGTAAGGCCATTTTGTGTCGGTAGAACTGATTTTATCATGGAAGTATTACTTTCCAGCAGATTTAATTTGTCAGTTTCCCTTTCGGACTTGGAAAATAGAACTAGGGTATCTACTATTGTCAAATCTAAAATAACTGGATCCGATAGGCCTTTGTTCTGGTTTTTGGTTGTTTCTACAAAAAGACTTAACACCCAAGGATCGCAGGTCATCAACAATGGAACCCACATTTCGGAAGAAATATCTTTTTTTCTCGACGTGATTTCTTCTTGTAACACTTGTAGAAGTTTTCTGTCGTCTTTAGTGCCTCCAGATGACAGAAATGAGTACCTGTTGTACTCTGTGCTGTATCGCCCGATTGGTAGGTACTGGAATACATCTATGAAATTGTCTAATACTTCATTTGAGAAGAAATTTTTGAAAATCTTTTTTATCCCCGAAACTAAGGACATAAGCTTAACAGATGAATCTAGAGCTCCCAATTGAAACGAGTTTATACCAGATGGAGGAACTTGGCTATCTTTTTCACGATCGGATAAAATATCATCGAAAGTCTCTTTAAATGGCACTCTGTTTTCTAAAGTGCTATCGTCTATTTGGGACGAAAATCTCCAGAAAAGATATGTTAATGATTGACTCAGAGAATAAATAAGTCTTTGTTGATTGTCTCTTGTTGACAAGAATTTCCAAATCAACGGTCGTACCTGTGACACCTCGTCCTCAGTTGAGTTTTGTCGTTTTATGTCTAAATGACTATTGATTACGGCAAATATATGTGGCACCACGTTGTTTGCATCTACAAAACAAAGTGCAGATGGCAGAATTTCCAAAATCTGAGATATCAATGCCTTATCGCCAGCTGCGTATGCGACATGGAGCAAGCTTGTTCTATTCATCCATGCTATTTGTCCTAACGTCAAAAGACCCCTCGTACGTACATAGTCTTTTAAACTTTCTGCACTTTCTGTTTTTGGCACCGGTAATGGCTCACTTGTTTCTTTTTTCGTTTTAGTTCTATCATTTTTATTCATTCTTGGAGTGTCTTTACGATCTTCTTTCTTTCGACTCAACCCGCTTATCACATGTGATGAAACATTATGTTTGGTTTTAAAAACTCTTCTTCCATGTCTCATTGAAAACGAAATATATGGCAGAGGAATATTCATGCTTCTAATGAAGAGTGCTTGGAAGTGTTTCTCAGAACACTCTTTCTTGTTAAACTTTCTTCTCGTATCAAAATCGGGTACAGCTTTCGTACATATTGGGTTACTTCCAGCGATTAATAACATCTGAGCACATTTCCAGTTCCTTCTGCTGAGAGCATACCAAAGAGGAGATGCTCCAGACTTGTCTGCTTCGTTTAAGTATGGAACATCCATACCTATTGTGCTATCAAATTTCGATACCAGCGTATGAATAGCATAGTCATTTCCTTTTTCTGCAGCATGATGAAGGGCAGATTTCCCGGTTTTATCAACATGCTTTAAAATGTCCTTCCAGACGCCATTCTCCTGAGATTTCAATGTCTGAGTAAATAACAGCCGAATCAGTTCCTGTTCATTTCTGATCATCAAATGCAGAATCATCTCTCCATACACTTTGTGCTTGATATGTTTGCTTTGTGTTTCGATGACGCTGAGATATTTGGTCACCAGACTGGTCGGTGCATTTTGACATAAGAATTGTATGGATTCTGGGCATTTTTCACCTCTATCATAAATATTTCTGAAAAGTAATTTTTAACAAACAATTAGTTTAGCTTTTTTATGTAACTAGTTTAAAGCATCAGGGTTTTACGAAAGCATAGAATGTTCATTCGAGATTCAGAATCGAAATTCGAAACTCGAGATTCGAGAATCGAAATTCGAAATGAGAGATTTAAGAATCGAAATTCGGAACTCGAGATTCGCGTTTTGAGATTCGAAATTCAATATACTTATAACCATTCAGATTATTGTGAAATTATCACATATAAATTAGAATACGTCTTATATAAATGATGCGGTCTGTATCCACATATCTAAAAGTTTGCGAGTTTTGTTCAACTTCGCAGCTACCCAAACGGACGAGTCATTAAGTATGCCTACTGTATTTGAGAGATAACTAACATGATAGATGAAATGACTCGTACGTCTACCGAATTCTGACCATAACCTCAACGCTATTGGACACGGTTCCTGTCTTCGGTTCAACTGTAACTGAACATGGAGCTGTTAATCTATCGATGGAGTCTCATGAGCTGGACGACGCATGGCACATCGCAAGTCTCAAAAGTTAACAGTCGCTGAAGAGGCTTCTAGCCTATATCTACGACTATAAACTTCTTAATGATTGGTGTGATTCATTTGTTCTTTGACGGTTCTTGGACGGACATAAAATTTTATATCATATCAAAATTTAACTTTCAATGGTGGAAAAGTATTAAAAACTTTCGTTAGTTAATAATGAATAACTTCAGGACTAACACATGTAACAAGAATGTTTCTACATAATTTAGTAATTTTGTGCTTTTTGCTGAAAATCTACATGACTTTTTATAACCAAATAAATAAATTTTGATTAAAATACTGCAATTTGATTGGACGATTTTTTTTTCATATCTGAATGAAAAAAAATCATGGGGAAACGCCCACTTTTTACAGGAAGTGCCACCATTTTAGTTCTTTTATGAGTAAGATTTTCGTTTTTTTAATCGTTTTGAAAATTTATTTATAAGGAATTACTGTAATAATTTTTTTTCATTGAGGATATGAAAAAAAAGTTTTGCACATAAAGTGTAATATACAATATGCAATTTTTTTTCACACCCCAATGAAAAAAAAATTATGACAGTCATTCCTTAAAACGAAAAGGGGATTCCAACTACGAAAACCCTTCCTTGATCTTCCACTACAGCATCATTAAAATTTGATAAAGTCAGGTGATTGGAAATATGAATACACAATTTGAATTTGTTTTTTTCCTCTTTTGAGGGATTTCAATGGTGGCTAATCTGATAGGTTATTAGTTTATTGAATTAATCCTTCAAAACTCGAATCTAGAATTTCACATTTCAAATTTTAAAATTGCACGTGTTTACGCTTTTAAAAGAGCTGTTTTGATTGGTACATGATTATGAAACAACCAATCTGATTATTTATATGAATATTGAATCTCGAATGTCGACTTCTGAGTTTTCGAAGGTGATTCCACTTGTCTGCACATGATCGATTTCATCAGTGTTAGGTTTGTCTTCTCTGTTCAAACATTTTGGATACGATTACCAGTACTTTTTTTTCAATACATTTGGCTTTGGCTTCTAGTATGTAATTGTTACTGATGAGAGATTACTCTTTGAAATAACCAAATTAACTGTTTTATATCATTCTTTGGTCATTTTAGGGTAATTAAATATAAAGTCTCGTAGTGATAAATATTGATGTCAATAACTTCACAAACTACCAAAAGGGTGTTTTTCTTTCAAGCATCACAGCAATTAAGTGTTTGTGTTTAGTTTAATGATACATTACTGAATCATTAACTGCTTGAAGTGATGTGTTGGAATTTTATTTATCGGAGTTCCATTGCAAGACGAAGAACACAAAGTGACGAAGAACGACAATTGACAATTGATTACTTGCAAAATGGAAGCCGCTGTCTTTTTTTCAATTTGAAGAGATTATCTTAGTCGATTTGTGTAATAATTGTGTTAGGTACACTTATTCCACAGTTGGTGATATTCAAATATTTCAAAATAGAAAAATTCTTTAGGGTAGACCATTTACCATTTATCAAAATATATTTATATTAAATCTACACTTTCACACCAAACATTTTTTTAGTTTAAACACGGCTTTTGCAACAGTGATGAAACAGTATTTCTGTGGTGTGGAATTAATAAAATACAAGTATGAGGTTTATATGTTATTACTTAACCTTTTTCAAATCTACAGATAAATTCAAATACTCACCCTTCCTGATTTACGGAATTAACAACCAGATAAGGCGCTTTTTCCAAGAAAAACTCTATAACTTCCCAGAGATCATTGCGACTGCATGCATTTACAAGATCTACATCATCTTTTAATATCTTCCCATTGTTACCAACTTCAAGTCTTAAATAATAAATATTTTCTTTAAGTTTGAGCTGTATTAAAAGTCGCTGTTCTTTATAACATCTAATAATATTATATACAAAATTAATTAACACGACGTTTTTTTATGCTATAAATTGACTTTAAATTATTATTCTGAAAATCAAACTTTTGAAAAAAAAATAAAATAAATATTTTTTTTTTTTGTTGTTGTCAGGAAATCTTAAAGTGACCTAACTCGCAACATATTCTTTGAATTTAATATTTGATGAGCATTCCGAAAATTCAGAGAAATTCAACCGTTACTGCAAAGATATATGCTTAACATTTAAGCATTGCACAGTGACTGAAGGGGCATATGCCCATGGAACTGGTGTGAACTGATACTAATAACATGAATAAAGTGGCTCTCGCTAAAGAGCGATCTAAAACATTTGAGGATGCCATCGTCACACTGCCCACAAACACCTGAAAGACTTTTGTCACTGGATTGTTAATTCATAGCTAAGAGATAACTCTATTTTTGAACTAAGATTATACTTAAAGTTGAAAAATTGAAATTTGCAATCCTTTGACACTTTACAGGGAAAACAATGTTCATTTCGTATAGAGACCAACTAATATATTTATGGCCTAATAATAACTTTATTTGCCTGCTATTTCACGGTTTTATTTACTATTAACTGGTACATGTATTAACATTATCACATGTAAAAGATCCATCATAAAGCTAATCTTTTTAATTACCCACCTGGACCAAACATCCTGTACAATTTTGAGCCTTGATTTCGATTGTAAATCTTTTGTTATCTTTTTATACAATGATTTCTTATACCAGGAGAGCCACTCTTCCCTTGTCCCCAAATTGCAACACGCCATGGTGATCTTTTTTCCAACTGCAGAACAAAACAATCTTTAAATTACAGGCATTTAAAGGTCTCATTTTGTCATTTTGTCCGATGCCCTTCAAGAGCAATAATGAAGGGGAAAGTATAAGTAATAAAAAGCTTCGCCGAGTGCAGCATGATACGACCGCAACATGTTGAACCCTGTACGTTTTAGTTCCAATATGGATAGTCAATGCTCTGGACATATGCAGCCCATGGTGGACTGACAAAGTTTTTCGACACATGCCATCTTTAGTGGACTTTCCACCCACCATTCACAAGGAATTCATTATTTTTCAAAAGTAGACCAAAAATAAATAACACGGTTTGACAAGTATATTACACCTTTTGGTCCCCAATTAAGGATATCTGCTACCTTTTGTTTTTGCCCCTTTTAGCCCCTAACGGCAATAAAGAGGAGCGATGTGTCACAAAACCAAAAATCCATCTCATTCATCCTTTTATGGTATAAAACATAAAAATAAAATTCAACAGCATTTGGTTAACCAGAACAAACGTTATTGTGGGAACAAACAAAAAAGTAGCATTTTGGCCTCTCTTGGCCCCTAATGTCTAAACGAAAAAAAGAAGACCCCAAAATCAATCCCATAATCCTTTCATGATAAGGAACCTCATTTTCAAATTATATAGCAATCGGATAACTTGAACTAAAGTTATCGTGGTTACACTAAAGTTAAAGACAACGCGGCACCGACAACGACGAAAACGGCGATGACGACGACAGCAGCATACCATTATACATCCGCATTTTTTTTGCGGTCGTATAAGAATAGGTGAACAAATAATAAACTTACATATAAACTCATAAAAATGGGAGCATAGATCCAGTCTAAATATATATTGACATTGGGTAGTGACTTGGTTCAGTAATTCCTTCTAAATATAAAACACTGAACAAGAATATGGTTTTGGCGGTGTTGGATTTGGGCAATTAAATACTAGAAGCCAAAAAGATACTAGCAGATCAAATTGGTTCCCTTCACTGAAATAGAACTACTCTAAAATAGAGCATACTACAATCTCCTAAATACCTGTCATCATTTCCTGCAGACAACACTGTTCCAGAGTATGGACTGAGACTACACTATTATTATCCATCAGAATCTTGTAGTTCTGTCTATGTCCAAACATTACAGCTACGTCTAAAGGAGTGATTCCGTCATCACTTTCAGCATTCACATCTAATGGTACAGCAGCCTACAAAATAAATGATGCAAACATTACAGCTACGTCTAAAGGAGTGATTCCGTCATTACTCTCAGCATTCACATCTAATGGTACAGCAGCCTACAAAATAAATGATGCAAACATTACAGCTACGTCTAAAGGAGTGATTCCATCATCACATCTAATGGTAAAGCAGCCTACAAAATAAATGGTACAGCAGCCTACAAAATAAATGGTACAGCAGCCTACAAAATAAATGATACAAACATTACAGCTACGTCTAAAGGAGCGATTCCGTCATTACTCTCAGGATTTACATCTAATGGTACAGCAGCCTACAAAATGAATGATACAAACATTACAGCAATGTCTAAAGGAGTGATTCCGTCATAACTCTCAGCATTCACATCTAATGGTAAAGCAGCCTACAAAATAAATGGTACAGCAGCCTACAAAATAAATGATACAAACATTACAGCTACGTCTAAAGGAGCGATTCCGTCATCACATCTAATGGTAAAGCAGCCTACAAAATAAATGGTACAGCAGCCTACAAAATAAATGATACAAACATTACAGCTACGTCTAAAGGAGCGATTCCGTCATCGCTCGCAGCATTTACATCTAATGGTACAGCAGCCTACAAAATGAATGATACAAACAATACAGCTACGTCTAAAGGAGCTATTCCGTCATCACTCTCAGCATTTACATTTCACACTGTTAAAGACTTATGGTACAGGCGCCTACAAAATATTTCACACCGTTTAAGTGTAATGGTACAGCAGCCTACAAAATATTTCACGCCGTTTAAGCGTAATGGTACAGCAGCCTACAAAATATTTCACGCCGTTTAAGTCTAAAGGTACGGCAACCTACAAAATATTTCATACTGTTAGTCTAAAGGTACGGCAACCTACAAAATATTTCATACTGTTTAAGTCTAAAGGTACGGCAACCTACAAAATTTTTCATACTAAAGTCTAAAGGTACGGCAACCTACAAAATATTTCATACTGTTTAAGTCTAAAGGTTCGGCAACCTACAAAATATTTCATACTGTTTAAGTCTAATGGTACGGCATCCTACAAAATATTTTACATCTAATGGTAGGACAGCCTGCAAAATATTTCAAACCGTTTAAATCTAAAGGAACGGCAGCCTGAAAAAATATTTCACACCGCTTGAGTCTGATGGTACGGCATCCTGAAAAATATTTCACATCGCTTAAGTGTGATGGTACGGCAGCCTGCAAAACATTTCGCACCGTTTACATCTAAAGGTATTGCGACCAATAAAATATTTCACATAGTTAAAGTCTTATGGTACGGCGGGCTACAAAAATTAACACAGTAGATAATGAAAGTATTATAGTTTACAAATAATGATCAATAATGTATTTGTTAAAGAATGAAGTATTAGTTTTTCTGTTAATTGTTCAAGAATTTGTTTGAATTTTCTTTTTTTCATTTCCTCGTTGCCTTTACAGCTTTGTATACTTATCAATGCATTTGTTTAGATTTTTCTAGAAAATGTAAGACGGCGAGCAGCAACCGCTGGTCACGTTGGGGTCTGCTGGCTGTCTTCCATTGTGGATTTTTAAATTTCCGCATATTTATGAAGGTTGTGTCATGTACACTTCTTCCACATCTCATTAATGTCTATATACAGCTTATGGGAAAATATAAACTTGATAATAATATTTGTATGCATTCCTTTACGGTTTTTGCTTTCAAAGCAATACTGATTTTTTTTTATTATTAGGTAATTTCACAGTTTAAGAATTATACCTTTAGAACCATTTTCAGCATTGTTGTATCATGTAATCCAGATGCTACATGGAGCATGTTGCCTCCAGCAATCTCAAGTCTGTTGTATTTAAAATGCTGATAACAGTCTCTCAAAAACATGTCTTCCTTTGTTTTAACAAACTGGTTAAAAGACGGGCTTATAACGCTGGAATATTCTACTGATTTCGGGATGTTCTTCCATAGTTTCAGTACATTGTGCTTAGGTGTTTTCTCTCCAGCTATAAGTTCAGTGATGGTTAGAGCAAATTTGGTCATGTTGTCTGGTATCTTGTTAACAAGCGTTTTTGTCTCTTCGTTTTGGAATATATCTAAATCAACTGCAGCGTCTACCCCTTCCTCGGAATTGAAAAACCTGGCACCATTTTTCAGGAGAAGGTATAGAATGTTTTCTGGTACATCTTTTGTCAATGCTAAGAGCACAGTGTTTTGTAAGTATGTGATGTCCGTTAGCTGGTTGGAGGAGGCATTGTATATTTTCTTCTTGAAGTTCCTTTGATAACTACAGCATCTGTTTGCCAGCTCACAACTCCAGATGACGTCCTTTGATTGCTTTATCAGCTGTTCTGCCACTTTGTAGCACTTCATTTCTAAACAGTCTTGAAGACACTCGCAGACCACGTGGGCTTGGTTGTTTTGTAGCTGAGTCGGTATGGCATCTTGAACGTTACCGAGCAAGTAAATTCCGATGTCTGTGAAAACTTCTGGTGTCGTTTTATATGCCAGGTGCTTTTTGAAAAACAGCTTTCCTAATATTGACTGTCTTTTGTTAAAGGGCAATTTAAGCGTCTTGCAAATATTTTCCAAGCATTTTCTCCTCTCCTCTAACCCTGTAGAACGAGTGTTCTCTTTTGGTTTTATAACCTTAACAACATCAATAGATAGATGTTTTGAGCTGCATGCCACACCTAAAATGTCCTCTTCTTGTAGCTTTCTTTGGCTGTTTTTCTTCCACTTCTTATAAATCGGTTCCACTATTTCAAGGGTACCCGACGTAGCAGCCAGTACCATTGTCTGGTCTGATATGCTTGCCACATTTGTAACTAAATCTTTCATACACTGTGTATTCTTATTTTCAATGGCTATTTGGAATATTTCCTCCTGGTGTTTTTCTAAGTGAACCCTGCATCCCACAGAGATCAGATATACCAACAGTTGTAAGCTTGTACTATCTTTGGTATTTTCTTTATGTTGTCCAACAACTTTTTGTATAGCTCTAGATTTGTCAACATCCGGGCACAACTCTACTACGGCTTTAACCAGTCTTAATGATCTCGTGTCTATAGCAAACTCTAGACAGTTTCTGCCAAAGTTATCACGATATTCAGAAGCCTTGTGGTCTAGTTTTCGTATTTTCTTCATAGCTAAGGTGTCTTCTTTTTGTAAGGCCAAAAAGAAAGCAGATTTCTCATGATCTTTCTTCTTGCTCTTCCCTTCAAAACAAAAGGGTTTTAATGATGTCTTCTTGTTTCTTTTATCTTTAGGGTTGCTGCACTTGTGTCTATAATATGAAAAATAAACAAATTGAAAAAATAAAAGAATGAATGTATAGTATGGGTTATTTCTTGTCCTCTTTTCTTTCACATAAAATCTTGTTGAGAAAACTAAGATTTTTATTTTTTATCTGTCGTAAATAATATTTTAATGATTTCATCCCAGATATGATTTGTGATTATTTTTACTAGTAAAGCTAGGTCTGTTTCACGACCGTGTTTTGTATTACTAACTGACCCTTAGATTGCAATGGACGAGTGAATTGTAACACCATTGAAAAAAATATAGATGCCTTTACAAGAGATTTTGTCACCGGACTGGTCGATGCCTTTATGAGAGATTTTGTCACAGGACTGATCGATGCATTTCGAACGACCTGTATTAAGTCAAGACCATTGTTAATTGTTATTTTCAGTATCTTTAGCATTTTACTGCAGCATCTATTTTTTTCTTTGTACGTTTCAGACATTTGCGATTCGTCATACCTGTTTTGGAAACTTGTTATTACCTTAATGCAAACCCGTCTTTTTCTTAAGAAAATTCCGGAATTAATCATTTTATGGTCTTACTTGATTTTAGGTTTAACAAGTTTAGAACATCCGCTGCATATTTCATATTCCACTTCTGGTGGGGGTACAATCTTTCTAGTAATCTTACATTCTTTTTCCCTGGTGGTCGACGAAAATATAGAAATAGCTTTCTGGTATGGAAACTGGTGCGGGCTGTTTACATCTTCTACTCTGTTGGTAATCCGAAAACGTACATTCATGGTTACTCTAGGTCGTTTGGAAGCCGAAAATTTTTCCGTAAAATTTGGATCCTCTTTGATCTCTGCCTGGAATACTGTACTTATTAGCTTTGGTATCCAGGAAGCGTTGCTTATTCTCATTTTTGGCTGCAAACTTTTGTCTTCAACAAGTGCTCTTGGTTTTCCTGACAGCTTTTCTACAATCAAATCTAGAGTATTTTCCTTCAAATGAACTCCATAGTGCAGAAGCCCAAATCCATCCATATCCACGACGGTAAAGTCAACTTTTTTATCACCATTCTTCAAAAGATATACCAATACGTCGTTCTTTTTGTGATGAGCAGCTAAAAGAAGAGGAGTGCGACCTCTGGTGTCTTTAACATTAGCTATTGTTTTCTGGTTTTCCATCAGACATTTGACAATGATGGTATTTCCTGATGCACATGCGTAGTGAAGAGGGCTTGATCCTCTCCAATCAGATACGTTTGGGTTACCTCCACCTTTTAGTAGAATTTGACAACATCGGAGCTTGTTTGATTGTACCGCTTCATGTAATGGAGTCCTCCCTAAATTATCACTGGTATCAAAGCTCGCCCCTAAAGACTTTAATAGTATTAGAGTTTCAGAAGCACCATAAAGCGCACAGTCAAAGACATAAGTGTTTAGAACATCCGGTAATGACTTCATTAAAGGTAACAAATAACTTGCTACAGTTTCAAAGTGTTGTAGGGGCTCTTCGTCTATTGATTTATACTTGAACTTGCTCAGGACTGAATGAACCGCCGAAGAAATCATACAAACTGTTGTTTCTTCTAAGACAATTTCAGAGCGAAATGAATGAATTTCTCTGCAGCCAGTCATGTGTCCATATCGAATACAAAGCTGTATACCTTTATTGATATCATTGTCCGCCATTTCAGGGAACATCAGATCCCGTATCTGATCTATGGCGCCTACTTTACAAGCAATATGAAATGCTAAAAAACCCGTAATATCCCTTTCTGATTTATCAAATCCTCTTTCAAGTAAAGCTTTTGAAACGTCTTTTATTTTATATTCTGCTGCTAGATGTAAAAACGTGGTACCAAGCTTTCTGTCATTCGTGGCTTGTATTATTGAAACAAGTTTCCTTACTGTACCCCATTTTTTGTTTATCATTGAAACGTACAAAAGACAGTTTCGAACTTGATTGTCCACGCAGTCGCTCTCAAGCTTAGATGCAATGAATTCAATGTCCTTCGGTTCTTGTTGATAGAGTAAATCTAAGCAGCTATTTCCATTGACGTCCTGTATTTCCAGGTCAGAGTTCACCTGGATGAGGTATGTTATTGTAGCAGCTTTTCTCCTATAGAGAGCCAGATGTAGTGGCGAGCATGTCCTATTGTCGACATGATATATCATTTCACTTCCGACACCTGCAACTAAAATTTCACAAATATCAAGTTTCCCATTGGCTGCAGCATAATGAAGGGGCGTGGCTCCTCTATGGTCCGTCAATGCCTTTGCGGTGGTGCCCTCTTGAAGTTGATGAATCGCCGTGGTTAGGTCTTCCTTGTTTCCAAGAGCAGCAAAAATGTGAAGCGGAGTACCACGGCATTCTGAAACAAACAACACTTTATAATTATGCGAAATAAATAAGTCTCCATGACATCTAAATAAGGTATCTGCAATGAAAATTTGCGTGTGTGTGTGCCTTTTCCATGGGAGGCTTGTGTCGCCTACCGCGTGATTTTTCAAGCTTTTTTTTTTAAAACAGAGGAACAACCTATCTATGATAATCAATTTAATGATTCCGAAAGATTAGTGCATTATGAGTATTCTTTATTGGTGTCTTCTATGGCTTCCGAAACAACTGTCTATTTTTAATCGTACATTGTGACATCATTTTGGTTTTAGAAACACACTTATTTTGTTTGCATGTGTGTTCTTTTTTTTAAAATCACCAAAAAGCTTGCATTTCTTGCTTTTATTTAAATATAGTGAGTTCTAGCTTTAATAAAAGTATGAGGTACCATTATCATAAATATAAGAAAGTGACTTATCTGCGGGAGCTTATGAGGTATAACCTGCATCATATTAGAAATTAGTTTAGAACAGCAGACAGTAAAAAAGACTTCACAGATACGTAATAAGAAACTGGATCGCTCATGCAGGCTGGGTATTGCACTTTTGAATGAAAATCTATTTCAATGTACGAATTTTGGATACTAGTATTTAGCATCTTAGTGGTTTTTATTCAAATGCAATCTAATATCTCTTTGGTCAGTCATAATACCATAAAAAATAAAAAAATATAGTTCCCATATTAACCATTTTGTTTTGAATCACAAATTTGAAAATTCACGTGTAGAATCCTAAAACTATAAATTTCATAACTCAAAAAAGCAATGTATAGCATTATCTTTTATTTAGTAAATCATTTCTTAAAACTTGGGTGCTTATAGCATTTTGTCTTTAGACATAATAGGACACAGATCAAAACGATATAACATACCCACAAGTTTTCCGCTCCATGATATGATGTCTGTGGGTATTTGCGCAAAACCGTCAATTGCACTGGCACCAAGTTCCTCTCTCAAAACTTCCTCCGGCCAATGGCTAACTTTGCTTCGTTCGAAAATAAATATGACACAAGCACAGGTACAGTGATACCTTTTACCATCATAATTGTACCAAACCTATATAAAAAAACGAATGCATTAAAAGTACAAATTACACTTTATAACAGGTTATTCCGCGACAAAACCACGACGATATTGCCGCAAAACTGATTGAATCTATGACGTCATTGATACGGGCGGTCATTTTGAAAAATTGAGCAGAAACAAAGTATTGAAATGGATTTAGCTAACAGCGAATTTGTGACTGAACTGAACGAGTTACGGAGAAACCAGATATTCTGTGATGCAGTTATAACGATACCGGAAGAGGATGTCCATATTCCTATTCATCGCGTTGTCCTTGCAAGCTGTAGTCAGTACTTCCGATCCCTTTTCAAATATGGATGTAATGAATCTAACCAAGAAATCAGAATCTCGGGGGTAAGTTCTGCGATAATGAACCAAATCGTTGAGTACGGCTACATACGTAAAACAGACATAAATGAAGGAAATCTAGAACATCTGTTCGCCGCTGCAGACCGTTTTCATATATTTGGGCTTTTGAAGGAATGCACTGATTTCCTACTTCGACAACTTTGTGTGGAAAACTGTTTGGGAATTCTAAAGTTCTCAAGATTTTATAGCTGTAATGTTTTAACATCAAAAGCCTTGAAATTTGTCCTTTCAAATTTAGGGAATATTTTAAAAAATAGTCAGGAGTTTGTTTCGATGGAATTATCAGAATTAAAGGATCTTTTAGAAGATGACGAATTGATGGTAGCAGACGAAAGCGAAGTATATCAAGCTATAGAGAGATGGGTGGATTTCAGCTACATTGCCAGAAGAAACCATTATGAAACTCTATTCAAGACCGTGCGTCTAGCGTTCTGCAGAAGACAGTTTATAAACAATGTAATAGAGAAAAACAAGACCCTCAAAAAGTCAAAATTTTGCAAAGCTGCAATTGAAAAAGCCAAACAAGTTTTAGATCTCCGAGATACAACACAGACAATAATAGTATCCCTGGACGATCCATTATTGAGGCCCCGTGTTCCGTCTAGTGTTATTTTTACTGTTGGTGGTTGGTCTAGCGATGGAGTAGTGAACAGCGTAGAGACATACGACAAGAATGTGGACAACTGGTATTCAATGGCCCCTTCAATGCCAACTAAACGTTCGTACCACGGAACAATCAATCTCAACAATAAAATTTTCGTTGTTGGTGGGTTCGACAGTTTAAGATACCTTAACAGTGTAACATGTTTTGATCCAGAAAGTAGAATTTGGACGGAGAAAGGCCCAATGCATTTAGCTAGATGTTATGTGACAGCCTGTGTATTAAATGACCTTATTTACGCCTGTGGAGGGTTTGATGGGCGACAACGACACAACTCTGTAGAGAAATACAACCACGAATGTAACCAGTGGACACTTGTGAAACCCATGTTACAAAATAGAAGCGATGCAGGGTCGGCATGCTATGACGGAAGGCTATACGTAGCTGGAGGATTTGACGGACTAACATGTTTAGATTCCTTAGAAATGTATGATCCAGATGTCGACCAATGGACAATGATTGAGGGGATGTCTGTTCCACGGAGCGGTGTAGCACTTGTTGTCCTTAACAACAGCCTGGTTGCTTTGGGTGGGTACGATGGAGGGTCCAGGTTACCTACAGCCGAACAGTTTGATCTGAGGAGAAACTCGTGGAGAGAGTTTGAGAGTATGTCCGTCGGCAGGAGTAATTTTGCTGCTGTGGTGTTAGATGACAAGATATACGCCATTGGAGGATATGACGGAAATACGACATCAGCAGCGGTGGAGGTATATGACCCCCTCAGGAAGAGATGGTACGTTATAAATGGACTCAATGATGGAAGGAGCGCCGTCAGTGCCTGTGTTGTACTCAATGAAGGTTCGTTAAGGGACTTCACTTTCTATGGAGCCCATAGCCTGACTGGAGGAGACGAGTGAAGTACTCAATAGAGGTAAGAACAAAAGAATAAATGTAAAAGCAGTTTCAGTCAGAGAAATTTGCCGTAACGCAACATCTAAAATTCTCCGTACAATAAGACTATAGCATTGTTTGATAAACCATAGCGACAGTTACTTATTGTCAAAATAAACAAAAACACAAACCCTATTGTTTGTCGTAAAATGACACAAATACCAAATTCAATCGTCTTTTAAATATATTTTAGAAGATGTAATCGAGAAATTTTAATATGTTGAATGAGAAGTTGGGTGACCTTAAGTTTAATATTCCTTGATACCTATGCTTTTTCTTATAAATTTTGAAATATGCATTTCTATTTGGAATGCTGCCAATCAAGTTTTATTTACATAGTATTGTATAAATTTGAAAAATACTCAAATAACCATTTAAATCTCTTGAGAAAATAACTTTGGCGTTTCTTATTAGAGGACAATTATTTCGATAAGTAGATGACATGTTTACTGTAAAATTAAACAAACAGAATACAAAGGGTCGTTAGCTACCTTCTTATACTGTACATCCGGGTACTGGAAGCTCGGGGATGGTATCCTAATCGAAGCTATTTCCGGGACCTTCGGGAGTATGTCGAACACCGTCAGCTTATTCTCTTGTGATTTCAAAACTTCCTTGGTCTTACAAAGAAAAATAAAACCACTCTCATAGACATTCTTGAAGTATTTTGTAATGTGTCTGCGTACGTGCTTCAGTCGTGTGCTAGAGTGGACGGACATGAACCTGTAGTGGGCACATGGTTGAGTTCGAGACACCGCCTGGAATCGTACTAACAAGTCAGGGGTACTCCTCTCTCCTGGGGCGGAGGGTTTTGATGAAAATGTGTACACCCTGAAAAACAATTACATTTGTTAATTATATTTGCCACACTTTAAAAGACTAAAAAAACTATGAGCAGCTGCACACAAATTACCCCCCCCCCCCCCAAAAAAAAAAGATAAATCAGATAACTTTTAAAAAAGGGAGATGCACATCAACGTTATGTCACAAAGAATGTGTGAATACATTGAGGGATTAAAAAAGAGTTGTGGATAAGAGATGTGTACCCTTTTGTCATCCTGTAAAAGTTTTGTGTAAATCCGTAGAAGGGTTTAGGAGGAATTGCAGATAGAGATTGGTACTCCCCTCGTCCATGCAATGGGAAACCCCAAAAATCAATCAGATCAAATTTTGAAATAGGAGGTGTACATCTACATTATGTCACTAAGACTGTGTGAAAATTTCATGAACATGAATAACGGTATGTCCAAAAGACATAATGTCCCATCTCGGGACGAACGGGGCGGAAGAACGGATCCGAACACTGTATGCTTGATCCTTACTTTTGTATCAAGCATACATGGAAGGGGTTTAGGGCGAGTTGCGGATATGAGATGGGTACCCTACAGTGTAAAGGAAGGACGGACACCCCTATTACTTTATACCCAACTTTCAATTTGGAGGTATAATATACAATTTTATTCGTATTTAATGATTGATTAATTTGTTTCTTCTTCTTCAGAGAAAGACATTTGGTTCGTGTGAAGTGCAGTATGGACTGACAGAATGGTACAAATTGGTTTCATCAAAGGCATCAATGATCATTGGAATGAGCTGTAGAATAATTTACATTTTTAATAAGTTTTTGAACTTTGAAATGTTACGGTACGAAGGATTATTTGAAAACATTCATTAAATACTAATGTCTGCTTGTGATACGATCTATAATTATCGCTTATAAATGAACAGTTACAGAATTGCTATGGAGATCAATAAACAGTTTGATTTATCAATGTTTTTTGTGCAAATTTATAAATTCATAAAATTATGTTATGTCTGAGTTCTTTCAAATCCGTATGACTGGATTCCTGGAAGGTGTTTTATCTATTTTTAAACCTTACCACATTAATTAATCTTTATACAAATTTATAACACGTAGAAACAACCTTACATTTTGATTTTGCAAACATTTTAAATTGCTCTATAATGTACGTGTTCTAACTGGTATGCCGTATCAAAGAGAAAATATTTTGCAAGTTTGAAATATCACATTTTAAAAAAGGCCCAATAGTAGAGCAATTCTGAACCGCTGACTCGTAATTGACACTCATTTCAAAAATATTAAAACGAATAGTTCAAATTAATACATATTACAACTAGAGGTTCCTATGAGCCTGAAGAACTCTTCTGATCTATAAAATGCTTCTAAAGCTTTTTGCCTATGGTATGCAACATGGTTTACGTGTCCATGGTAAGTAACATTGAAGAAACTGGTCAGGATAAAAACCACTCTAAAGATCAACTATACTAACTCACAAAGCTTCCCAAAAAATAAACAGTTAAAAATTGATAGAAAAGGGTAAAAGAGGGATAACTCTTAAACGGATGATCTGATAATTTTGGCCCTAGATCTCAATGAGCTTAACAATTTTCCATTACACTAACTTTTTCTGTAGCACATACCTTTTTTTCAAGATAAGATAAAATCCAAAAACTGCGAAAATGTTTAATTTTGACGATTATGGGGGAATAATTCATATTAGGCAGTGAGGAGTCCTCCCACAATTGACTCGACGGAGAGTCTTTTCATTGTGAAGAATGGTGGTTTCTTAGGGTTTTCTCTGTCTCTTATACTTTGCAAGCTATAAGCTATCAAGAGTTAACACTAAAGTATGTCTGTCGTTATACCTTTTTTTCCCCAAAAGCTATCAAAGTCACTCAACTGGAAAATCAAGGTCAAGGTCAAAAGATGAGACACAGCTGTGTCAAGCTACTACTGGAGCATATGCATACTAAGTTTCATCAACCTATGACTTATAGTTTTTGAGATAGCGAGGTGCTCATAAAACTTAAACATTGCTATTACATGTATTGAAAATTGTCAAAGTCATTCAAACGGAAGATAAAGGTCAAGGTCAAAGGATGGGGATGCAACTGTGCTAAGCTGCTACTGGGGCATATGCATATCAAGTGTCATCAACCTAGGGCATAGTTCTTGAGATATTGAGGCGCTCATAAAACCTTAACATTGCTATGATATGCATTAAAAATTGTCAAAGTCACTCAACCGGAAATTGAAGGCCAGGGTCAAAAGATGGGGATGCAACTGTGCTTAGCTACTACTGGGGCATATGCATACCAAGTTTCATCAACCTAGGATTTATAGTTCTTGAGATATGGAAATGCTTATAAAACCTTAACATAAAAGTTAATGCTGCCGCCGTCGCCACCTCCGGTAAAGTAACACCTTTGTCTCGATGCATAGATTTCGCAAACTTTGTAGAGGGCATCCTAAAAACCAAATGTACAAAGTTTGAAAGCAATCACATCAGTACTTTAACAGAAAAAGGTCCATTCAAGAAAAGTGAATGGACGGACGACGGAGGCCTAATAATAATAAAAAAGAGCAATTTTAGTCATTTGGGTGGATTTCAATTTACCTAGAGCAAAAGTCTTGGAGTCGAGCGGGTAAAACACTTGAGAAAATTTAACTGTTTCTTGTTCATCAACAAAGATTGTTATTAAAATAATATAGCGTTAACGAAAAGTGAACTCAGGTACTTCGTTAAGATAATCAGTTTCTGGTTTGCTTGCATTTTTAATTTATTTGATTAATTTAGTGAAGGTATAATATTAGGTAAAATCCTACATTACGGAATTATACACCTGTAAATGAGAGACCATAATTCCCTAATTTTCTACGTGCATATACCGTGTATCGTATTTTTTTCCTTGAAAATAAAATCGAGGAACTTAGCCATTTTTGGTGAAAATTGACGCTCTTACAAGGTAATCTTGAATCGGGTATAAATTATCAGCTGTGAAACATAGACTACATAAGGCGGAGGGGACCCATGTAACATTTTCTGCAAATAAGAGTCACTATTAATACCCCGCTTCCACAATTATGCCATGCGATAAACTCTTAGGTAGTTTTGTAAAATGTTAGTATGTGTGTGTTTGGTTTGGTTTTTGCTTCGGTTTGTTTGTCTGTCCAATGTTATGTTCATAAAGCTATTTATTGTTTAAAGATACACACATTAAATATATAGTAGTTCAATTTTCTTTAAAATGATCTCTCATGATTAAAAACTTTCAGTACATGGGTTATTTTTGTCTGGCCTGCGACGAAAAGTCGCGGAAGCAAGACATATGTATTACTTTCCGGCGGCGGCGTCGTTAAAATTTGACAAAAAGAAAATACAACATTGGATTGAGAAGACCTGAAAAAAAACGTGTGTGAAATATGAAGTATGCCAACGTTGATATCAGGAACCGAAGATTCGAAGTTGTTGTAAAATTTTACAAAAAAAATATACATATTTGCAAATTATATTTTACACTTTTAACTTAAAACGGAGTGGATGTATGGTGGATTCAAAAAGCACCCAACAGCAAACAGTGTCCACAAGAAGTTTTTAAAATAGATACAGACAACCTAGTATTGA
The DNA here is from genome assembly GCA_963971305.1 of Arcuatula senhousia. Lineage (NCBI taxonomy): Eukaryota > Metazoa > Mollusca > Bivalvia > Mytilida > Mytilidae > Arcuatula > Arcuatula senhousia. The sequence continues at coordinate 3,874,806 of OZ020303.1, forward strand.
TGGAAACTGAGATTTTGTGTGGTAATTTGCAATGCAAACTTCTTAGTTTCGGATAAACGTGAACAAAATGTACGATAGATCCGAAAAAGCGGATGCAAACGTCCGGACCAACAAACTCATATCATGTGCTTATGATGAGTCAGTTTTTAATAAATCCACTCTTTGATGTTTCTGGCTAATTACTTGTAAGAGTAAATGCTTATCTTTGTACTTTTACTTTGTGCAATTTCTACGTCTTACAATTTCCCCTAGGCTTTCATGCGAACATTCTCTTTTCCCAAACGGTATACTAGAAAATGACAATGTTACTTACCCCATTTTCAATGCAATGTTTAGGACATCATTCCATATTTATATTGTCTTTTTGCCAAACAAAGCTGCAACTTCCCGATTCCGTTCGACCTTTGTCAAATTAATACAAGTCATTAATAAGGTTGTTAAAAGCAAGTTTGATGAAGGTATCCTTAAGGGGTTCTTCACTGAAACCCAAGTTTACATCATAGTTAATTACTGTATACTAAGTACATAAACACTGTGATGGAGTAGCCTGATCAAGGTTTAATAAAATTGTTCCACTGGAATGGCCTAAAGTAGAACTATCTGGGTAACTACTTCCCTAACTACCCGACCCATCTCAAGGTTATCTTGTTTGCCAGATCGATAATTTAAATAAAAATTCATTGCATACAATATATCTATTGAAAATTGTAGGTATATTTGAATATGCGTTTTTAAAAACCAAGTAAAACATTGAAGAATTTAATTATTGATCTAACTTAGGAGACCGGATAAGTGTGTGACAGGTAGGCCATCGTAATCTGTTAGTACAATACAAAAAATGGAGGGGTAGCGCAAATATCTATGTTAAAGATCCAATTTTGTGTATATTTTCCATCATCGTCGCTAATTTTTATGAGTTACCAGTTTCTTTTACCTTACTTACCAGACAAATTTTCCTTAACGATAGTCTAATCTTATTCTATAATGTTTAAGACGAGTTGCGATGACAAGAAATGCTTATAGGCGAACAGAACAGAACAGACGAACGGACTGAAAAACAGTGGGACAGTACCGTCTCAAAGAACAAGTTTCCGAGAAAGGTATTAAAAGATAAACCGATTGAGAAAGTTGTTGATACTATTATTATCATTTGGGGGGGTGGTGGTGATGGAAACGAAATTTAAATGACGACATAGGTTAAATCAACGGGAGAGATTTAATCGCTATGGTGCCTTATGTATAAAGATCTTTTTAAAAATGATATTGACTTTTTGGCTTATCAAAGAGACTGGCAACAAACCAACGGCCAAGATAAATGTGATCCTTTATCATATTTGTCAATTTTTATATACTAGTAATAGGATTAAAATCCATGACTAAACGGTATTCCCTTTTTAGATTTTTAAAAAATTTATTTCTAGAATACGGCTTAAAAATGCTGGATACAAAAAGTTTGAACGAGAAATTGATGTCAGCCGTTTGCAAGGGGAAAACTGGCAGCGTAGAAAAATTACTAGAGCAGGGTGCAAAGGTCAACTGCAGGGATAAGGTGACTAACTCATACAACTACAGTCTAATATTATATTTCATACTTTGATATATTTCATACTTTGATATAACCACATCGTATCAAGCATAAGATTGTTTAAAATAGTAAAAAGATCCCGGAAACAAAAGCAGCGTTACCATGCAAATAATTCATTAATTCGATATTTGAAATATTCACTGACATATTTTATCTCTTTTTCTAATGATTGCATTTAAAAAATAATAGAAACAACTTTATTTGTTTTAATTTCTTCAAATAAGCTATCTTTATAAGTTAAAATTGTCATTAATATAATTTTGTTGTTAATCAATGATGCATTACGAAATATTGGATTTTACATAAAAGCATGATCTGTTTGAATCTTCAGAGAGATGGAATGACCCCATTGTTAAAGGCTTGTCAACGTAGAAACTACACCATGCAGAAACTTTTATTATCTAAAGGTGCTAACGCAAAGCATAAAGACAAGGTACAATCATAGCAATAATAAGTATTTTTGATCTTTTGAAATGCCTGAACCTGTTACTAGTACCAAGTCAGTACCATTGCAATCCTGTTACCTTTTATGTAGCTAAAAATGCTACCATTTGTAGTTATATAGATTCTTCAACAATAGACTGTTTGCACCAATTGGAAAATCATTACTTTTTTTAGAAATATGGATTTCAGCAATTCATTCGAGCTACACCACATTTTTACCTCTTTAATAAAAAATGTTTCATTATTGTTAAACATCATAAGATTATTCATCATCACTGCTTCTTTAAACATCCTTAAAATTTGTGTTTTGTATTACAGTTAGGACTGAGTTGTCTACACTATATAGCTGAAGCGGGTGATACAGAAAGTCTAAAAATGTTAATAGCTTACCAGGCCTCTATTGAAGCCCAGGATGTCGTAAGTCTGAAAATGTTAATAGCTTACTAGGCCTCTATAGAAGCCAAGGATGTCGTAAGTCTGAAAATGTTAATAGCTTACCAGGCCTCTATTGAAGCTCAGGATGTCGTAAGTCTGAAAATGTTAATAGCTTACCAGGCCTCTATTGAAGCCCAGGATGTCGTAAGTCTGAAAATGTTAATAGCTTACCAGGCCTCTATTGAAGCTCAGGATGTCGTAAGTCTGAAAATGTTAATAGCTTACTAGGCCTCTATAGAAGCCAAGGATGTCGTAAGTCTGAAAATGTTAATAGCTTACTAGGCCTCTATAGAAGCCAAGGATGTCGTAAGTCTGAAAATGTTAATAGCTTACCAGGCCTCTATTGAAGCCCAGGATGTCGTAAGTCTGAAAATGTTAATAGCTTACCAGGCCCCGTATTCATGAAACTGTTGTAAGGCTACGACTGTTGTAAGGTAAAAGTTACAACATCGTAAGTTGTAACTTGTATTCACAAAAGAAAGTTACGATACGAGCTGTTGTAAAAATTATAACAAAACTACGACAGGGTCATTGGTGTTGTAACTCAACATTTTTATCGTAAATATGGCTGCCGCGCTTCTTTTGAGGGCAAATCGATCGCAGACATCTTCGACGAGAGAGAGTGTTTTTGGACAGAAATAATCCATTGGAAAGATCGGACGAGTTTCTGTTGAGGACGTATCGATTCCCGAGGCACAAAATTTTGGAAATATGTAACGAACTGAGACCAGACTTAGCAAAGCAAACGTTAAGATCTAACAGCATTCCGGTAGAGCTACAAGTTTTAGCTGCTTTGAGATTTTTTGCCAGCGGTAGCTTTCAAAATGTAATTGGAGATGTTTTCGGGATGAGCCAGCCAACCGTCAGTAGATGCATTACAGACATGACCGAAGCACTCGTTGGAAGAACAAACAACTACATCAGATTCCCAAATGCAGTTGAACGAATAGAGATTAAAACAGACTTTTACAGTATTGCAGCATTCCCTAACATTGTTGGTGTAGTAGAGGGCACACACATTCCAATTAAAGCTCCAAATGAGTACGAGTACCAATTCGTAAACAGAAAAACCTTCCACTCAATAAATGTACAATGTGTATGTGATGAAAGGTTTCGAATTGTTGACGCTGTTATAAAATGGCCAGGATCAACCCACGATTCCTTTATCTGGAACACTTCGAACCTTTGCAGACTATTTGAGGAGGGTGAAATCACGAATGGATGGCTTTTAGGTATTTTTTGTTTTTGTAATAAATACATCTACTTAAGACATAAATGGTTAAGGTTCTCCAGATCAGCATATTTAAGTTTTAGTGTTTTATTGTTCTATGCTCTTCGTTAATGATTGACATTGTAATATACATTGTAGCGTATTGCAGGTAGAGTGACTCTGATAAGTTTTCAATAGACAAAAGTCAAGTCAAGCATTGTTTGAATCTTTGACTCATCTTTGTTGGAAAACTAAATACTTGCCAATTGATGTATAAACTGAAATACTAGTGATAATCAATCGTAATGCATTCTACAATTTTTAATTTAAGGTGACAGTGGTTATGCTCTCAAACCATGGATGTTAGTCCCGTTCCAGAACCCTTCAACACCAGCAGAGGAAGAATATAATAGAAGGCACTGTAGAACACGCGTGACAATTGAGCAATTATTTGGCATTGTTATATCAAGATTGAGATGCCTGCACAAATCCGGGGGACATTTATGCTATGTGCCAGCTAAATGCTGTCAAATAATTGCAGCCATTTTTATTTTGCACAGCATCTGCATTGACAACAACATACCATTTTTAGAAAACGAGGTTGATGACGAGGATTGCCAACTAAACCCCCCCATTAAACAATGGCGCTGACAACACAACTGGACAACAAATTAGAAGAAATCTATCACTACAATTTTTGTAATAAAATCATAAATACATAAAAATTGTTACTATTGTTCTAATCCAGTCGGAGTCTAGTTCATTTGCAGTAAATTCATAAATGATCCTGATTGACCTTGAGAATTGAATGGCGAATAGAGGTCGTAGTTTCCTTGTGGTACGCATATAACCAATACAACGTTTTCCAGTTTCGAGTGTTTCTTGCATGTGTTAGAGAGCGAATGTTAATTTTTTTTTTTTTTTACCTTTCTTCCGTCAAGTTTGATCTGTCGGTGTCTTCCTATTTTTTTTTGAGTGACCTCTTCAAAATGTACTTTAAACAGTTTCAAGTGTGAGTTTACGAGAACTATTTAAGAGATATGTTTATTGATAATTGATAACTTAGATTGTCTGGAATGGAAAGTAGTTCTTGCAAATTGTAAGACACCTGTTGAGTTGTCGGTGGACATTTTAGGTAGATAAATACTCAAATACAACGAATAACAACAGTCTAACTTCAATACTCATTTGAAATAGTATGTATTTTTAATATTCATTAAGCAAACGCGTTAATTTTTCTCTATTAAGGACATCCGTCATGCTGTGGACGATCATTTTGGATTAGTCAAGTGCAGTGAAAAAGGATGCTATCAAAACTCTACAGACCGGTATTTCTTACATGTATATGAATATATACTCATTTGAGATTTTGAGAGTTTGTTAACAAGCACATGCATTTCTCTCTGTATATTATTGCCATATCAAAATATAAAATATTTAATATATTTTTTATTCTTGTAGACTGAGTGCAAAAGTCATCACTATTGGTTAAAAAAACGGCTTTAGAATAATTATACATTCATATTACCAGAGCGCCGAAAACCAATATTTTTATAACAAAACTAAATTTACATGATATATTTATATTTCTCTAACTGTTGTGCAATATTATTTAGTTCTCGCGAGATAAGACTATTTTGCGTATCACACTCCGCACGATGTGATATTCAATTTCAAGAAATTTGATTGGCTGTCCGCACGAGACACCACAGTTAGATTCGCATCTCGTGGAAAGCATGCTTACTTTTGTTTGAATACCTATTGATCTCGCTTGAATAAAAAGACACACAAAATATATCAAAAAATGCACAAACACGGTTTTTATAAACTCTGCTTCTAATTAAAATTCATAATAAAAAGGTGGTACCATATTTTATTTAACTACTTTTTTCACACGTTTGCAAAACAATATGAATATAGAAATATTTTCTTATTAGCTATAAATAAATAAGTATTTTCACGTTAGACAGTTAGAGAAAAAGGTTTCACAACTATAAGTGATGAGATACGGATTTTTATCACACTCGATAGATATTTGTCAAAGGAAACTTGCAAATGCTCGTTTCCTAATTTGACAAATATCTAACTCGATGTGATAAAAATCCGTATCTCATCACTTATAGTTGTGAAATCTGTATTTATTAATTAATCCAACAATACATTCAAGACAGATAATAGATCTATTTTGGCTATTGTGAAGTAATACTAAAATAAAAATAACAGAATTCCTGGCTTCTCACTAAGAGCAAAACTTATAAGTTAGACGAATTTTATTAATGCGTTCTGCAAACGTTACACATGCGCTAGGCAATCATCAAGTACGCTGGACAAACGCTACATAGATCAGTTTTGAATAAGTTTGTCGTGCGTTGACGGTAGTTAGTCTGACGCTTGGTGGTCGTTCACCGATCGAGATATTTTTTTTTGGAAACTTTTTACCCTTACAGCGACTGCCAACGTGTTCCAACGTTTTAGAAAATTATTCGAACGTTCGGCACACGTTGGCCATTAAGCTGTGAGGATATCGACCTAGCATATATGTTTGTCTACTCCATTCCAACACCATTCATAAAAAAATGACGAGAACTATTTAAGAGATATGTTTATTGATAATTGAAAGTCGTGCTTGTCATTAATCCGAAGTGATGAAGAAAATTTCTATTTAAAAGAACCAGAGGTACAAATGGGATATCCGAATGTCAGAAGTACATAACCAGTAATCACCAACAAGAACGGGACTAAAACAGACAACATGTAAAACATCGAATCACAAAAATCAATGAATATCAATCAACAACGCGAAATCCAGTCGTAAAGAGAGTGAACTCGGGAGCTACGGAAGAGTAAACACTTCCTGCTTGCTATAACACATCCGTCGCGTTGCCAACAGTCAATTCAGTGTGTCAAATCCGGTAAAAGGAAGGACAAAGCAAAACCCTATGACAAACCAATGCATGTACTCGTCTGAAAGATAGAATCCCTTATTTGTCTTTATGCGCATGATGTCTTCCGTAAAATTTATTGACCGAAGGCAGCACCTGAGGAGCAACATAACCCTGTGTGAACAATTTTTGTGAAATAAATCGATGGAAGTCGCGCACGCTCTGAAATATCGAATCAATTGAGATACGTTAACTCCATTAGCTGGCGGAGTTAACGGAATGTTGAAAAATAGAAAGAAAAAATGAGATAAATAAAAAAAAGTCACTCCAAACTATAAAAAAGTGAACCCATATAAATGTATTGTTTTTGCAACTTACTCTTGTTTCTTTTCGGACCGTAATTAGATTAATTAATGTTGATCAAGCACCTGCCGAATTTTTGTTAACTGTTACGTAAATCTATTGTTTTAATTAAATGCGACATTAGTAACTACGACAATTTTACAACAGCGCTACAACAACGTTTGTGAATACAAACTACGACACATCGCATACATGTTGTAAATCTACGACAAAGTTTTACGATACGATATGTCGTATCGTACGTTTCATGAATACGGGGCCAGGCCTCTATTGAAGCTCAGGATGTCGTAAGTCTGAAAATGTTAATAGCTTACCAGGCCTCTATTGAAGCCAAGGATGTCGTAAGTCTGAAAATGTTAATAGCTAATCAGGCCTCTATTGAAGCCCAGGATGTCGTAAGTCTGAAAATGTTAATAGCTTACCAGGCCTCTATTGAAGCCCAGGATGTCGTAAGTCTGAAAATGTTAATAGCTTACCAGGCCTCTATAGAAGCTCAGGATGTCGTAAGTCTGAAAATGTTAATAGCTTACTAGGCCTCTATAGAAGCCAAGGATGTCGTAAGTCTGAAAATGTTAATAGCTTACTAGGCCTCTATAAAAGCCAAGGATGTCGTAAGTCTGAAAATGTTAATAGCTTACCAGGCCTCTATAGAAGCTCAGGATGTCATAAGTCTGAAAATGTTAATAGCTTACTAGGCCTCTATAGAAGCCAAGGATGTCGTAAGTCTGAAAATGTTAATAGCTTACTAGGCCTCTATAGAAGCCCAGGATGTCGAAAGTCTAAAAATGTTAATAGCTTACTAGGCCTCTATAGAAGCCCAGGATGTCGTAAGTCTGAAAATGTTAATAGCTTATCATAAGTCTGAAAATATTAATAGCTTATCGTAAGTCTGAAAATGTTAATAGCTAACCAGGCCTCTATAGAAGTCCATGCAGGATGTCGTAAGTCTGAAAATGTTAATAGCTTATCGTAAGTCTGAAAATGTTAATAGCTTATCGAAAGTCTAAAAATGTTAATAGCTCATCAGGCCTCTCAAAAGCCAAGGATGTCATGAGTCTAAAACATGTTAATAGCTTACTATGCCTCTATATATAGAAGCCAATGATGTCGTTAGTCTCGTCAATTCTATACTAAGTTCTGATTTAATGTTTCGACAATTTATTCACAGAGAATTGCTTTCCTCGTCACTATTGTGTCATACGAAAAGTGCTTCCCGATATCAATATTGTGCATGTGTTTGTATGGTACATTGATAAATTGCAGCAGGTCCCTGTAGTTCATTAAACCTTTCACCTATTGACTAATAACTTTTATTTAGTTTTCTTTGTGTTTTAGGGTTTGGGCGTTCTTGTTTGTTTGGTGGGTATTTATAAAGATAAAATCCGTTCACCCAAATGGATGTCTGCCAGCCAAAAGAATAAGACAGTCGCTGCTGAAATAGAACAGTTATTAGTAAATAGTTTAAAGTAAGAGAAATAGTGAAAATCTGAAGCAACCTATCCTTTTTCAGCGAAAATACTCCATGCAAATCTCCATTTGGTGAAAGTTTTCAGATGACAGATGTTAAAATGCTCAACCCTTGCTCGTAGCTAATCTATTGATTTTTGTTTTAGGTTGAGTCCTCGCCCCTACATTATGCTTCGGACAGAAACAAGTTAAAGGCCGTGGATACATTGGTGTTTTGTGGTGCAAATGCCTTCCAGAAAAACCAGGTAAGACTCAATTAACTTTAATCTATAGGTTGTTTATTCTAAAATCAAATCAAATCAAATATCTTTATTGGACATAGCACAGTAATACATGTGATCTGTAATCCAAGTTAAAACATAAAGACAGGAAAGCAGCAGCTAAGAAATTTACAAAGGAATTAAGTGATAACTATACAATATATGATAATAATGCAAACATAGGCAGCAATATTCGTCCAGTTATTCAACATATAAGGAAGCTAGGAGAATTAAACATTTTTGAAATCTGTGTCACGTTTAGCGAAAATTTCGTTCAAGAACATACAGACACGTTTTAAAAAGAATATAAACTTTTAGTGATGCTTATATCCTTGATTCTGTTACATCCAATCGTTTTGCTTATTTTTATTCCAGAAAGGAATAAGCCCTTTAAAGTCCACCAACGACTCTTCTATAAAACAATTACTGAAGGAATCTGAACTGGTATTACTAGGAATCAAAAATGGGTAACTATCATCTATATAGCATTTGAAAAAAACAATAGAGTTCCTTTCTGCTATCATATGACCTAAAATAGAAAATCCAAGACCATGCATACGTAACAACTTGTAAACTAGTTAAAAAACCGTGAATTAACTAAAAAACTACGAACCCACTAACATTTGAACATATCGAAGTTCACAGGTTCATGAAGATGAAAAAATAACAAATAAATTGCAAAAGAGCAAGATGCTTATGAGTCATGACAGGAATAGCAAAAAGAAAAAAGTCTAACCTTTCCAACAAAAAAATCAACAACAAAGTAATACTAGTATCGGGACTAGTATATCAAAGAAATTACAAGAAATTGACGGTGTTATTGAGAAAAAAGCAAGAATTCATGAAGCATATACAACCAAACGAAAACAAACCCGAATAATACATTACATTATATATTCGTCACAGCGATATACACATAGAAAGCCGGGAGTTAGAACCAAGCAAGATTTACCAACTAGACAAGACCGATCTAACCATATACACAACAGAAAACTTTCCTCTGAAGTCACTCAGTATGATATGCCGACGTGTTAGACCAGAGTTTAGCCACCCATCGCTTAAGCCACATGGCAAGGAGCTTCTCATCAGTGATACGTTCGAATTCTTGACTTCAGAAACTCCCACTAAAGCGCTGGTAACGATGGATGTACCGTTATACGACTTTCCTGATCCATTTGAAGATATCTTTATGAAAACTGATGTAAACCCAACAGTTAACGACAAACTGAGACAGCGTGATATCAAAAGAGTGAGAGATGAGGTACTTAAAAGTAAAGTTCAAGACACTATTGTTACTTGGACAAAAACATATGTCTGCGTTATGGTTATTCGACCTACTCTTTTTTTTTTTTTTTTTTTTTTGCTGCCTACTCTAGCGAATTTTATCGGTAATATTTTGGGAAAACGCTGGCGATTTTGTTAAGCACTATTATTAAAGTCAAGGAACCTTTCCCACCAAGGTCTATATATATATTCTTAAATGGTTTTGCCTACCTACCCTTATTTTTAAGCATATTTTATAACTTTAAATTTTCAATATTACCATAAAGATAAATGTAGTTTTATTCGACCTTTATGAAAATTTGAAGAAAAAAATATCAAAACATTCCAATAAGGCATTGGCCGATAAAACATAGGAAGGGTAAATGCATTTTTAACATACTTTTGACATTGAAGGGAAGATATTGCGACATCAACAGTGTTTTTTTTATATGTTAAAGATAGAAAAAATGAACTTTCACTCTCAACCATATAATACGATTATGATAAGAGATTATGAACCTAAGTTAGACCAAGTTTCTAGGATTCAAAGAAAAGATACACAGGACATTTACGAAAGGTTTTCCACATCTTTTTCAGAAAAATCCAGGGCAGCTGAAATGGCATTGTACGGTAGAGATAGATATCACACATACCCGATCCTTTAATCTAATAGCTTTTCCAATTAAGGAGACTTTTAATGTCGGCAGATTACAGGCAGAGCTGTCGTCCATCGTCGACAAATTCATCAAGATATCAATTCAGGAGAACACATTCAGTCAAATAAACGGAACAGTTTCACTAGAGGTTTGTAAAATGTGTGAATAAATTAATGCGCTACGTTTTATGCTTAAGTTCTTAGTTAAAAGAAAACAAACAAACAAAAATTTAAAACACAAACACACTTTCAATTAAAAAAGATAAGCCCAAGATATTATATTAGGGGTGAAACGAAACTAGCAATTATACCAAAACGCATCCTCACATGCCTGTCATTGTGAGGATGGCCAATTTTGGCAAAACTGTTTCAAAAATGATTAAAGAATAAAGTAAAAGATTAAAAATACTGTTTATAATAAACTTACCGAGCATTTTCCAGATTTCATTCAAATTCTGTATGTATTCAATGTGTTGATACAATATTTTATTTATATCTATTTATATCTATGATAGGCTATATGTCACATCTGTATTGAGGTAATACAAACTATCTGTAAAGAGATACTGATCTACATATTTTGAAACATTTGTACCCTTTTAATGGGATGCAGTGTTTGTTAATTGAATACATATTGGATTAAAGCTAACTACATGTAGTACCTATGGTGGAGCAAAACACCCTGTTAACTTTCTCTGTTATCTTCCATCACTTATTCAGTCATTATGCATGTACAACGAGAGAGGGATTTACATAAGCATTAAGCTTGTTTCCCAATCCAGGATAAATAAATATGTTTAAACTAACGCTCTTTTTTCATTATCCATACAGGCGCGATTCAAGTTCGATGCGTTTTGCCTGTTGTTTATTGAATTCTTTTTCTGTTTTAAATAACCACCAATTTGAATTTCTAGAAAAATATCCAGTAGTTTGGACAAAAATTTAACTTGTCAATTAAGTTTCAAGATATCTTCTGTTATAACAATGCATAAACAACAAAAACTGAAGGATCCTCTCAGTACTATCTTAGAACATCTTAACCTATGTTCGTTTCAGGTTATTCCAAGTCCAGTGTACACACCTGAAGGTCTAGAATCCGTCCAGTCTATCGGCCATTTTTACGACCTCACACACAGCCACCAAGAGACCCCGCAGAAGACCGTCAATCTGCGAGTACCGCTACCCCAGGACTATGAAGACGACAACACGGACCTTTATTTACTTGGTTCCGACGTCGACTCTGACTACTTTCTGGATCCCGACTTCGGAGAAAAGGAAGATATGGAACACTGGGAGATCATTGGGGTTAATCCAAAGATTTCTAAGTTAGGCTGTGTTAATATCCCTGTCAATCATTTCTCAATGTAAGTATTTAGTACAAATCTAGAGCAATGATTTCTGCTTTAAAAGTTACTATGCAATAGGTTTCTAACAACTAAAGTAAACAGTTTCTCGTCGATTAAATCTTGCTGAAAAGGACAGAAAATGGTGGGATGGCCATGGGTGCATTAATATAAGCAGTTAAACAAATTCTGCAATAAAAAACGACCTTTCACATTTACCAGTTTGTCCTTGACACTAGAACGTTAACTATTTTTAATTCTTTTACTTTTAAAAAAATACGTTGCAAGTGATTTTATGCTTTTTTTTAAATACGTTGCACGTGAAAGAACATAGGTTTTATTTATATTTTTTTAAAGATACGTCGCAAGTGAAGCTAAAAAGAACAAGTCTAAATCGTCAGTAATAAGTGAGACGTCAGCACTCTGTCGACGGGCTTCCAAACGAACGTGCTTTATTGTGTTCCTTGTTCTGGTCAAACCTGTCGGTGACAACGTTTTTACTGTTGTCATAGAATGCACAACAAAACGTAAGAGGGACGACAGAGTCAACTACTGGATAAATAAAAACTATCTAGACCAAAAACCAAGTTATACCGAAGGCGAATTCGAAAGCACTCCTGGTTCAAAGTATATTCTAAAACTCAGCGACAATGTTAAAACAGTCGTGGGCTTCCCAAAGACAAGATTGGAATTCCATCCAAAACGTGAAAACTGCCAACAATTCCATGTAACTATGGCGGATCCATCTGCGTTGAACTTGGCGTCTATTGACATCTACGAACTAAAGGATAATCCCGAGGGAAAGGAAGTGGAGGAGGGACTGGTAGCGGTAGCGTTCAGATTGACGGGGACGCCATTCATCGATGACTTGATGGACGAAGATGACGACTTTAAAGGTAACAATATCGTCATCAGTTTAGTTTGTAACCATCAACATATTAGTAACAAGATAAAGTGTAAAGTATTCTGATATAAAGAACTAATGTTTTAATCTATACAATATAATTACTCCTAGAAGTAACAAGTACGAAAAATTTGCTCAAATTGACACTGTACGTTTTAGCTATCTAAAAAGTGGTCACTAATAGCTTATTCATAAGCACAAGCCTAAACAATAACAGAGATTGACATGTTCTTTATAGTATAAATTTTGCCCACAATATTGAAAGTGCAAACGTCGCTACGCAAAATTTCCCTGAAACTCAAAGTAGTTTCAGGGAGATCTCCCTGATTGGAGTCCTAAAAGGTTAACACCTATGCACTATAGTAGTTCTACAAAGTCCTGACGACGGCCCCGAGTTTAAAATGTAAAACAGCAAAATTTTTCCTAAACATTATTAGAAATTATACATACAGAAGCAGAGGAACCAATGGGGTATCCGCATGTCAAAAGTCCGAAAGGGCAGAGACAAAACCAGTAAACACCAACAAGAACAGTGTTCATTTTTTAAACAAGTTTTTTATCCCTATCATATATTTAAAGGGTTCACTAAAGACAGTTTGCTGCGTCAGATTTGTAATGGTATGGACCAGGAATGGGTAAAAGTTGCTGTCTTACTAGGCTTGTCCTTTCGAACTGTGGAACTTTACAGAACTAATACCAAAATTAATGACCAAAGTAAAAAGTTTCAGGTTTGTAGAAATGAAAATATAGTTTGTGAAAACAATGTATCGTAAGTTCCATGAAATATTCTTCATTTGAAGGGTCATATTACTTTCACAAAATTGTGAGGATCGAAACTTCCTATTAACATGCCCAGCCATGCTTCAAAACTTGTTTTTAAGTTATGTTGGATAGTTATGAGAAGTTGTGCAGAAACAATGTTTTTTTATGGATTTTCAGGAAAGTTCTCTATTCTAAGGGCCATAATTCAACAAATTTTTAAGGGTAAAAAATTAATGGTACTTTCCACCACTACATGCGATATACTTGCTACAAACAAAGTTTCATTCAATTTTGTTGAGAATTTTCAAAGCAGACGAATGGAATACTTTTGTCCACTTTTGTGGCGATGTGTTTCTACCAATGTGTTTTTAATTAATCATCTGTACAAGAGACGTCTCCATTAAGAGTTTAACAGAGAGCAATGTGGTGTTAATAATAAAAGCTGAATTGTAAATGGACTTTAAGTGTAGGTTATCTTTCTTGATATGAATGATTCTTTTGTAAAAGACCTCAGTTATTTAGGTACATGTACTACTTTTGGTGTATCTATCTGAAGGTGATGCAGCTTTGGAGAAATACAAGTAAACACAGAGAAGACTATGGGGTCGATGATTTAGTTTCAGCTCTACATAGAACTAATAGAGAAGATCTTGTACAGATCATACATAAAGAACTGGAAACCTGGTAAGCTCTGTGTATCGAACTAGTGCAATCAAAAAAGAAGCAAAAAAATGCATGGAAATGTTCCTGTTAAGAACAAATATTTCACCAAAACAACTCATGAAGTCATCTCTTTTCAAGCTTTATTTTTATCATACTAAACACTGTTGTAGTGGGTTGTGTGTTTGTATGTTGCAGGAACAAATAGTAATTCACATTGGCAAGATAATTTTTGTAAGTTATGCTTTACAATTGTATTCTTACTCAGCATGCTTGCTCAAATACTTTTTTTGTTACTTACACAAGCAGACAATATTTTTGGTCAATTCACCATATGATTTTTTCCAGGTTGGAGAAAAATCAAGGAAGCCTGGATCGATTCTACAAATGGGCAGAACATAAGCTGAATAAAACATCTCTACAACCTTCTGATACAGGTAGGTAAACATGGTGACTACCTATGGCTGTGGTGCTTTGAATTACTAGTAACGGTTACAATTAGCAAAATGGATACAATCAATTAACAGCTTTTAACTTTTATTTAAAGAACTTAATGATGTTGTGCTGTTTAGTTTTACCAAAGACTTTTTTCAATCTAAATAAAGTACATGTATTGTGTTATTTTGGGCATTTTTCACATTGATATGCATAGGAAGATATATATAATACAGTTTTATTTTTAACTGCTACATTGGTTATATTTTCAGAGCACTTGGTTCCTGCATCAGAGCAGTTTTTTGTTGTGATGGTGGATAAATATGGAAATGATGGGTCCATGAATGAAGTTGGTCTTCACATGGGTTTATCAAGACCAGAAAACGACAGAATCTTCAATGATGCATTAACAACTAACAGAGAACACCAACAACTAGGGGTAGGTTTAAACTGGGAACACCAACAACTAGGGGTAGGTTTAAACTGGGAACACAGACAACTAGGGGTAGGTTTAAACTGGGAACACAGACAACTAGGGGTAGGTTTAACTGGGAACACAGACAACTAGGGGTAGGTTTTAACTGGGAACACAGACAACTAGGGGTAGGTTTTAATAGAGATCACCAACAACTAAGGGTAGGTTTTAATAGAGATCACCAACAACTAAGGGTAGGTTTTAACTGGGAACACAGACAACTAAGGGTAGATTTTAACAGAGATCACCAACAACTAGGAGTAGGTTTTACCTGGGAACACCATGCAACAACTAGGGGTAGGTTTTAACTGGGAACACCAACAACTAGGGGTAGGTTTTAACTGGGAACACAGACAACTAGGGGTAGGTTTTAACAGAGATCACCAACAACTAGGAGTAGGTTTTACCTGGGAACACAGACAACTAGGGGTAGGTTTTACCTGGGAACACCATGCAACAACTAGGGGTAGGTTTGAACTGGGAACACAGACAACTAGGGGTAGGTTTGAACAGAGATCACCAACAACTAGGGGTAGGTTTTAATAGAGATCACCAACAACTAAGGGTAGGTTTTAACAGAGATCATCAACAACTAGGGGTAGGTTTTAACTGGGAATACAGACAGCTAGGGTAGGTTTTAATAGAGATCACCAACAACTAAGGGCATGTTTTACCTGGGAACAAAGGTAACTAGGGGCAGGTTTGAACAGAGATCACCAACAACTAGGGTAGGTTTTAACAGAGACCACCAACAACTAGGGGTAGGTTTTAACTGAGGACACAGACAACTAGGGGTAGGTTTTAACAGGACACACCAACAACCGGAAGGGGAAGGTTTTAGCAGAAAACACCAACCAACTAGAGGTAAGTTTTAACACAGATCACCGATCACCAACAACTAGGGGTAGGTTTGAACAGAGATCATCAACAACTAGGGGTAAGTTTTAACAGAGATCACCAACAACTAGGGGTAGGTTTGAACAGAGATCATCAACAACTAGGGGAAAGTTTTAACCGAGATCACCAATAAGTAGGGGTAGGTTTTGTAACCATTACTGTGTTAGATCGTCGGCAACTAAATGGAAATCACTAATAGGTAGGGGTAGATTTTGTAACCATTACTGTGTTAGAACATAGGTTGAGATAGGTTTTGTAACTATTGCTGATTTTGGAATAAGCTTTGCAGCTATTAGTGTATATCTGTTGACACTTGTTTTGTCAGGTGTTCTGTTTTCTAAATTGGTTATGAATTTTAAGAAGCAGAGGTACCAATGGGATATTTGAATGCCATAAGTGTGGAAAGGCAAAGACAATAACTTTAGAAGCTGATAATTAAGTATCAGTAATTTGATAATAAGGAAAATGTGTTGTTTTTTAATACATTATTTTTTTTCAGATGTTGGTTGCTGCCAGAGACAAGATTGGTGATATGTTCCAAACTTATGTTCAACTTGAAAAGACACTAGCAAAACTCAATATGGACGAAGCTTTTAACTGGACAAGGCAGACAGCAGAAGAATGGTATTTATCTTTTATGCAAATTGTTAAAGCTTGGGAATAAATATATGAAAAATATATAATTAAAATATACTAAATATTGAATGAAAGGATGTGTCCCATAGATAATTATAAAGAAATGTAAGAGCAAGAAAGAAACACTAAAAAGAAACAAATTTGCCTGTAAAAAAAAATAAAAAGAAACTTGTCACAAATTTTGACTTCTTTAAAAAATAAATAATTAATGTAACATTATGTTTTTTAAACTAAGTAAAATTATCCTTAAAGCAGTAATAAGTTTTGTTTGCACCGCATATTTCTATAAAAAAATTATGTTATAGGATCAAAAACACAGAAAAAGACAAGAATCCGGCAATATGGAGACAAGAAATGGTTCATTATCTGAAGAAAGGAGAAAGTATGGAGGATTTATTGGAGGGAGAAAGTACTGCTGGGGAAAAGGAGGGTGCAGAAAAGTCAGAGGTCAATCAACAAAGCAGAGAGGACGAAACAATAAAAGATGATGTCAAGGAGGATCTGAAGACAAATAAATACGAGAAAGATGATAGAACAGTAGAACACGATGGTGAATCTGATCAACCTTACAGTAAAGAAAATCAATACACTTCATCTAAACGTAGAGATAGTCAAGATTCACAAATAAGTTTTATAGGATTAAGCAAACGAAGAGATAGTCAAGAGTCACTACAAGGTTCAAAAGGGTCAAAGAAACGAACTGACAGTCAAGAGTCACTACATGGTTCAAAAGGGTCAAAGAATCGAACTGACAGTCAAGAGTCACTACATGGTTCA
This sequence comes from Arcuatula senhousia, assembly GCA_963971305.1. Lineage (NCBI taxonomy): Eukaryota > Metazoa > Mollusca > Bivalvia > Mytilida > Mytilidae > Arcuatula > Arcuatula senhousia. The sequence continues at coordinate 3,892,259 of OZ020303.1, forward strand.
AAAGGGTCAAAGGAACAAAGAGACAGTCAAGAGTCAATTCACAGTTCAAAAGGGTCAAAGAAACGAACAGACAGTCAAGATTCACTACAAAGTTCAAAAGGGTCAAAGAATCGAAGAGACAGTCAAGAGTCAGTAAAAAGTGCAAAAGGATCAAAGCAAAATCTGAAATCAAAAACATCCAAAGATAGCCTTGACAATACCTCATTTCTTGGTGGTTCTACGGAGAATGTGAAACAAAAATCTGACAAACCAGAGACTGAACAGGAAATGGCCAAGGAACAGAAAACTACAGACAAGAGTCTAGACCACAATGGGGAAAGACGTAAAAGTTCAGTTGTAGAGGAGGAGTACGCTGAAGATCTATCCCATGTGATAATGGACGATGCTTTAGATTCAGTCAATTCCTACTCAAAGGGGCAGTCAAAGGATCGAGACACAGAGGATATCAAGGAATTGAGAGAAAATCTTGAGACTCTTCTTTCATCTGAATCTAACAAACCAATCTCAGGGCCAACTGATCAGGATAATTCAACGTCCATATCTCCTAGGAAAGAGAAGCTAGAAAAGTCATCATCAGAGACTGATTATAGAAACTCTCCTGATAATTTATCTTACTAGCTATGTGCTCAATAACTTTTTATATCTTCACATATGATTTAGCTTTAAAAAAATATGCTAAACAATTAAATAAAGATTTTATCTTCGGGGCAGTTTTACTGTTCATTTTTATAAAGCTTAATTAAATGTTCCTTTTCCGTATAAAAAGGAATAGTTCTACATCATTGCTACAATTTTGGATTCCAGTCACTAAATTGGAAATTCATTTAAGGTCAAGGTTAATTGTTTGATACAAATGTGGTACACACAACGAGAAATCTTTAAAAAAAATAATTCCACTTAGGTCTATAGTTTTTGACATTTAGAGATACCAAATTTCCTTACAAAATGATAGTCACTCAATTGAAAATTTAAGGTGAAGGTCAAATAAACGTAGGCAGGATTGATGGATGATTAACACCCTCTTCAACATACCTTGGTCATAAAGCACAATTAGTTTTTATGGTGGATGAAACAAGAGCACCCAAAGGAATTCACAGACTTTTGGCAGGTAACTGACAAACCTAATTACAAAACCAGGACTTAATCCAACACCTGAAGAGGTAATTCATTGGTGATAAATAGTGTGGTATTTAAACAAGCACCTTTGACCTTTCACCCACTCAGGTCCCAGTCAAATGATAGGGATGCAGACACAGATCAATGGCTTGTTAAATGGTGTGAACGCAGATGTTCATTATAACACAGATGAATGCTTGCAAAATCACCTGATTTACCAAAAAGAAAAACCCTCAAAAATGACATTTTCAAAGTAACTTTCAAGTCGTTGAGACTTGAAAATAAGGTCAAAATAACAGCAGATACCTAGAAGTTTGTGTACATAAAAACTCATACTATTCAAGCTTACCATTTTATACAAAACTCAATAACATATTTAATTCAAGACAAAAACACAACTGGAAATTATAACCAATGTCTCACCTTCCAATACTTTTCCTATAAGTAAAATCCAACTGAAACAAAAGTTGACACTACAGTATGTCTCGCCTGTCGGCACCATCACAGAACTCATTGAAGGTCAAGCTGGGCCTTCAGAAAAGTTGAGGTCAAGGTCATGTGACAGGTGACAAAATTCCATTTAACCATCACAAAAATGACTTAAGTGTGTTCTAGATACCATAGTTATTGAGAAACAATGAAAAAAGACCAATATTCACTAAGTCATTCAACCATGAAAATGGGGTCAAAGTCACATTACATGGTGACGTCAGTTGTGTATACCATAATCCCTAAATATAAGATGCCTAGCTATAATATTATACTTTTCACTTAACTCATTTTCCACCCAAAAATCATCTAAGTTCACAAAGTCACTGAACCAAGAAAATTGTGTCAAGGTCATAGGATATGGTGTCAGTTGCATAGACAATAACTCCAGGAGTCTGTATACCAGATATTAGATGCCTAGCTATTATACTTTTCACTTAATTCATTTTCCACAAAAGTCTTACAAAGAGGTTTTTTTGCCCCAAAAATCATTTAAGTCCACAGAGTCACTGAACCATAAAATTGGGGTCAGGGTCAAACGGCATGGTGCCAGTTGCATAGACCATAATCCCAACTGTCTGTATACCAAATATCAGATGCCTAGCTATTATACTTTTCTTGGAATTCATTTTCCACAAAAGGCTCACAAAAAAGTTTATGCCGTCATCGCTGGAAAGTAATACCTATGTCTCGACTTCAGCAACTAAAGTCGCAGGCGAGACAAAAACAGTCCGAATGTCATGAAACACAATTTTAGTTGGATTCTATTGCAATTTCACGTATAGGAAAGGTTTACCAAACCGTACCTTAAAAACGAAGTCTGTGACATGTTGTAAATACTTCAAGGAATATTATGTTACTTTTTGGTCATAATTTGGATATCATTAGTAAATTTTTGTGCACAAAAAGTAAAATTAAATGGTGTTGAAGCTGTGTTTTTCCTTTATGTCTTTGTTAGTTTTATAAATTGATTACAAGATACACAGTATCTGGGGAGATGATTTCATATCCAACTGCTAAATATATATCAAATTCAACTTCCAATCTTCACAAAAATCACACAAGATTCTTAGATTGATGTTTATTAATGACATTTATACATCACATTGATAGCTTCATTTTCAATATAAATTATAATAAATAGATTAAGCAAATTTGTATATTTTATAAACTTTGTAGTTCTTTAGGGCATACAACTTATGAGTATGAAATGAAAAGAAATCTAGTCATATTTTACTTAATATTTCTTTTTAAGGTAACTAGGAATTACACCAATGAAATTATAAGACAAAAAGTTACTTTGTTGACTTCCTCAAACAAGCTCTTAAAAAATATAAACATAAATATAATGAACTTTGTCAAAAATAATCGACCAGTATTTCAAAATCTCTTAATATTTCATTTATTATTCTATCAAGCAAAAATGTTCTCAATGATTTGATGTTTAAGATTAAATATATAGTAAAAAGAGTCTTATAAATATCTGAAATGCTTAACTTTAAACTGATGTATTTCACTGATGATCACAGTAAAGGATTTGTTATTGATGTCTTACCCTATATACTATTCACCTTGTTTTAAAAAAGCCACATTTAAACCCCTCATCTTAAATGAATATACACCAGGATGTTCTTAGCTTTTAACTTATTATGTAATAGCACTGAAATTATGTTTCACTGCCAATAAAAGGCTGAATTCAACCTCAAATATAACATTAACTTTACAAATTACAACAATATATCTCTATTAAGTTTTGATCACTGAGTACGTAACTGGTAATCTCCATTTTGTGTAATGTACCGTACCCATGGTAATGCTTGGTAACCACTCTTTTCTATAATCTTTAAATATCTAACCTAAAAGTAAATACATGTAAATTATATTTCTACCAATAAAATCAAAATTACAACAAAGTTCCAGACAATAAATTTTGTTACACCTAACACATTTAATCTATTCAAGACTCATCAGAGGTGCTCTACCAAATGGTTAAATATGCCATTTGAAACACTATTTGTAATGAAGTGGTAGAAAATCAATTACACTGCTGGCGGATTTTCTGTGTAGACATGCTGAGGAAATTGCTCATATCGTAGTTTAGTGGTGGCTTTTGCTGTTTTTTTTTGTTTTTTTTTGGTTTAAACCTGCAATTTTTTTTCCTGTATGTTATATAAACCTTGATAGTGGATAATTTCTAATTAATTACCTGTATACCAGACACAGTGAAGTATGGAATCTCAAACTTGACATGAATCGGAGGCTTCCCTTCCGAGTCCTCACCCTCTACACTTGGTAAACTGAAGTGAGCTCTCATTAAATACTCCTTTCCTCCCTACAACAGATGTATATATAAAACAGGGCATAACAAATACAACTGTTCTTAAAAATGTAGAGTGGATTGAAAATCCATTGGTCACTTCTTTCATTAACTGGTATTTTCTAGGTTGAATCAACAGGCTGATTGGCTGTTTAATGTTTATTTTGTGATTGCAGTTGCATAACTTTGCTGATATATCTTTTTTCAATTACTTTTATTTGTGAAACTATAGTGACCAATACCTATACATTTATTTTTTTTTTTGGAATTGATGGATTAGTCTGGTCTTCACATAGCAAAATAGTAAGAAATAAAAGGTTTATGTAAAACTATTATGAATAAATTAGGGCTGCAGCATATTGAAAATATTTTGTGATCATTTTTAAAATGACTCGTCTTGTATAAAGCTAATTTATAAGCTGTGAATTATGTGCCAACAATGAGGAAAGGTGTAGCTCAAACAATGTTGGAGCTACTTGACAAATTAATACTAACATCTAAATTTTTGAAGACAATGACTTTAAAGACATCAAGTATAATGCTAAATAAACCTACTGGGAAAGATTTAATGGTCCAGATGACTGAGTTCATATCTGGTGCATATTTACAGCTCCCAACGGTTGTTTTAAACTTTGGTGAATCTGCATCAGTTGGTACTGGAATGATTATTTCTACGTTATTGGCTGTTGATCTTCTCTTGAACTGACTTTTTGCCTGTAATATAACAGAAAATAATTATTTGAATCTTTATTGGTTTTAAACTGAAGTTCAGGACTTGATTTGAATTTTATGTATTTTAATCACACCGTAGGCCAATTGCAGAACTGCAATCAGTGCCTATTGGCCTCGTTGAAGGCTGCTGGTTGTCCATTGTGGTTTTTCTAAATTGCCCCTTGCTATGTGAGATGTGTCGAGTACACTTATTCCACATCTCATTATTTTCTATTCATAAAATAAATTACCTAGCAGACACTTACAAAATGACATTATAAAGCAAGTTGACTGCTTAAGAAGTCCAGCTCTCAATAATTGACTCAGTTCTACATCTAACTCACCTTTATCATATATTCTACTCTACTGTGGGCATGTCTTTCTATCACTGATTCAACCCATATCAATGGCTTTACCTACAAAATTATACAGAAATAAGAATTATAAGTGTCAATTTTTTTATGCTTTTTTTAAAAATCTTAATATGAATAACACAAGGACTGTAAGAAAACTCACAAAAGGATACTCTCGCTCCATTTTAAGCTCTATAAAGCAAAAATTTCATAGTCAAATTATCTCCCCTGAATGATGTCTGATTACAATGAAATTGTCTTCATACACATCTCCATTTGATTCACATCATTAAAATTAAGTTTCAATACAGTATGCAAATAAGAGACATTAAGTTAAAAAGATATGTGAACAGACGGACTGACTGTCATACAGACAGCAATTTCAAGTGGGGCGCTTAAATTAGCATTGAGATGACCTATTTAAAAGTAATCAGTCTGTATTTCATATACTTTTAGGATAACAAACATGTGTATTTACGCTGTATTTCAGGCATTGTATGGACAACACTTACATGTGTATTAAGTCTGTATTTGAGGCATTATAAGGACAACTTACATGTCTATTTATTGTATTTGAGGCATTATAAGGACAACTTACATGTCTTTTAAGTCTGTATGTGAGGCATTATAAGGACAACTTACATGTGTATTAAGTCTATATTTGAGGCATTATAAGGACAACTTACATGTCTTTTAAGTCTGTATGTGAGGCATTATAAGGACAACTTACATGTGTATTAATTCTGTATTTGAGGCATTATAAGAACAACTTACATGTCTTTTAAGTCTGTATGTGAGGCATTATAAGGACAACTTACATGTGTATTAAGTCTATATTTGAGGCATTATAAGAACAACTTACATGTCTTTTAAGTCTGTATGTGAGGCATTATAAGGACAACTTACATGTGTATTAAGTCTATATTTGAGGCATTATAAGAACAACTTACATGTCTTTTAAGTCTGTATGTGAGGCATTCTAAGGACAACTTACATGTGTATTAAGTCTATATTTGAGGCATTATAAGAACAACTTACATGTCTTTTAAGTCTGTATGTGAGGCATTATAAGGACAACTTACATGTGTATTAAGTCTATATTTGAGGCATTATAAGAACAACTTACATGTCTTTTAAGTCTGTATGTGAGGCATTATAAGGACAACTTACATGTGTATTAAGTCTATATTTGAGGCATTATAAGGACAACTTACATGTGTATTTAGTCTGTATTTCATGCATTATAAGGACAACTTACATGTGTATTAAGTCTGTATTTCATGCATTAGAAGGACAACTTACATGTGTATTAAGTCTGTATTTGAGGTAATATAATGACAACTTACATGTGTATTAAGTCTATAGGACATCAGCTCAAATTCTCCATCAGGAGGAACAAAGGATATAGTTCTGTCATTCTCAAACCGAGACAGTCGAACACACTGGTGGAACTTGACATCTTCTAATTCCACAGATTTACTCTTCCCTCCTATAACATGATAACAAAGTTAATGTTAATTCATCTTCTGTTAAAAAAATCTTATAAATTTCATTTTCTTCTTTTACCATACCAGTATCTATTTGGTTAGGGCTGTTTCAGAATTAAATCTGTGGGGGGTCGGGAGGCACATTTTTCTTTACCCACCTCCCATCTAATAATAATTAATTTTCTATCATTGTTTCTTAAGGATGTATTCTGGTCAGTAGCCAAAATTTTAAAGTATTAAACTTTTTTTCTAACCTTGATTTTGTGCAATGTTCTGACCCTATAAAGGCAATATATGAAGAAAAATTCATAGGTTGCTGTGCATTTTTCTTTGCTACAGACGTTTAAAGGTGACAAATTTTGACGATTTTTTTCATTTTTTTGACTATTTTCATGAAAAAAATTCAACCTAAGGCATTAAACTTTTTCTTACACTTCCTGATAAGTTGTATCTGATAGAAATGAAGATATCAAACTTTAGAAAATCATATGTAGGTGTGGATATAAGAAAGTTTTGTCCCATTTACATGTATTTTAGGGACATTTTTTGCCATTCCAAAATTCGCTAAAAATGCTGATTTTCTAATTTTTCTTGCAGCTGATGGTTAAAACTTCATTTGTTTTGTGGTTTCTTAATGCGAAAATATCTTATCAAATGTTTTAGGAAGCAAAAATTAATGACTAGTGAATATTTTTTTCATTAGATGACTTTTTCCAACCCAACCCCTATTTTCAGAAAACCTAACCTGAATTCTCTGGCAATTTAGGGTCTAAATTTTTAATTTGCAATTACTCCAAAACTCATAATTTTTAACACAGTTTTATGGTGTACATATATTTTTAAAATCTATTGCCATTGTCCATAAATTTTGAATTATTTTGAAGTTATTTCCACACGAGATTTCAACGAGACTGAAACCTGAACAGAATACATCCTTAACAAAATCTTTCTCAAACACCCACCACCCACCATATATGTAATATAAGTTCCTCCCGACCCCCCCCCCCCCACACACGTAAAATTATAGAACAGCCCTTATTGAATTTGTTTTGTTTATAAGTTCTTATTCTAGTTACGACTGAAAATGAAAGCTTTTCGAAATATCATCTCTGAGCAAAACTAGTATTTTGAATAGTTTTTAATCATAAAATTTGGTAAATGTATATTCAGTCTGAAATATTTTGAATCCCAGTAATAGCTTTACTTACTGCCTGTGCTCTCAAACAAGACTTTATCATTGAGTCCGAGCCGGAGTTCAGTAATAGCTCTACTTACTGCCTGTGCTCTCAAACAAGACTTTATCATTGAGTCAGAGTTGGAATAATAAGCTCTACTTACTGCCTGTGCTTTCAAACAAGACTTTATCATTGAGTCCGAGCCTGAGTTCTGTAATAAGCTGTACTTACTGCCTGTGCTTTCAAACAAGACTTTATCATTGAGTCCGCGTCTAAGCTGTACTTACTGCCTGTGCTCTCAAACAAGACTTTATCATTGAGTCCGAGCCGGAGTTCAGTAATAGCTCTACTTACTGCCTGTGCTCTCAAACAAGACTTTATCATTGAGTCCGAGCCGGAGTTCAGTAATAAGCTCTACTTACTGCCTGTGCTCTCAAACAAGACTTTATCATTGAGTCCGAGTCTGAGTTCTGGCATTCCTGACAGGTATACTCTCATTTTAATGGCCCCTACTATCTCACTCCTCAACACATTACCGTTAGCACTAACCTATAACATAATCATTAGTTCTACCATTAAGTAATATTCAGTGAAATAAGGTGGACTTAATAATGATCATCAAAATAAAGTACACAAAAAGAAAATGCTATCAGTTGATGGTTTCTTAACCAACTTTTTAGATTTTCTTTACATATCAGCCATTGGTCAAAAATTCAAAATTATGATTGTTTTAGTTAGTTTTGGCTGTTTATTGTACTGTGATCATCTCAATATCCTTTAAGTGACTAATGTTACTAGCGGACCCTAAGATCCCAATGGAACAGGGAGAATTGGCACCATAATACTGGTTTAACCCATCATTTTTTTTTAATGTCTGTTCCAAGTCAGGACCATTGCGATATTTTGTTTTGCCAGTGTGTCTTGCCTTGTTTTGTCATTTCTCCTTAGAGAATTGAGATTGATCATCCCAGTTCAATAGTTTGGTTACTACCTTTATTTAGAGTAAGTCTTTTCTAGTTTTCATGTAGATACCTAATACATCAGTGATTTGTTTGTGGTTAAAAATATCAAGACTGAAATTATCTCTTCTAGTTTTCAACTCTTTAGCTGACTTACCAATAAATTAACAGACTCTATAACATCAAGGAATACTTCATTTTTCCTGTATTTAATCTTCTCAGATCTCCAGGACACAGCATTGGTAACAGCCATCGGTGGACGTGGTGCCACCTCTAGTTTGTGGCCATCCTGTGTTATATATCTGAAGAAATAGATCAATCAAAATGGGTTTTGTAACTAATAAGATAATTATAAAATAACATTATAGTTTTTTTCTCAAAACACTTAAAAAAATTTAATTATATCAGGGATATGGATAAATCCAATGCGTGTAAATAAGCAAGTTTCTCTGTGATGTCATAAAGTTAAGAATGTAATATAACCTGAACATTTTCTTGTTAAAGAGTACCAAAAACTTTAAAGAGTCGTTCATGACAAAGTCTACAGATTGTAACATTTTTATACATACTCTTGTAATATTTTACTGTCTGTTGTCTGAGGAAAGCCAAAGTCCATCACTTCATCCAAAAGTTCGTAAATTAGGACAAAATTATCTCTTATACTCTCCTCTTCAATTTCTTTAAAATATTCTATCATAATCTGGAATAAACAAATATGTTAAATATCAAAATGTGAACATGAAAAGATTTTCTCCCATTCACAACACCAGCAGTAGTTTAATAGTTCGATACCAGTAGTTATTTTCTATTAAAAACAAAAAATAACTATTTTGGGGTGGAGAAATCATTTAATCCACACTGTTTAAAGTGAAGCTCTCAATTGAAGCATTTCTAATAAAAACGTTAAACATTTTGTTTTTAAGAATTAGTCAGTTGTTTTGTGTGTATGTGTTTTATTTTTGGGAGCACTTTTTTTAAGGTTTTGTACAGGGTTGGCAAAAACCTGGGTTTTAACAGTAGTGGGAAATACTGGGAAAACCTGGGTTTTATTGGATTTTACTGGGCAATACCAGTCATTACTGGATAATAATTTTTTTCTTAATAAACTATTATCAAAAACCTACATTGCAATCATTAATAATAAGTCCATGTACAATTTAAAGTAAAACTATTAAAACAAATTTTAATAGTGAGAGATAAAAATATAATAAAGAAGATAAAGTATGTATGATAAATTTTACAAATATAAAAATGCCAAATGATCTATGAATTACCTTTTTCAAAAATTTTTATTACCCATTATTGCCCACTTTGACAATTTTAAGGGTATTGCCAGATGGGAAAACCCGGGCGGTCAATACTTTGCCAACCCGGGTTTTGTACAAGAACATGTATTTAAACCAGACATATATATTTAAAAGTGAAATTACTTCTAATGTTAACTTCTCTAAACCTTACCTGTACAAGTTTGTGAAGGAATGAAAAGACTAGAGCAATGTTACAATTCTTCAATGTGGTGGCTACCAAGTATAGATTGTTATACTTTATGTAAACAAAAGTGACATTTCCGTGCTGGATGATTGGAGTTGTCTGCCCTTCCTCCTCCCTGTCCATCACCAAGGTCATGAACTTGTCAATACATGACATGTCAATGTCACCACGGTAATTACGACATATCAACACCTGATTAGACAAAGACAAAAATATAAGTTAGATTAAAAAAAGTAAAAATTTCATAACAAACTTCATCTAAAGTGCTTTTTATAAAGGAAATTATAAAAAAAAGACAAAAATATAAGTAAGGTAAAAACAAGTTAACAATTCATACCCAATTTTTTTTGCTCTTTTTATAAGGAAATTTTGAAATAGTTTTTTAGTCTTGTATTTTAATTGATACATCCATTAAGCGAAATAGATTGCTTCATAGAAAAGTATTATTAGCAAAGTATCTGCATTATTCTATAATTTCATATCATAATTGCCTGATTGACAATTTGGAAAAAAAACAAACCTTTTTTAACATGTTTTAGTTTTCTACTTAAAGTGTGACACCTAACAGCAAGGAAGGCAAGTTTTTAAAGCTTTAAAGAATAAAGAACAAGTGAACATACCTTCCCCTTCACATCCAATATATAAACTGCAGAGGCCGACATGATTCTATGCCTACAAAAGGAATAATATCTTATAATATGAGCATTTTTTGGTTCCCAAAACTGGAAATAGACATGTTATTGCTAAACATAGTAAGGTCAATATGTCATGGGTCAAGGTTTCCTATGGTCCAGATATACTTGGGAATAAACAAGGGGTTGCACTAAGTCGTGCTAAGCATACCCCCACTCGACCATTCAGAAAACAGGAAGTAGATGACCGACTGACCTGGACGAAGAGGCACGGTAAAACTCATCATGCTAAAGCTGTATACTAAATTTGAAAGCAATCCCTTCCGTATACATGTAGAAGCTGAGAAATCTAAACATTTTCTATTTTTGACCCATAAAAAGTCTAAGTCCGCTCGGAAAACAGGAAGCACATGATGGACTGACCTGAAAGGGGAGGCATGGTATAACTTTTCATGCTGAAGCTGTGTACCAAAATTGAAACCAATCCATGCAGTAGAAGCCAAGAAATCTGTTACGAAAAATTTCACATTTCAAATTGTTTTACCAAAAAAGTCTAAGTCGGCTTGGAAAACAGGAAGTAGATGATGGACTAACCTGGAAAGGGGAGGCACGGTATAACTTATCATGCTGAAGCTGTGTATCAAATTTGAAACCAATCCATCCAATAGAAGCAGAGAAATTGAACCAGAGGGACAGACAGACGGACGGACAAGGTGATTGCAATATAGCGTAAGAGAGGGGGTATAATAATGACATGTATACTGGATTCAGTACAACACTGTCTTTATTTAGACATAGATCTAAAATCAACACTGTCAAGGGACTTAGAAGTGGGTTTCTTTATATTTACTGTAATACGCCAAAAAACAAATGTTAAGACTTAAGTATGTCTCACCTGACAACACCACTGAAAATATATGTTCTTCAATTTATAAATTTTTGAAAAGCATCAAACTTAAACTCTAACATTTCTTAAACAGGATAGAATCAAAGCTTAGCCTTAAAATACAGGTACTGCTCTTGGCATTGGGGTGTGAAGCTAATTAGTAGGTACATAAAAGTCTTGCAGAATTCAACCAGTGCACCCTTGAAGTACAGGATGGACACAGTTTCCAGTGAACACGATGGCAGTGATTAAGCAAGCGCTCGTCATTTTCATCATCAGTCAAGGGCATCACCAAAATCAGTTATTTTTTAAATAACAATTTTCAGTTATGTGCTATTTTTAAGAATAACCATTTTCAGTTATTTTTTAATTGAAGGCCATTTTTGAACCAGCTTTGTGGACTTCACAATTTTTAGGCAAGCGCCAGCGAAGCCTTATGGAGTCTATAGAGTAGTGATGATTTTCGCGTTTTTTTTCTGTCTAGACGGAGTGATTTTCCTGCATCCAGTCTGGAATAAAATGCTTTATTTTCTATATTACTTTTCAATATTTGTTAACATGATATACAATTTCAATTTTTATTGGCATTTTATATGACCGGCACAAGTTTTATTTATTCCTTTGCATCTTACATGACAAACTTTTTAGTTGAAGGCGATAGAATATACATTATGTATTCATCTATTACTTGATTGGTTCGTATAAATATTTCTCTCATTTGATTGGTCAATGCATGGATTCAGATTTTCACCATTCATAAAATCAGTATTGGGACGAGTGCATTTTAATCGAAGGGGTGTTTCAATCCATACCGTTTCTACACGATACCTGTCTTGTGTGTGCAATTGTGTTCATTAACTTTAAATTTGAGGGCATCTGCATGACGATCCTTTCTTCGCTCACCAAAATTAATAATTCGCAAACATTTTGAACAATATACTTTAACAGAGAATAAATCTATAATAGTTCTTATATATTTCGCTTGCCTTTAAACGCTTTAGCACTTTGATTTCTTATCAATACTATTATTTTTCTTGGATAAATCAACATTTCCCCTTTAATTTAAAACCATAATATCTGTTACGCACTACCTGGAAGTTACTACGCAAGACAGTCAAAGTAAGGCCCCATGTGACATTAAATTCTCATTATAAAGCAATTGTGTAAACCAAGTCCACAAAGTGACTTATCCAGATAATTTGTTTTATCATTCTCTTCAGATTTTTACATCAAACTCTTGATTCTACTTATTATATCATCTGATGTGGAACTTCAAAGAAAATTCAATATGTGCAAGAAAAAATAACCATTTTCAGTTATTTCACTGAAATTGATAAGGGAGATAATTAAAAAACTTAAAATATGCCTAAAATATAACCAATTTAAGTTATAAATTTTATAACTGATTATGGTTATGCCCCTGACTGATCATTGGCGAAAAGAATTTTCAGATTATGAAAAATCGAAACCATTGTCGTCACTTAATTTTTCAAAAGTGTCACATTTTTCAAAAGGTGGACACAAAATAATTTGAGGAAATTAGATTTGTAAAGAATATTAAGTAAGGCTGAAAATATAAAAACAAAATAAACAAGAAGACTGTAAATATTTGTAAATACTTTATTAAAAGTCATTGAAATCTGTGATTAAAAATCCATGTAATACTAATCAGAACTTTTTCTTCTGTATACCTGCAAATCAAAATTTTAACTGGGGGGGGGGGGGGGTGGACAGGGGGATCCTCTTCCCCCGCTCCCTTCATCCCGGCTCCCTCAACCTCCCCTCCCCGCCCCTTCCATCCGTGCTCCCAGCCACCTCAACCCTGGTACCCCTGTCCCTCCTGTCAGCCCCACTGCCCTGCCCCTTCCACACCCTCTACCCCCGTTTCCTGCTCATTCTAGATGTCTGCAAAATGCAAAAGTACATGAACAGTCAGGGGTGTAACTTAAATAAGTTATTACAGAAATAAAACAGTCATGCATTATTAGAGGTGGTTTTTTTTAGTTGTCTTCTCTTGATTATGTATTATTTTCTTAATCTCTAATAACATGTGGCTGTTATTTCTTAAGCAACCTTTTCATTTTCTGTTTGAATTCTGAGACTGTAGATCTCTAAACCTCTTTGCGCAGTGACTTAATTGATAGAATATCAATGAGGTAAACACATTTATAATAAACCATACCAAATCAATGATACAAGACTTTAGTGATGCCTCTTGACTGTAATAACAATTGTTTGTTATTATGTGTTATCTAATAACTATGGCCTGTTATTACAGATAATAGTGAACACTTCAAACCCCATTTCATTGATTTGGTATGATTCATTGTAAATATGGTTATTAAATTGAGAGACAACTGGTTAATTCTATCAATTAAGTCACTTTGCAAAGATGTAGAGAGATCCTAAGAGGCTAATTCAAGCATAAAATGGAATGATTGCTTCAAAAATTAACAACCATATGTTATTACCATGATTACAGATTCAGAAAACTATTCATAATCAAGAGAAGGCAACTAAAAAAACCACCTCTAATAACACATGTCTGTTTTTTTTCTGTAATATGCGAGCGTAGCGAGATCTTTAACGTAGAAAGTATGCCAATTTGCACGAGACTCAAAATACTACAATGGAAGAAAAATCGTTCTGTCACCGGAAACATTGATTTTTGGAAGTTTTCGAAAATGTCTGTGCGTGCTGAAAAATTGCGTGAAGTAGTAATACATTGTCCCAGGCATTATTCGAAATTATTAATGGAATAGATTATATTTTTGAATCTACGCGAGCTTTTAAGGCAATGTCTTTCTCATACGCTCCCGAAGGGAGCGATAATGGTAGAAATGTCAATATTTTAGTTGTACTACGAGCTGAATTTTCCTTCAACGTCCGGTATAGCACACGCTTGTTTTCCCGAACTTTCTGCGTCTTTTTAACGTTTTTATCTTTGAAAATTTTAGACGTCGATCAGTAAACGCACACGTAACCCACAAGAAAAGCTAGGTTTTTTTTTTATTTTCGAACCAAAAAAAATAAATTAATTGAAACATCTGGAGCGTAACAGGATTTACCTGCCTCATATTATTAACTTATTTAAGTTAGGCCCCTGACTGATGTAAATATAAAAATTAAAATGACAGTTTTCATTTTTATGGTGTAGTCTGTAATTTTTCACTAAGTTCCACGTTATTTTGTAAATAATGTGCAATGATCACTTCTAATACTCAAAAAGAATTATCAGTACTAACTCTTGGCCTAGATTAGCGACTAAATGATGTGTTTTCTGTCCATAAGATTTTTTTAGAAACCGGAAGTCATCGTCGGACACCTGTTTAGTTCCCACAATTCATTTTACTTCCTGTTGACTTTTTCTTTTGTTTTGATTTTTGCAGGCGGGTGAATTTGAAGAAAATTGAACATTCTTACTAACAGTGGTGATCTTTAGAAAGCACATTATGGAGATATCAAATAAATAGTCTAGAATTAAAAAGGTAATCTCTAAAAAATGACATGTCAACCTTGAGCTGCTCAGCATGCCCAAGAAACCAGCGGCACCTTTCAAGTCTGAGAAAATTTTCTTTTTGGATTCTGGAATATTAGCTAAATTTCACAAAATCTGACTATAGACACTTGATCCAATAGTAATTAGAACCATTTTAATGAATGAAAGTACTCGCAAATGAAACTACAATTCTGACTTTGTGATAGAAATACCTGGCATACTCGCCACTACACAAACTTCCGGTTGCTAATGTAAACATTGCCGAGATGATACTTCAACAGATTTTTATATTGTTGACTATTGCCCTGATTATTCCAATTTGTCAGGTAACAGACAATGAGAAGCTCACTGACAATTCTTCCCATAACACAACTGCAGTGTATCCAGAAGCTGAGAAACAGGTTTTTAACATCAGATTTGCAAATGACCTAGAGTTAAATAGATTTGACATTTTATTTTACCATGTCAAGCATAGTAGATCAAAACCCTTATCGATTCCAATAAACATTAGAAGAGGACAATTCAAAATTATTATTATAATCATCAGTGGGGATGTCTCCTTGAACCCTGGCCCGATTAAAACCCCATGTGGGGGCTGCTACAAAGCAGTTGCAAGGACCCACAGGGCAGTACTTTGCGAAGCCTGTTACCTCTGGTGGCACATCAAGTGTGCAAGTATAACACCGAACGACTACCAGGAACTTGCCCAGTCAGAACATCCATGGATCTGTATACAGTGTAACAAATTCCACTTTACTGACTCATTTTTTGATGATACATGTACAAGTCTCTCGAATGATGAAAACACCTTATCAGACCTAGAAAGCACATCCAGTGAGGATAGCACTCAAGGCGACATTTTTCAAGAGCTAAAGGACTTGAGGCACAAACACCCTAAACAATTTCTATGTGCATATCTAAACATTAACAGCATTAGAAATAAAATATGCCATGTTAAAGAACTTTTACAAAGAGATATTGTTGACATGCTTTTCCTTGCAGAAACCAAAATTGATAACTCTTTTGTAGACTGCCAGTTTCAAGTGGACAATTACAAACTATGGAGAGCTGACAGAAATGCAAATGGTGGAGGTGTAGCAGCCTATCTGAGATCTGACATTGCTGGTGATAGAAAGAAACAGTTTGAATTTGAACTAATTGAATCAATAGGTATTGAAATTATTCTTAACAATAAAAAATGGTACATATGTGGGGCTTATAAACCACCCACAATGAAAGATAGTGCTTTTTCTGAAGACTTTACAAAGTATGTTGATAAGATAACCTGTAGCTATGATAACTTTCTGATACTTGGCGATTTAAATTTTGACTTCCTTAATGTTGAAAAAAGCGCCCCTCTGAGGGACCTATGTGATATTTTTGATCTTTCTAACATTATTAAAGAACCAACATGTTTTTGCAAAAATTCATTACCAAGTTTGGTTGATGTAGCACTCACAAACAAACCAAATGCCTGTAGTAGAACCTGTAATTTTGGCACAGGAATAAGTGATGTTCATAATCTTATTGCTTTTCAACTCAAAGCTGAAATTCCAACTAAAGTAAGAACAAAAAAGCCTTACAGAAGCTACAAAAATTTTGATGGTGTGAAATTTTTAAATGACTTAAGTCAATCAGGTATTGAAAATTTAGATTTTTCAAATGTAGATGAAGCATATGATAATTTTAATAACAACTTTATGAAAGTGTATAACAAACATGTTCCTATGAAACAGAGAAATATTGTAAGAGCACCAGCTCCTTGTATGAATCGTAAACTACGACAAGCTGTGTACAAGAAGAGAATGCTTCACAATGTCTTTAAGAACAAGCGAGACTCTAAGTCTTGGGAAAATTATAGAGTTCAGAGAAATCTTGTTAATAAGATTAAAAGACAATCTGTAAAAAACTATTTTGTTGAGCGATGTGTAGGTGGTCCCAAAAGCAAAGACTTTTGGCCCACTATTAAACCTTTTTTGACCAACAAAGGGTGTCATTTTGAGTCAGATATTATTATAAGAGAAAATGAGATATTGTTGACAGATCAGAAAGATATTAGCATTGTTTTTAATGAATTTTTTATTAATGTAGCCAAAGATATAGGTCATGGGGCAATATCTATTGACAACAATCACCCAAGTGTAATCAAAATCAAAGACACAAACATGAATGAACAACAAACTGAATTAAATTTCCAACCTATCACAGATGACTTTACACAAAAACAACTGAACAAAATAAACATTAAAAAGGCAACTGGTTTTGATGAAATCTCACCTAAAATACTCAAAATAGCAGCACCAGTAGTAAAACAACCAATCACTAACCTCATAAACATGAGCTTCACAACATCAACATTTCCAGATAAACTTAAAATCGCACAAGTTGTACCCATACAGAGAATTGGAAAATACTTAAGCAAGTTTAGCAAAATAACTATTTATTATTCATTTATACTTGCAAACTTTAATTATTGCCCTTTAGTATGGCATTTCTGTAATGAAAGTAACACTCGCAAGCTTGAAAAGATCCAAGAAAGAGCCTTGCGTTTTATATATAACGACGATAAAAGTACATATGAAGAACTTCTTTATAAATCTAGGATGCCATCTTTGAAAATTAGACGCTTGCGCTTTTTGGCAATTTTTGTGTACAAAACCATAAACAAACTTAATCCGGTATATTTACATGATATTGTAACTCTTAAAGAAAATTCTTACTGTTTTAGATACCAGAATATTGTAAATGTACCAAGAGTAAATACAACCAGGTATGGCCTACATTCTGTCAGCTATGGGGCAGCTAAACTATGGAATCAACTTCCAAATGAATTAAGAGGGGACATGGGACTTAATCAGTTTAGAAGTTTAATTAGTAAATGGGAGGGGGAGGGATGTTCTTGCTCTTTCTGTAAATAGTTTAGCCAACCTTAGCTGACAGTCTGTTTTCCTGTTTTTATATCTTTTATTTATTGTCCATCTTTATGCTTGCATGATTTTGCTTTGTCTGCTTTGCTTTATACTTTTTTAGTGCTTAAAAGTTTTATTAGTGCTTGCTGCATGTTTGCTATGCATGTTTATATGTGTTTACCTACTATGTAATCTGTGTCTATATGTCCTATGTCATGTGCTATTGTATTATGTATGTTTTATTTATATGTATGTCTTAACTTTATGTATGTCGGTTTTAAAAGCTCTACAGAGCTTATGTTTATTGTTTTTTATGTCCGACTTTAAATAAAGTTTACTTGACTTGACTTGACTTGACTTGAGCACTGAAGTCATGTCAGTAAGCTCTTACATGTAAGCTGTTGAGAGTGCTTGTGTTTGTTGTTATTTACAAATCCGAATTCAAATAAATCTTTTCATATCTTATATCTTAGAGGGTGGTAGAGGGTTATTTTCGTGCACTTTGTTCAACATTTTTTACCGTTCATCGATTTCTGAATTTTTTATTTCTCTTTCATCGCAGTAACGTATAACTTTATACGTTCCTGTTCATCGTGTTAACCTTAATTAATTTTTTTGTTTGTTTTGTGATTTGCATTGATTATTTTTGGTTCATGATATTTTTTACAAAAAATGCTTAACAAAATATTGTTCACCAAGAAATCATAAAATTCGAGGACTTCTCAATTTTTGCCTTCTCATGTACTCCTTGCAGTGTTGTATTGTTTAAAGAACTCGCAACCGTCAAAACTGAGGGATTTTCCTTCATTGACGAATAATATTTTGTTTCTTTATTTAGCGTGCATCAAGATCAGCAAGAATTATTTTCCGTTCATCATGAAAGCCACTATTTATTTGCCGTTCGGCCGTGCACAGTACCCCCCTTTACCATCCTCATCTTATCTTACCCAACAGTTTAGGCCCACATATGATGTGGCTGTAAATAAATTGTAAAGTTGAAAATAGGTTGGTGTTGCCATTGAGTTTTCCTGCAGCACAGGGTACTCCTTTATATTATGAGGCGGTTTGTCTAGTGATGCCTCCCAAATTAAAATGTATCTTCAGATATTTATAACAACAAATTCTGAGAAAAACAAACAGTGCCATCGCCAGCTTTCTAGTAAGAGGGGCGCAGGGAAGGGTCTGGAAAAAATTCTATAATTGGATCCATTTTGGTGAGTTTTGGTGCATTTTTAAAGAGTTTTTCATTATTTTTTTCGGCAAAAGGGGGTGCGATTGCACCCAACGCAACCCCCTTCCAACGGCCTTGACAAAACAGTCAGGTGATAAGGTGTTAACACTGGGGTAATCTTTCCACAGAGGAATTTTCAAGCATTTGGGAGCGCACAAGTCATTGAAATATACAAAGAGATGAACATGACAACCTAAATAAAATGAACATGATATGGTAATGATGATGTGGAGAAAAAAAAATACATACTGATTATAGCTACATGAACATGTATATAAATCATTCAATTTACTAAATATATTATCAAATATAGAAGTCAAGAAGTCATGACATCTGAATTGTAGCTGCTCCTAACTTTGCTTTCCCTTTTGACCTTTGACTTCTATGTTTGCTTTATGTATTTCAATAACATACACCCTTCCAAGTGCTTGAAAGTTCCTCTGTGAATATTCTCCCAGAGTTAACACCTTGTCCCCTGACTGTTTTGTTATTTTCACTTTTTGTTGTAAGATTTTTTTAATAACTTTCAGTCATTTTGAAATGCGTCGGACCTGTCAGACATTTGGGCAGAAAATTAGTAGGTCCGGCAGAAAATCCCCCAAATTTATATTGAAATGAATATGAAAATATGTCCCAAACATAAGTAGGTCTGGCAGAACCAAATTAAATTTCAAAACCTCTGAACTTTGCATTGGTTTCGATCCAGTCTGCATCTCAAAGGTGTAGTGAGAGTTTCCTTTAGACCCTAGTTTAAATCAGGATTTCAGGTTAGGGTGGGTGCAAATTTTTTCCAGTGTTTTTTACCTGGAACATACACATGATACATGACATAATTTTTGCCTTTTTTAGGAGGCACATGTCCCTTTTAATATGTGTGCCTGAAAACAAATTTTGAAATGTTAAAACATGATGAATTTTAACAAACATTCATCTGTACATCATTTTTGGTTTCCCAAAATGAATATTGTGATTCTAATGCATTGTGATGTACAACGTATCGTTACACCCCTACCTCTTGGGTGGTCTCATACATTATTGTACATGTACTTCTACCTTTAATTCTGAAAACAACTTTTCAAAATCATTTAAATGTACATATAACCTGTATAAATTCAAACCTGATGCATTGGAATCACAATATTTTCCTATGATACTGGTATTGGTTCATCATCAACTTAAAAGTCATCTAAGGCTTCAAGCGCACACGTGACCCACAGGTAAACTAGTATCTATTTATTTTGGGTTTTTATGTCGCCTGCAACGTGTTGCAGAAGCGACATATAGGGGTTACTTTGGCACTATCCGTCGTCCTGCGGCGTCACAAAAATTTCTGTCGCAGTTTTCCAGGCAACTACATGCCTGAATGTATGAATATACATGATGAATACTTAACGTTTTATATATCATGTATATAATGGACAAAGATGCCAAATTTTCGTCGCAGTTTTCCAGGCAACTACATGCCACAGCCTCTTGATATTTGGTATGTAGCTTCATTGCATAGTATTAAAAGGTGTAAAGCGATTTTATGCCCAAAAAATAACTACTTCCTGTTTGACGAATACTTAACGTTTTATATATAATGGACATAGATGCCAAATTTTCGTTGCAGTTTTCCAGGCAACTACATGCCACAGCCTCTTGATATTTGGTATGTAGCTTCATTGCATAGTACTATAAGGTGTGAGGAGATTTAATGCCCGAAAATTAACTGCTTCCTGTTTGGCAAACAAATATAGATACGCAGGCGACATATGCCTTCCGGGGAAGGCTCCATCTAGTTTACAGTTCATACATGTACATGTGATGGATCTGTCATGACAAAGCAGGAAATTGTGATATTTTTCACTGACATACATGTAACTAAAGATCAAGACAAAAAATTTGGAGTTTTTAGCACCCTCTTGAATTGCATTTCCATGTTAATCATGTTGATTAGGCACAATGAGAAATTTACAACTTCAGATAAAAATACAGATTCTTCATGCATGATGTTGGGACCAACAGATGGTGAGATTTACCAGGAAAATAACAATGTTATTGGAATGGACTTCTGTGGGGAGAGACAAACCAAGAAAAGGAGGTTTGAAGTCAATTCTGAGAATGTCACATCAACTCTTATGTCAGGTACTTTATATATAAACAGAAGGTGTTTAGAAGCACTGATACTGAAGCTTAAAGCAAGTGAAAATTCTGTCTGAACCAATGAATCATTAATTTAGACTTCATGTAGATGTAGATTGCTCTGTCTTAATAAACAGACTGCAAATGAATGTTTATACATTGTAATTGAATCTTGATATTAGTTAGTTAGTTAGTTAGTTATCGCTTTACTCCCAAGCAGCACCATTTCGGCTATATCCGGGAGATGAACATGAAAATGATGACACAATGAACATGGAATGATGATGAAGTGGAGGAAATGGGGACACAAGGCCAATCGGGTAGGATAGTTTTGACTGCCACTGGAAAAAGGAGTGATGGGTAGGGACGGGAAATTTTGCCTCCTGCATGGGGATCCTACGGGTCCTACTCTTACCGAGACCTGCAGCAGGGTTCTTTAACGTGCGAGGAACGTGACATTTTTCCCAACACGGTGCACCACTATGGTTTGCGGTCAGGTTTTCCGCATTATCACCTGACAACCCCGCATCTCTCGATGTCAGGGCTGCCCCATGCAACCACCCGGAGCACACATCCCAGTCGCTTTGTGGGCAAAGCGGCCTGACCCCGATGTCAGGTTTCTGAGCGCTCTTTAGTGGACTTTTACCGACAAGCTTAGTGCTGCTGCGGGCCTATTCGCCTCCCGGGCCCCGCACGGGACGAATCTTGATATTAAAATACATTGATATTAAAATATATGTAGCTCATCTTGTATCAAATCAAAATGGGGAGACTTAGAAAAGTCCTGAAATGTAACAGACTATTCAATAGATCACCAAACCTCCTCTACTGAATTTGCTGTACTGTAAGGTGTAAAATGTAATATACAAGTATGGTGATATCTCGACATTGCTATTAATCAAAATGAACATACATCATGTACATTCATGACATTGTACAAAATAAATATAGGACAAATTTTATATCATGTTCAATACCTGAATTAAATTTAACCAAAATAATTTCTAAGGTCGAAGCCGAAGGTATATTGGCATGGTGCGGCAAGAAAGGGCACTAAACACCAACACACACCAAAGATATAGTACATGTACATACAGTAATATATTTGCTATTTATCTAAAAATAATTGTAAATTGCTAAGTTTTGCACATAAACCCTTGTAAACCAATTCAAATTTGGAACTTATACTGCAGTTTCAATTTAAGGTGGTTTGGATGATTGTTTTTACCATAAAGACACACAGTAATACATTTAAGCTTTATCTTGCTGACTATTTTGTCTTGTTTAGGAAGACAGTTTGTGTTACTACCAAGGAACAGCAGTACATTTGTGACAACAGACTGGAAGCCAACAGGCTCCTCCTTGTTTCTTCCTCTCAAGGCAGACACATTTGTTAATCTACAGAAATATGAACAGATAACTGTCAGTGATGGCAACTACTTTATAGCTGATGACTCAGGCAATTACTCCAGATCTGTCAGAGGTAATTAAAAAAACACAGCAAGATAATTACTCCAGATCTGTCGGAGGTTAATAACAATACAACAAGATAATTACTCCAGATCTGTTAAAGGTAAATAACAATACAACAAGATAATTACTCCAGATCTGTCAGAGGTAAATAACAAAACAGCAAGATAATTACTCAAGATCTGTCGGAGGTAAATAACAATACAGCAAGATAATTACTCAAGATCTGTCGGAGGTAAATAACAATACAGCAAGATAATTACTCAAGATCTGTCGGAGGTAAATAACAATACAACAAGATAATTACTCCAGATCTGTCGGAGGTAAATAACAATACAGCAAGATAATTACTCAAGATCTGTCGGAGGTAAATAACAATACAGCAAGATAATTACTCCAGATCTGTCGGAGGTAAATAACAATACAGCAAGATAATTACTCCAGATCTGTCAGAGGTAAATAACAATACAGCAAGATAATTACTCCAGATCTGTTAGAGGTAAATAACAATACAACAAGATAATTACTCAAGATCTGTCGGAGGTAAATAACAATACAGCAAGATAATTACTCAAGATCTGTCGGAGGTAAATAACAATACAGCAAGATAATTACTCAAGATCTGTCGGAGGTAAATAACAATACAGCAAGATAATTACTCAAGATCTGTCGGAGGTAAATAACAATACAGCAAGATAATTACTCCAGATCTGTCAGAGGTAAATAACAATACAACAAGATAATTACTCCAGATCTGTCGGAGGTAAATAACAAAACAGCAAGATAATTACTCAAGATCTGTCAGAGGTAAATAACAAAACAGCAAGATAATTACTCAAGATCTGTCGGAGGTAAATAACAAAACAGCAAGATAATTACTCAAGATCTGTTAGAGGTAAATAACAATACAGCAAGATAATTACTCCAGATCTGTCGGAGGTAAATAACAATACAACAAGATAATTACTACAGATCTGTCAGAGGTAAATAACAAAATAGCAAGATAATTACTCAAGATCTGTCGGAGGTAAATAACAATACAACAAGATAATTACTCCAGATCTGTCAGAGGTAAATAACAATACAGCAAGATAATTACTCAAGATCTGTCGGAGGTAAATAACAAAACAACAAGATAATTACTCCAGATCTGTTAGAGGTAAATAACAATACAACAAGATAATTACTCAAGATCTGTTAGAGGTAAATAACAATACAGCAAGATAATTACTCCAGATCTGTCAGAGGTAAATAACAAAACAGCAAGATAATTACTCCAGATCTGTTAGAGGTAAATAATAATACAGCAAGATAATTACTCAAGATCTGTCGGAGGTAAATAAAAATACAGCAAGATAATTACACAAGATCTGTTAGAGGTAAATAACAAAACAACAAGATAATTACTCCAGATCTGTCGGAGGTAAAAAACAAAACAACAAGATAATTACTCCAGATCTGTCAGAGGTAAATAAAAATACAGCAAGAAAATTACTCAAGATCTGTCTGAGGTAAATAAAAATACAGCAAGAAAATTACTCAAGATCTGTCGGAGGTAAATAAAAATACAGCAAGAAAAGTACTCAAGATCTGTCAGAGGTAAATAGAAATACAGCAAGAAAATTACTCAAAATCTGTCGGAGGTAAATAAAAATACAGCAAGAAAATTACTCAAGATCTGTCGGAGGTAAATAAAAATACAGCAAGAAAAGTACTCAAGATCTGTCATAGGTAAATAAAAATACAGCAAGAAAATTACTCAAGATCTGTCGGAGGTTAATAAAAATACAGCAAGAAAAGTACTCAAGAACTGTCGGAGGTTAATAACAATACAACAAGAAAATTACTCAAGATCTGTCGGAGGTAAATAACAATACAACAAGATAATTACTCAAGATCTTTTAGAGGTAAATAACAAAACAGCAAGTAAATTAGTACACATGTTATTATGATAGATGAGAATGAGATGTGTTATAAGTGTATGGTGGAGAATGGAAAATTAAAAATATTTTGTTGATAAATTACTCAGCATTAATTTATTTACATAATCTTATAAGTATCAAAAAGAAGTAGCTAAAACATACAACAACTTTATATAATATTTATTACATTTTCTGAAAATTAAGATACAAGTGTATTTTCATTTCTATGGGAAATTCCTGTTGATAGAAAAAAAACACCCTGAAAATGTCATTTTCTATTGTAACTTCATTTCATGTCAAAATGCACTCCCAGATGTAATCAAAAACATGGTAATATCAAAATAACTGTGTGGTCTAAAGTACATTTCCAAATTCTATGATATAGTGATTTTTGTCTCGTCTCATATGCGAAGCAGAGCTGGGCATAGGTGTTACTTTACCGCAGGCAACTGTGTTAACTTTTTGGGTAAGGTTTTATGAGCACCTCCATATCATATTTATGTTAAAATTTTGTTCTATTAAAATGAATGTTATTGTTATAATTTTAGGAAAAGTACTACATTTGTGGAAATACTGCTTGTCAACTAAAGAATTTTTTGTAGCTGAATCGTTTTTGTTCACAAGTCCACAGGTATACTAAGATATGGCAATAATTTTTCACTTAAAACTGAAAGCTAAGTAATCTTTAACCCTATAAGCATGGGAACTGAATTAAGAAACGTTATGAAATGTGATGGAAATAAAATGTGATGTCATTGTGGTGTTGTGACAAATATTGATAATGACACTTCATTTTTTTCACAAGCGCATTATAAATATTTTTGATTTTTACAAAACCACTTACATGTATGTCTAATAATGCATCATGTTCCTTTAACAAATAAATGATTTTAGCAAATACATTGAAGAAATCACACCTTTTATCTTTTGTAAAGGGGACATTTGTGTCCTTCCCGCAGTTAACCCATAAGGACATTAATGTCCCACACACAGATCACAGATGAGAACATATTTGTCCCTCCGAGGGTTAAGTCCTTCCAAATAGAAGATAATGAGATATAGAATAAGAGTAGGTGACACAGCCCACATAAACAAGTGGCTATTTAAACAGACCACATCGATGGTCATCGATTAAATTTCAAAAGATACATATATTTATTCACTGCTTACGAAAGGACTGGAGCATAAAGTGTTCATATCTGTCTGTTTGTCAGAGTCTGTTCCTTTGTTCCTCCATCCCACATCAATTTACTGACAGGTTGAAATTATTTTTCTATAAAAAAGTATGTTATCATTTAACTTTACACACACATATGCATAAAGATATGGGAAAAATCATCAAAAAGGAGGTTCAACATTGCGAAACTTTATGTTCATAGGATATCAGCATATATGTGTTGTCACTACTGTAAATATGTTTATTCCAAAACCTTTTTTTGATAATAATCGTTATCATTTTAAATTGAAGTTTTATTTATATTATGATGAAATTTATTTATCATGTTTATTTATAGCTATTTATTGTTGGTTGCAGGACTTTTCAGTTGTCTTGAATCATCTCTACACCTGTTAGGTTGGTCTGCTGATATATAACACAGTCTTTTATTGGTCTGACAGCAAGTCAATGATCTACTGATATGTAACACAGTCTTCCATTGGTCAGATACCCGGCTAGTGGTCTGCTGATATATAACACAATCTTCCATTGGTCTGACAGTCAATGGTCTGTTGATATTTAACACAGTCTTTCATTGGTCTGATACCAGGCCACTAAACAATTGCTCAAAACTTCATGATCATCTTAGTAAAGAGATTGTCATATTATTTTATTTTTTACTATTTTCTTCTAAAAGATTTCATGTCACATGCATAAAGATATGTCACTTCAGTAACTTATAGAAGATTTGAGTTTTTCCTTAGTATATATTTAGAATACTTTCAAATATCAATGCATTACCCTTAACAACAGCATTCCAATTTCAGGTTAAACTATATAAAAGTATATTTACTTGTACATAATGATGTAAGATATATACTGATATATTATGTATTCTTCATTTTTGTTGGTACTACACTTTTAATTGGATATATTTAGCAAACAAATTTATACCAATAAGTTGTATAGTTCTTTATATTCAAGACTTTATGTGCCAATAATCTTAATAATTGTCTTGTGTCAACATTATTCCAGTATTGTTATCTTGTATGTATGTCATTGTTCACCATATTCTAATAAAATATAAAATTGTCTCTAACAAAAATGCCATTCCCCCTGAAACAATCAAAAGATGTTTAAATCATTTGAAATTATTTTTATACTATTTTTTTGTATTTTACTTTCAACATGCATAGCATAACATGATAAAACTTTTGCTTATTATACATGTATACACCCTTGTTTATTGGATGTCAGTTTAATTTGTCATCTTTTGTAATGAATGCTGATTTCATTGATTTAATGAATTAAATCAGATTTTTTGTTATTGAATGGTGCTAGTGATAATTGTATTTCCTACATAGAGTATCTTTCATTAGCCTACATGAATCTTTCACAAACCAAATTAGCCCAAAATATAATAGTGAGCACAGCTCATAGCAGGTATGAAGTGCCTTGCAAGAGGGGAGAACTTTACAGCAAGTTCCTGCAAAGAATTTGCCTAATGCTGATGTTGATTGTTTTCTTAAAGTTACAGGTGCAGCGTGAATATTAATTATATTGCTTCTAAAAATATATTTAGTGTTTTAAAACATGGAGGAAAATTTTTAAATATTGGTGGGGCTCATGTTTATAAGCAACGTAATTTATTTATGCTTTTCATTCATTTTTGTACATTGCCTATCAATTAAGTAAATATTGTCAACCTCATTATTCAAAATTTGGAGCAAAACGTCACTGGCTCATAGGCGCCATTTTTAGATTCGACCACAGATTTCACAGCGTCGTTTGCTTAAATTTAATTTGGAGTATTCGAAAGAAGTTTTTATGATTATCAAGTTTAAACATTTCTTCCTTTTTTTTCCTATCAAAAGAAGCATATTGAATAATTATGCTGAGCTCAGCAATACCTAAATCATATTTTAGCCTGAGCTCGCAGCTAGACAATGCCTAAATCATGTTATTTTAGCCTGAGCTCGCAGGAAGGCAATGCCTAAATCATATTTTTTTAGCCTGTGACTAAATTTTTCTACTGGTTTTTTTCACACGACTTAAAATGTGTGAAATGCCAAAAAGTGTCAGAATTGTTTAAATTTCCTAACAGCATTCACTGTTAAGTTTAGAGAAACATGTTATTCGCTTGATCTGACCAAAGATTATTTGGGAGTAGTGCCATTTTTTTATAGTTGTTATTGTTTTAGTTGTGTTATTGTTCCACAGTGGCTTAACTTTTTCATGACAAAGCTACCTTTGTGTCAACCATTTTTCTTTGTTAGTTGATTGTTTATTTAGGTCTGCAACAAGCCCATTTTGAACTTGTACAATTGTAGTTATTTCACATTGATTGTGTAAATCAAAATCTTTTTATATACATGTAAATATATAGATATTTAGCAATTTATCTGTCTGTCCACCTGTTCACAAAACTTGTAGGCACAACACCTTATAAATTGTGTTGATGGGACCTGATAAAGAAATACAGAAAAAACTGCACCATACATGTTTTTTCATTAGCATAAAGTAATCTGATGCATATTGAGTATTAAAATTTGAATGTATTGAAAATATTGAAAGGTTGCTCAGATTATCTCCAAATTAAGAATTATGTGGAATTCATACTCAGTTAACCTATAAGTACATACCTATTGAATTGCAGCCTGAATTTGATCACTATTCATTACATTTTACTCAAGATGTTGTCTTTTATGTCTCTTTATATTAAAAGATCTTTATTAAAAGTGTTTTCACTATAGAATGTGCCATTATTTGCTGATGCAGGTGCATATTTGCTTTGTTTTTATGAAAGGTGGTGTTTTTATTTAATATTAGAATTTGTATTGTATACACAATGGCTCGTTTCTGTTTTCTAAAATGCACTGCAAATAATTGCAGGAATCCTTTTACTTTTGTATATATGAATATTTGTGGTCTCATATAACATTACATATCTTTGATTTAGTTGTTTTAGGAAACATTTTTATGAAACTTTTTATTATCAAAGAAGAGCCATATCTTTTTTTTTAATCTGGTATAAAAAAAAATACTAAAGGTTTTCTATAAAAAGAAAAATGATTTTAGATTCAGTTAAGTGGCTAGATATATATAAATGTTGTGTTGTATGTGTTGTTGATATTGAATTAAAATTTTAATTGTTCAGTTTATATCCTTTAGTCTGCTTTCATCTCATTCTATAAACTCATTTATCTTACAAGTCTGCTTTTAATCATTTTGTTTTATACTGTATATGTTATTTGTGAATAATTAAGATATGTTATTTTAATAAACAGATAGTTATTTTATTAAATATATCTTATTTTCTTCATCATCTGCCCTTTTACAGATTTTGTCTACAATATGGTACTACATGTATATCATTTTTATGCAACTAATTAAAGCAACATGCGAAACATACACTTGTTTGGAAGATTTGCAACATTTTAAAACCCCTCCCCCAAACTGGATGACCTTGAATTTTGACCTACATATTTAATATTAAAAATTAAGTTTATAATATTAGTATGGTAGGTGCACCTAGTGATGCTAAGCACAATGCATACTTCAGATGCTGGCTCTGACCTATATTTTCTGCATGGATTACCACTTACAGAAGAATGGTTAAGATCCATACCTGCTCACTGACAAGTGTCACATCAATGATATTAGTATGGTAGGTGCACTTAGTGGTGCTTAGCACAATGTATTCTTTGGATGCTGGCTTTGACCTATATTTTCCGCATGGATGACCACTTACAGAGGAATGGTTAAAGTCTATACCCACTTACTGACAAATACCACATCAACTAAAAGGTATGGTAAGGTGCACCTAGAGATGGTTAGCAAGATGCATGCTTCAGATGCTGGCTATGACATCTTTTTGCTTGGATTGAGCACTTGGAATTTTAAAAAGTTAAAGTCAATTCCAACTAAGTGACAATACTGCATGAGGTGAGCTTCGTAATAGATAGATTACCTATGTTTAATACATACATGTATAATAGCAATGGTAAGGTTTTGTGAGCACCTCCATATCTCAAGAACTATAAGTCTTAGGTTGATGAAACTTTGTATGCATAAGCCCCAGTACTAGCTTAGCACAGTTGCATCCCCATCTTTTGACCTTGATTTTCTGGTTGAGTGACTTTGATTATTTTTATTGCATATATTAGTAATGTTTAAGTTCTATACAGTCAGACAGGTGGTGACAAAATATTATCTCCCTTGTAAATAATTTGTATGTCTAACTGATTCGAAAAACACATCATTTTGAATGACGCCATGAGCTGAAATCACCAACTTAATCTTTTGATTAATAAAAAGTAGGTCATGATTATTTTCAAGTTCTGGTACAAGTGAATGGACAAAATATTGTTTTTTTTTTCTTAGTTAGGATGTTTTACGCATAGAATAATAATTTGTTACAAAAAAGGAATTTATTATCTCTAAGGTATAACCGGAACTCTATAAAGGTGATAAACATGTTGAATTTAAAAAATAATGGTAAGTGCGATGGGTTACATACTTTGACAGATGATGACCAATCTTATGCTTTTTTTGTTGACAAAATTTTAAGGAAATCGAAGAAAAATGTTTTTTTTTGTCACAAGCAAGTCTAAAAACGTTGCTAGGCAAATGAAGGGAGACGATTACAGTTTTACAAATCGAACAAACCTCACTTAATAGACCTCCCCCTTCTAAAACGTCATTTTACATTTGCTTATTATCATTTTATTATAAAGACATGCATTATATTAATAAAAAGTAAAATTTAAACAGTTTCACCAGTTAAGGCCATATAGATTGCAGAATTAAAGAAAAAATATTTTAGGAAGTCGAGTAGACCATTGCTATTTTTAGCTGGGTATAGGATACTCTCAATGTTCATTTATTTTATGAATGAAATTTCTATTTTTAGAAAGGGGGATTCACAAATAACTTTTAAAATTAGCACAACTTTGACAATCATTTTTATCAATACCGCTAAAGCGACGGGTTCAGGAATTTTTTATCAGAAAGAATGGAGTCTCATCTGTTGGATATATTTTTTTCAGATTTTTAGGAGCATGATGTTTTATTTGTCACAAAGGAAATCAGACCCCATAATATCACTTAACATGAGAAATGTGCTCATTTCACACTGCATATTTTATAAACCAAGGCAAATTCGGTGTTGTTTACTTTCATTTTTCATATTTTATATCACATTTTATTTTAAAAGTTGCTCTAACAAACTTTTTAATGCCCATAGATACTACGTAAACATCCCGAATCAAATTCTACCTTATTTACTGAAGAGCGCATATTCTTTTGTCTCGTTCTGACCACCTTTTTGACTGTATAAACACCTTTTGATCTGACAAACTGAAAATCCTTATTATTGCAAAATATAGTGGAAGTAAGAAAAAGTTATTGTTTCTGATGGTCCCGGCAGGCGAGATATACTTTAGTGTTAACTCTTGTTCATTTTTGGGGTAAAAAAGTTTTTTTTTTTAAATCACAGAAACTTGAATTCAAAGTTTTTGGATTTTTTCCCATAAGTGATCTGCATAATCCTCTCAACATTCAGTTAAAATTTCAACTCAATAACTGTTTTTTATGATTTTCTGATTAGGAGAAATTTGGGTACAATTTAATTCCAATAGACATGCACAGTTTCTTTTTCCATGAATATATAATAGTAGTTCCTGTCTTATTTTTTCAATTTGAATTATTATTTTTCACCAACGATGCAATGTCAGGCCAATATGTTGCAAAATCATAAGGGTCATTACTCCTACATACATGTGATTCTCTATCTTCCGACTTTTTTACCCATCTCCCGTTCTCCCGACTTTTTGTTTAATCTCCTGTTTTTCAAGACATTACAAAATTTTAGTTTTAAAGACATTTTAATCGTTCAGTCATAAAACGTTTCCGATGTTTTGAGGGGTTTGTTAGTTAGGCAGACATTGATTTGACAGGTAAAAGTGTTAATTGAAGTTTATTGCCATAATTGACCTGATAATTGTATTAACAGTTGGAGATTTCTCAGGAAGCAATAATATTTGGCACAGGCTATTGCCCTCGATTGACACTGAAATGCAACTTTAATGAGTGTTGAAAATCTCCCGCTTTGTCATCACAGATCCGTCACATGTAAGCTCCTAAAAGGGGTCCTCTGACATCTTTGACCCAATGGAGACTTTTGTCAAGCTCAATGAGCTGAAGGTTAAAACATAAAAAAAAAACCTCTATTTTGTCCTGGGGCCCAACAGAGTTGAGTAGGGGATATAGTGTTTGGTTCGTTTGTATGTAAGTGTGTACATACGCACTTAATGTTTATTGTTTTGTCAATAGCTTAGATACTAAACATCATAGAGGAATGGTATTTAGGCAGTGGGAGTGGGAGTCCATATCTTGGCAACTGCAAGTGATAGAATGATATTGGGTTGGTGGGTACATCTTGGATAGTGACAAAATTAGATCACCTTGACCTTAATTTTCCGCATGAATAACTCAGTTTAAAGTTTATGTTAAGGTCCATCCATATCTGGGCAACTGCAAGTAGTCCAGGAATGATATTTGGTAAGTGGGTATATCTTTGACTGTAATTAACATCTGTTCTAGAGCTTATGATGCTCTATCACTTATGAATACAAATCACTGCTGCAGTGCAATAAATGTCCAAACATCAATCCAAAATTCAACCTTATTTTCTTTTGTGTTGGATTCAAAAATAACTAAACAATCTTTTTATGGAAAATTAAGTTTATTTCATTTATTGATACGATGACTTAACAATAACAATGAATATCAATGAAATAAATTGCACTATCTGACTAAGACCCTTTCAGAACCCTGTTTCCAACACACTCTTAATAAGCCCTATTTCAACATACACACATAAATGAAGCTTTTATGAATGATTTACTCTCTTTTGAATGGTACACAATTAATTTCATGACAAACATACACAGAAATAATTTAGAGACACTCTTCTACAAGGAACAGATGTTACTTTTGACCAAAATATATACGATATTTTTCGACAGAAATTATTTTGTATCAATGAAAATTTGATCTTATGTTGTCAGTTTTATTGCTTTATCAAAAGAAATTCATGATGATAAAAACCTTAATTTTCTGCATGAATGACTCCAGTTAAAGTTTAGGTTAAGGTCCATATCTCCGACAAAAAACTTTAATAAAGAAAAGACACTGTTCCTTGTAAAATATTTCACATTATATTGGACCCTTATTAACACGAGCAGTTTATTGTGTGTAGCCTAGTTTACATCAGCTTGAGTTGTCTTATCAGATAAATGAGTGCTTCAATATGTAAATGTGACTGATAAATATCTGCAAAATAATCCTTCACTTAACAATAGTACTGGTAAGTGTTTAATGCCAATTTTCATTAAGATGTTAAAGAAACAAATTGTTTCAATGCCAATTTTCATTACAAAATTAAAGATAGTAAAGAAATAAATGTGAACAATACCATAAACCAACTAATTTTAGCAAATTTCCCGTGGAACAGAAGTTCATGAAAATATAACCTCACAAATAGTTCATTTGTCATAGAAAAATAATTGCTGTTACAAAGCCTTGCGAAATTGCCCTCAAACATTAAAACATGAAATAATCAAA
The DNA here is from genome assembly GCA_963971305.1 of Arcuatula senhousia. Taxonomy (NCBI): domain Eukaryota; kingdom Metazoa; phylum Mollusca; class Bivalvia; order Mytilida; family Mytilidae; genus Arcuatula; species Arcuatula senhousia. The sequence continues at coordinate 3,925,812 of OZ020303.1, forward strand.
GATCTGAAAGTACTGGTAGCCGGGATAATCTACATCTTCATTATATTCAATGTACAAGAAGAGTAGTATTTGGATATTGGAAAAGGAACAATAATACGAGTGTGTATTGAAAATTGAACTGATATATGAATTGGCAACCAACCATCGGGCAAAATTTGATTGGTCAGTTACGTACATGTATAGCCATGGCTAATTGCTACAGTGATTATCTCTGCTAAAAATATTTGTGAAAATAAGTTGGTTTACAGTAATGTAATTTTCTCAACTCTTACAACTCTTGTTTTCAAAAATAAATGATGAGGATTGAATAATGTACCCAATTTATTGTAAAATATTATCAAAGATAAGGAATTATGTAAATAAACAAAAACAAAGGAAATGAATCTTCTATTTGACTTTGATGTATACAAAGAGATTGCGTGGTCCGGGTGTCAATCAAGTATATCTTTCTATCAAAGACATCTTACACTTGCATTACATTATATGGTTCACAAAATACATGTATAATATATAGAGATCAAAACTACTTGACAATATAATGACCAGTAAATATAATCTGCTTTGTCCTGATCAAGCTTAGTATGGATAGATGTTGAAAAATACAATTCATAAAGCACAAAATAATACTAAAATTCTGGCAAGACAAAATGAAACTTTTGGCTACACAAATGCTGGTGGATAGCAAATAAATCCTCATCCTTTACAAGCACTATAAATTACAGCTGGAATATTTAACATTGGAATGTACACTGCAATAATGAGGGATGATATTGACTGCCAAATGATAAAACTCTAAACCCATTGAAAACTGTTCACTTTTGAAATATATCATGAACATATTTAAGACATAATTTTGCAGAAATTAAAATAATAAAAACAGAAAAAAAATTAAAATGTTCATACATGTATGTAGCTGTAAAACAGAGATCATAAAAAGGCTTTCTTCGTTTTTCTTTAAAAAGAAAAGAAATTTTAACAAGTTGATGAATTTGAACAAGGCAACCTTTTCATTTAGAACAGAAAACCACAACATGGTGTATATATATAACCTATTAATAAAGCACTGAACACACAGAATTGTTTATACATGAATGTCACTGATCATTACGATTTTTTTTTAATGAATTGGTTGTCATGGGATAAATGCTATATTCTCCATTATATGATTAACATTGGTCATTAAACAATTTTATAATTTTCTCTAACAGCTACCAACATGCACCTTAATGATAAAAATACTCTCAATCATTATACATGATTATAAACATCAAATAACAATATGGAAGATCTGGGGGTTCGATATATTAATACACAAAATCTATATGTACAAAAATACTCTGACACATTCATACCTTTTACCCAGCACCTCATTTTAATGAATCAATTAGCACATAGTGCTTTCCATTCATACAAATCAAGCAAATGTCCATTATACAAATAAAATACTATTGAAAACCATTACAATATTAGGTTTGGACTTCATTCATAAAAATTCATCAAAAGTTTTACCGATAAACCTCATGATCAAGCTAAGTAAATAAAAAGAAATCTAAGAATAATAAATATTGCTAACTCATTTTCCTAAGTGTAATAAATAAATTATTATTGATTATTTGTAAAAACTGAACAGTTTTCCCCTTAAATTTATATATATTTCTATCTAAATAAATTAAGTCATAATTCTCATACAGAAAAAGATACATTGTATATACAAAGTAATATTTTAAAAATATATATAAATTAATAATATAATTTCCCTACATAAATATTTTGTAAAGCCTTTCCCATAAAGAGGTATTTAATTAAGCACATGTGTAAGTATACCTCAGCACCACCTGACGGATCATCATACATCACAACCACACGATATCCCAAGGACGGAGTCCACACCACCTTAACCAAAGAGACAGAATGCTGACCGGCAGCTCTAACCTGACGACTAGTTGAAATATAAGCACCATTATTTACATCAGATTAGCATAATTATTGTGCCCGTTATCAATATCAATGAGATTTTTTCCTTTTTTCTTTATCCTTGTCAGGGTAACTCAACTTATCAAAAATATGGCACATCTTTTCTTGTACAAACTGATCAATAAAATGTTGATGGTTTATTTTTCTCAAATATTGAAATTCACACATGTGTCATCTGCAAATACACAATACTATGATGTGTATAATATTCTGACATTTGATTCCCATGTGTAGCACTGACATGTATCTTTGGTATAGCTAAAGTGCGTAGATAATTGGTGTAAGAAATACACCATAAAAACATACCGTCCCCTCAAATAAACAAAAACATATATCAGTTCTGATCAAAACAATAACAAAATTATAACAAAAATTAGATGTATCTAGATCCTAAAACAGAAACAAGATCCAGGAAACATGAAACCAATAATGAGCCTTAATCTTAAAATAATCTAAGCTAAAAAATCGAAATGAAAGAAAATCTGTAGATGTTTGAGGGGATGTCTTTCTTGGCTTTGTGTGGCCTTGTATCTTTTGTATGTTCTGGAGTTAACTCCATTTTAATCAATTTTCTCGTCTTGCTTTTTTCTTCTTGCTTTTTGGTTTTGCTTCTATCCAGGAGTCTGAAAAATAAACATACTCAACATAACCAACATAAAAAAAATTATTCTAAAATGTCTATTGAGAGGTTTTACACAAAAATAAATTTCATTTTTACTTTGTATGCATATTATTTAGACCATGGGCCAATTGAAGAACCACGAGCAGCACCTACTGGCCTCATTGAAGGCTGCTGGCGGTTGTCCATTGTGGTTTTTCTGAATTGCCGCTTGATTGACAGCTGTGTCACATACACTTATTCCATATCTCATTATTTTCTATTTGGTGTATATAGAGCTAAAAAACCTTTCAGTTTATGATGTTTTCTAAAAAGGAACTGCTTACCCTTCTGAGCATCTGAATTCTCTCTGATTGCAGACCAGTTATGCATTTTTTTTTTATTGACCTCCATACAGCCAAACAATAAAATACTCCATACATAAATACTTGTCACTTTTGATACTTAAAAATAAACATAGGAGAACAATGTCTTTATACTCTACATACCTCCTACTTCATCTAACGAGACAGACATATCAGATCCAGTATTGTTCTCTGTAGATTTATCATACATACCTCCCACTTCATCAAACGAGACAGACATATCAGATCCAGTATTGTTCTCTGTAGATTTATCATACATACCTCCCACTTCATCAAACGAGACAGACATATCAGATCCAGTATTGTTCTCTGTAGATTTATCATACATACCTCCCACTTCATCAAACGAGACAGACATATCAGATCCAGTATTGTTCTCTGTAGATTTATCATACATACCTCCCACTTCATCAAACGAGACAGACATATCAGATCCAGTATTGTTCTCTGTAGATTTATCATACATACCTCCCACTTCATCTAACGAGACAGACATATCAGATCCAGTATTGTTCTCTGTAGATTTATCATACATACCTCCCACTTCATCAAACGAGACAGACATATCAGATCCAGTATTGTTCTCTGTAGATTTATCATACATACCTCCCACTTCATCTAACGAGACAGACATATCAGATCCAGTATTGTTCTCTGTAGATTTATCATACATACCTCCCACTTCATCGAACGAGACAGACATATCAGATCCAGTATTGTTCCCTGTAGATTTATCATACATACCTCCCACTTCATCAAACGAGACAGACATATCAGATCCAGTATTGTTCCCTGTAGATTTATCATACATACCTCCCACTTCATCAAACGAGACAGACATATCAGATCCAGTATTGTTCTCTGTAGATTTATCATACATACCTCCCACTTCATCAAACGAGACAGACATATCAGATCCAGTATTGTTCTCTGTAGATTTATCATACATACCTCCCACTTCATCTAACGAGACAGACATATCAGATCCAGTATTGTTCTCTGTAGATTTATCATACATACCTCCCACTTCATCAAACGAGACAGACATATCAGATCCAGTATTGTTCTCTGTAGATTTATCATACATACCTCCCACTTCATCGAACGAGACAGACATATCAGATCCAGTATTGTTCTCTGTAGATTTATCATACATACCTCCCACTTCATCAAACGAGACAGACATATCAGATCCAGTATTGTTCTCTGTAGATTTATCATACATACCTCCCACTTCATCAAACGAGACAGACATATCAGATCCAGTATTGTTCTCTGTAGATTTATCATACATACCTCCCACTTCATCAAACGAGACAGACATATCAGATCCAGTATTGTTCTCTGTAGATTTATCATACATACCTCCCACTTCATCTAACGAGACAGACATATCAGATCCAGTATTGTTCTCTGTAGATTTATCATACATACCTCCCACTTCATCGAACGAGACAGACATATCAGATCCAGTATTGTTCTCTGTAGATTTATCATACATACCTCCCACTTCATCGAACGAGACAGACATATCAGATCCAGTATTGTTCTCTGTAGATTTATCATACATACCTCCCACTTCATCAAACGAGACAGACATATCAGATCCAGTATTGTTCTCTGTAGATTTATCATACATACCTCCCACTTCATCAAACGAGACAGACATATCAGATCCAGTATTGTTCCCTGTAGATTTATCATACATACCTCCCACTTCATCAAACGAGACAGACATATCAGATCCAGTATTGTTCTCTGTAGATTTATCACTACCAGAAGGGGATGACTTGTCAGGCTGTACATCTACAATAGTACAACAGTATTCAATCTTTTTATCTATAGTACAACAGTATTCAATCTTTTTATCTATAGTACAACAGTATTCAATCTTTTTATCTATAGTAGAAAATATAAGAAGCTCTAACAATTCATTCTCTGCTAAAAAATATAGAATATTATGTCCTTTCCTTTTTGATATGATCTTTTTCTAGGTGAGTATCGGACAAATCCGGTAGGACAAGTCTGATACGGGACTAGATGTAGATGGTATCAAAAAGGAAAGTATATAATATTTTTTTATATTGGTAATTTAAAAACACATACATTTAAGAAGATACAATAACATCACATGACATCACAAATTATGTCACATTGCATCGAATGATTTCACAATTATCAAGAGCTCCCACCTGATATTTTCTTGTATCATGGACTGTCCATGATACTAAAAAAATATCAGGCAGGTGAAATCAAAGGGAAAAGCCGCTAATTACTAATTACAAAATATTGAATTATAGTGAATCCTTTTAATTGGTATGATCCAACCACAAAGGTGATGAGACAGGTACAATTTTATGATTTTTGTTTTTTCATATTCTGATGTGTATAAAGTTTCATGATGGTACCACACTTCCTTCATGGTAGAGTAACTTCATCCTGTAGATAAACCTAAGAATAACACACTTTTTATGTGACCAATCAACCATGAAGTTGATAAAGTACAGACAGACACGTAAAAGTTTTATCATGGATTTTGTTTGTTCATACCCTGATGTATAAGTGTATCAAGTTTCATGACGATACCATTCTTCCTTTATTGTAAAGTTTATTTTCATAGTGAGGCAAAAAAAAATTATATTAACTCAATCAATTTAATTTCAAAATAACAAATTTTTAATAGTCTTGTTAAACATGAACAGTTTCTGCATTAAATACAATTTTAACTAAATATAACCTTGCAAATAGCTCTTAGAAGGGTGTAAGCATTTGTTTATATTCAGCATTACATTTGAATTTATGGAACAATTATCTATACCTTTAGAATGTACGAGTACAAAATCATTAGTACCTTTAGCAGGTTCCTCTGTGGCTTTGGCATCAGTCTTATCCTCCGATTTCTAAAAAAATGTAATTCAATTATAAGAAAACATAACACAGGACATGCCTTGTTAAATGATAAGTATAGATTTATTATTTGACTTCTTGTAGATTTTATAAATATATTCAAGGTCCAAAAATTGTTCTTTCAGTTCGAACTTATATATCTAGTATATCAACCAAAGTAACATATCTGCAATATCAAACCTATGTACCTCAGATTTCTTTCCTTTCTTTGGCTGGGGGGATTTAGGCTTTGGTTCATGACTTTGTTTTGGTTGTGTTTTCTCTTCTGGTTTGGCAGTCTTTGTTTCTTTAGCTTTCTCCTCCTTTGGTTTGTCCTGTTTGTTAGTTTTGACTTCCTTTGGTTTAGTTTCAGCTTGTTTACCACCTTTTTCTTCCTTAACTTTGACTTCTTGCTTGACTTCCACTTTAGCTTTGACTTCTTGCTTGACTTCCACTTTAGCTTTAACTTCTTGCTTGACTTCCACTTTAGCTTTGACTTCTTGTTTGGCCTCTACTTTAGGTTTCTCCTTAGTTTCAGGTTTTTGTTTGACTTCAGGTTCTGGTTTGGCAATTTCTTTCTGATTGTCTGGTTTCTTTTTCCCTTTGCCTTTTTTAGTTGTCACTTCCTCAAACTTTGCTTCCTCCTGTACCAAAAGAAATGATAAAACTGAGTGCAATCTCATGGGAGATATGCATGTGCCATAAAGCGGGTAATTTTAGCAAGTTGCAAAAAAATCAAAAGTGGGGTGTTAATTTTGGCTGTCATAATTTTACGCGTTTTCCAAATTGAGAGTGTCTAAATATATACATGTTGTATGCCCTAAAATTTAGCGAAATTCTCAAACCTCCCAAATAAAGCCACAATTAGAACCTTGCTAAAATTTCCCGCCATATAGTTTGTTGTCAACATTGTAACTCTTTGGTAAACAGGAAATGGATATGCAAGAAGTACAAAATTGCAATACACCTTAAGGGTACACTTAATCAAGTTGTGTGCAAAATATTAAGAAACTGCTGAAACAGCCATGTTTTTTTATGAATAAATATGATATGCACTATGATGAATAGTGCTGTCTCTGAAAAACACAGGCCACATAAAAACAAGTCCTTTTCATTTAGTTACATGTACGAGGATTTGAGCTTTATATCTTATGGGGGTTAAGAAATTCTTGATTATTTTATACTTGTTTCATGTGAGCAAAATTACATTGTATAAAGCAACAATATCTAATCTTACCACTTTAGGTTCAGGGGCCTTGACAGGTTCAGCAACTGTTTTCTTTTCTACTTCCTTTGACTTTGTTTCAGCTGCAACCAGTTCTGTCTCCTATAATAATTTAATTTAAAGGAAAATGGATGACAAAAATGATAAATAAATGCAGAATAAGTGTATCTTACGCAATCGCCACAATGTTTTAGCAATTTAAAAATCAACAAAGTAAACAAGTAGCAGATTTCAATATCACAAATTGTCACTGCTTGCAATCATGCAATTGGCTCAAGAGTGTATTTCCTCATTCATGTAAATAAAAATTGAAAAGATTCCTCCTTTCCCCATATAAAGCCTCAATGACAATGTGTGTAAAAGTTTCAATGAAGTTTTCTGAAAGCTACAACTTCCAATTTTGGAAGAATAGAAAACCATATTGTAAACTCCTCCGCTTTCATGGAAGGTGAAGGACAAAAATCTTCCAATCTGCGAAGTGTGAATCTGTCAAACAGCGAAAAGTCTTGACAAGATTAATCCTCAGAAATTAAAGTATTGGGCATTAGAGTTTATAGTAACCTTTGCTTTCTTTTTAGTTTTCTTTTTATTTCTCTGTTCCTCTGATACTACCACAGCTGAAGCACCTTCTGCTTTCTGTTCCTTGGCAGGCTCCTCAGAAACAACGCTAGACTTGACAGCTTCTACCTTTTCCTCTACAACTCCCTCTGTTTTCTTTGATTTCTTTTTCCCTTTTGTCACCTGTGTGGTCCATCCCCCTATCAATAAAATTTATACATTTAACATAAAAATCTATGTCGATACTAACATGAAAAAACCTAATGTTTTACAACAATGGCAATTAACTGAAATGTTAACAGGCAAATAATACACAGTTTATTAAATTTCTTCTGCCAATGAATGGTGGACATAAATAGACTTGCTAAGCTTTTATAAAATGGAGACCCATAACTTGAACCTTTGTACTTTCAATGTAATACAATCATAGCTATAACTTTAAAAAACATTTACCCGTAGTAAATTCTATTTCACATAAAAATGACTGTACCTGTATCATCATCTTCTGGGACAACTGGTTTCACTTTAGTTTTTACTGGTTCTTCTGGTTCCTTTACAGTTTTTTTCTGAAAAATAAAATCATCAAATAAACATTTAAGATTTATCTGATCTTACATGAGTTCTTGAAAAAAGACCTTGAGTGATAAAATCTTAGTCTTTTGGCAAGTGGAGCGCAGCAGAGTTAGCCAAATAATCACCAAAATTCTATCATGAGTGAAAGATCATTGCGGGTTTTCTAAATAATACATGAATTAAGTACCTATTTTTTCAGCAAAAAGTAATTTTCATAGACTGATACCCTAGGTGTATAATTCTAACATTGTTCTCAGACCTTTGAACTGATTTATTTTTGACGCCCTTGAAAATAAGCAATCTGATTGGAGGATTCCTGAAATGAGATGCACTCACATTGTTTGACTCAACTCAAAAAAGCCATTTTACAGAAGAACCATGATAACATCAATTTCATTTTGTGACCATCACTTCAAATCTGATCATAATATATAGATCAGTTTCATTTAAGTGTGAATACCAAAAACTATATGAAATCTATTAGTGTAAATGTATTGCAATTCTTAAAAAAATTGAAAGAAGGCGTTAATGAGTTTTTAGAGGCGATCATATTAATTTAAAAATAAAGTTATTGTGGGAACACTTAAGTTAACAAACAACACAGACGACAGCATCATACCATTATGCGTCCGCTTTCTTTTGGTGGTTGTATAAAAACTATACATTATATCATAGTGCGATTATAAGACTCTTCAATTCTTGGGGAAATACAATATATCTTTATTAAAACAACAAAGTCTTTCAGCATGTCATGCACGTTAAGCTGACAATCACCTTTTTTACAGCTTCAGCCTTTGGTTGTTCTTTTTTCACTGCTTTAGGAGTTGTCTGTTTTTTAGGCTTTGGTGATTGTTCTTGCTTTGAAGATTCAGAAGCCATGGTTTCCACTTCAGATACTGCATGTCCATTAGTCTGTCCTTTACTCTGCTGCAATATTACAATTATAAATGAACGCATATTTTAAAACCTATTCACAAGTCAAAGGGCTATGGTTATTAATCAGATCAGCAGATATTATATCATTATCATATAAGATTACAAGCCCTGATGAAGCTGGTCGGTCAAACTAATAATAATATCCACTAATTTGATTGGATTATAGTCTTAAAATTGACTTAATTATTTCTATTTCGTATTTACTTCATATTTGATGTTGTTGTGCACCATTTTAAAAGTTAATATATCATTTTTGTTTGCACAGTACCTTAACTTTTGTTTTGAATCAGACATCCCGTAAGACATATACCCCAAAGTTCAAACTTTGTTTGCCAGGATATAAATATAACATAATTTTCATTATTCACACCTGTAAAGCTACACCACCATCAGCGTGAATTTTAATTTCTCAACGCCACACGGTGGATGTGGAGTTAAGTAGTTATATTGACATCCGCTGATTTTCACGCAGTCTCCACCCAGCACCGTGGAGAATTAGAACAACACGGTGAATCTCGGTGGAGTTCAATCGTGGTGTAAATGTGGAGGAGAGTGGCGTTAGTGTGGCGCCACGATGTTGATCGATCGTCATGATCGTAATCTTCAAGTATTATTGTAGTTGAATAATATTTCGATATGCTTTAAAATTATTTCTTTTGAATGAAAATTCAATAACTTTTGCCGAAAACGGAAAGTGTCTTGTTTAAAAAAAAACCAACATTTTATAGATCTAACTGGCGGCTGGCCTACGTTGATGATATCACTTTATAATTTTCAGATACGTGTTTTTCCGTAATTATTTTGGTAAACTTTTTACTATGAGTAGAGTAAATAAACTTAATTAATCGCTAAATAAACGTGTTGACGGCTGTTTCAATAATACCAAATACAAAATATTTCGAATTGTTTGTCAAATGATACTTTACTTGTCTAATAAAAATTAGAAATTATAACTTTTGACTGAAAGAGATTACGGAGTCGTAATTCGGTAAAATGTATCCTTATGTTGTGATTTATAGTGGCAACAAAAGTTGATTGATTGATTGATATCAATGGAAAAGACGGCTTATTGACTAGGAAATGAAATAGTAGCTGTTACCTTAACGCATAACTAAGTAGTTCCATGGGCATCCGAATTCGCGAAAAACCTTAATTCATAGGCGGAGTTTTCCGTCTTCTGAACAGTCTTATAGTAAGTCTCTAATTTGTTGAAGCACTCAGATATACGCGAAAAGTATGATTAATTTCCTTGCTTCGGTGTGTGTGTGAGAGAGATTGAATTCGGAGAAGCTGGACTTAAATCAAATTGATTTCCCGGAACATTTAAGTTAAACTAAACAAAATAGAGGCGAAAATTTCTATAAATGTGTTTATATATACATGTAATATATTCGCTTATGTTACCAAACGAATCGTGTCTCAAAAGATTAACCAGCGGACATTCGTACAACAATTTTTTTTTTTTTTTTATATTCAAATTTTTTTTTGCTGAAATAGTTATGATAGTGTTGAAAAAAAGACATCGAAGTAACTAACGAAGCGTATTTACATATGAATACCTCATTGAGACTATTTTTTCAACCTTTTGCCGTCCATGTCGTTGAAACAATATAAAACTTAAACTAACTTTAGTAAGACATTGCGTGTTGAAGCTTTATTTTACTTAAAAGAAACTTAAAGATTCTGTAATGGACAAACATGCATTACGTACATTTTCGCTTTAAAAATATTTGAATAGAACACTATAAAATAAATTCTTTCGCGTTTCTAATACGCTCATCCTCGAAAACCCAGGGCTTCTTCTCTCGCTTACTCATTCATCACCCCTGGGACACAACGCACAAAATACTTCGTTTTCGATAGTTTTGTATCGAGCTTTCTGATTGGTCGCTTTAGATTTATCTAATGCGATTTAAACATGATTCTATATACAAATAATATCAAGTTCAAGATCAGATCCTGAACTGAAAACGAAGAATTTCATACCAAATGTCCCAGGGGTGATGAATGAGTAAGCGAGAGAAGAAACCCTGGGTTTCCGAGGATGTAATACGCTCGGCCGCGATGTTTTTATATGCTTACAAAAAAATATTCTTGGTCTTGTATCCCGACATTGTCAAGATAAAACCTTAATGTTCGCTAAGAATCTCCAACTTAAAAGAGACCCTACTATATATCATGTACATATATACAAGCACAATATATGTATATAACTGTTCACAGTTGTGAGCTGCTATTACTTTTTTTTAAATATTCCGATGCTAGTTTATTTCAACATAGAAGAGCTTCGCGGGTAGTCATAAATTCATCATTTGATAGTCTGTCGTTGGAGTAAGATATTGTCTTGTTACAGAAAAGGGTAAATTCAGTTTTCTGCGAAAGGGTGTTTATATATTCTTCACGAACATATACACATGCAGGAGCAATTAAAATTACTGTTACTATTTTTTCTGTATTAGCCTATATGACCATTTAGACAGCTTCACTGCAATCGTAGCGGCACCGTAAATATATGGTGGATGTGAAGTCTGTGTGGCACAACAACTGTCTATTTGCATATACTTATGATTGTGTATTACTTTCAAGAGACTGGAATTAGTTTATACCAATATACAAATTTATCAAATTATTCATGCTGAGACAGGAACAGGTAAGTTTTTACGATTGGTTGTAATTTATACGGTCGTGACTTGTGCAAATTTACATAGAATCCAAATGAATGGATGGCTACACAAAGGAGTAAGACGATTAAAGGCGGTGCTTCTTTTATTCTCAATATCAATGGAAGTAATTTTCATGAATTTATTTCTTTCATCACGAAAGCAAGTATGAGTTGTGCCAAGCTCACCCCCACTAGACCAGCCAGAAAAATGGTAGATACACGGCTGACCAAATCAGCATGCAGCAATTCTACTAAATTTATAGAAGAAGCAAAGAAATGTTAATTTCAATCTATAGTCAAACACCATAAGTTATGTCGGCTCGGAAGCAGGAAGAAGATGAGATTTGCCTGTAAAAAAGGGGGGCTGATACAAGTCTTCATGCTAATGCAATGTACCATATTTAGAAATCCAAAATCGATTACTGTAGTAGATGCCAAGAAATCTTTAACATGTGAAACAAAAGTTTGTACTGGCCTGTGTGGGTGGACAGATGGAAGGACGGATTTATTGGAATATAACAGCATCTTTAATGGACGGACCATTTCATTTTTTCTGTGATCAAATACACTAATAAATCTCTATCCCACGATGTTCAACGCCTAATATATACGGTGGCAGAATGCAGCCATGAGAAAATTATTTGTCGTTCTTTCAATATTTAAGATCTTATGGGAACGAGAGAAATCATGTCCGGAAAAAAACCCAACTTTTCTTTTGCATGAAAGCGCTATATAAAATATTTGGTTCATTAAGCTTGTATCATTATCGCAGCGGGGTTACAGTTGCTTTTCGTGGCATCCGGTGTTGGCATGGTACAATTTAATCTGATCTGAGATTCTGGAGAAGACGTTTTTGTCACAATTTATTTATAATATATTTATATACTTCCATTGAAAATTTACCCGTACCCAATGTCATACAGGGCCTTTTCTAATCAAATAAGAAACATATTTGTTTCAAGCATGACTTAAAAAGTATATTTATTATATAAACACCCATCGGTCATTAATGTAAAGTTGCTTAGAAAACTGAGACGGAAATTATGTTACGGACGGAGGGAAGACGAACAACTCAAGGTCTCTAGATTCTTGGCGACATTTATCAGGTACATTTTTGTATATCTTAAAATATCACATATATATCAATAAAAAGAAAAAATGCATTTAACTAATGCCACAATTTCAACTTTCAGTTTGACCTGAGAAAATCATATTTAAATATTGCCTCAACGTAAGACTATTTCAGTTCGTTTATATTTATGAAGAGAAAAAATATTTATTGCATTACAATTTCGATACAAATATTGCTGGCTATTAATATTAATATTTTTATAAATACACAATCAGAAGATTATTTGTTGCGACAAGCCTCCAAATTTTAATGACATTTTCCCACTTGAGCCCCGTAAAGGTGTTACAAATCACGTGTCACATGATCAATACACACGTATATCGCTGGAATACACAAATATGGCAGCATGGATATGGACACGATGCGTCCTTGTTGGACAAATTTTGTACTGAATTGGTGTATTAAATAAAGTTTAATGGACTTGTGTTTGTTTTGTTTTTATTACGGTAAGGTCTGGTTTTAATTCGGAAACGTGTTCGCCTACCTTATGATTTCAAATCATCGATGTGTTTGTGTGCCATTACAGTATTTATTTGTAGATCTACTTGTATGTTGTAGTCACTTAGTGGTCTTTGTCGTCAATGTCGGTTAATTTAGATTAAACATATTTATTTATTCTGAACTGTGAAACAAGCTTAATGCTTAATCCCTCTCCAGTTTGCAATTTGCGAGCGAGTTTGCGAGTGTGGCCTTTGTAAACGGCTACAAGTTCAACTCCGGGATGTTCAACTCGACGAACTTGCATTGAAAAAACCTTGAATGACCTGATAAGCCCCTCGGATAATTTTGCACGAATATAATGCTTCTTTAGGGAGCAACCATTTGATTTTTATTGGGGCTATGCAGTCAAGGAAATTAGGATTATTTGGGGCAGGACATTCGGTCCCATCCTTGGTCAAGATTCACAGGACCAAAAGAAAATATAGAGGTCCAATAACACAATTGATTGTTTAAATACTGCTCATTTCTATCAGACATTCGGACCTGTGAAAGGCACAAAAACACCAGACCGAATGAGTTTTTACAGGCCTCGGGATGTCGGTCCTGTGCTAATTTCCATGACTGCAGTATGGATATTTCTTTCGTCCTGCCTTTTTATTTTGGGAAAAAGTAGAGTCTGGATTTTTTTTAGCCCCCCCCCCCCGAAGATAAGTTTTCACTTTGTCCGTCCGTCCGTCAACAATTCTTGTGAACACTAAAACTCAAAAACTTTCATGGAAAAATGTGAAATATTTTTGTAAAAAAACTTCATTTTTTATCGAAAATTTACAGATTTTGAGAATTGGACTTTGTGAACACTAAAACTCAAAAACTGTTAATAATACAGTTCTGACACTTTGTACAGCTGCTGAATAGCATGTCATGATTTGCATATTAAATTTTCGTGCAAATCTGTTAAATATTTTTGGAAAAAACTTCATTTTTTATCGAAAACTCACAGATTTTGAGAATTGGACTTGGTGAACACTAATATTCAACAACTGTTAACAGTACAGTTCTGAAACTTTGCACAGCTGGTAAGTAGCATGTCATGATTTGCATATTAAAATTTTGTGCAAATCTGTAAAATATTTTTGGAAAAAAATCACAGATTTTGAGAATTGGAATTTTTGAACAATAAAACTCAAAGGCTATTCACAATACAGCTCAGAAGTTTCTTACACATTCCATGGATTATGCCTTAGTGGTTATAATCATATTTAATATAATTTTGAAACCACTTAGATTTTTTGCCACGGGGCTGTCAGTAATCTAGTTTGTGCGCCTGTGCGCCCAATTTTTTTTAAAGCAACTACAAATATTTAAGCCAAAAATAACATCCTGTCTTTTTTTTTTACTCAAAGCACTGTCCTGCCTTTTTATTTCTGGATTTTTGCCATCCTGTCTTTTTAATTCAAATTTCACCATAGCCCCCCCCCCCTAAAAATCAAATGGTCGCTCCCTTATGTACCCGTTTGTTTTGTTTTTTCTTCGTGGTCATCAGGCACAGTACATTTAGTCATATATAGCACGAGAAGACAAAAAAAAAATAAGAGTTGGTAGGATATAATGGTGCATTTTAAATGGATAGAAAGGGGGGGGGTAACCTTCCCATTAAACGTTACCAATGGTACTGGTCACTGGTGCTGCAATATAAGGCCCGTTTAATCAGTCTTTAGGGTGTACAACAGGGTTATAAATTCAGCCAAGCTGTTTCCAACAGGGTTAACAAAATGTTAAAGCAGATGTTAAATAGTATTGTAAACGAGACGAGTTTTGTCAGTTTATTAAAATATACATGAAATTGTAACACGAGAAGACTGATAGAATAGTAGTTCCTGATCTAGTTAAGCTCAAAATGTTCTTCCTGTGTGAATCTCCTCAGAATGGCTATGAATTTACAGAAAACAACATAAAAGCATGTTTGACACGGTCATAACAGGGTATGGTATACGATGTCCACTGGTGTGTCAGGGTATGTTGTCGAAATTGATGCTAAAAGGGTTCGATTCAGAGCTGGCCAACGGCACAGGTATACCCTAAATCATAGGTAGTACCCACCAACACCAACACCCCGTGAAATCCATTGTTTATTGAAATAATTTCCATTAGAAAACAAACTTTTATACAAACCTTGACATACTGCTAATCTGAAAATGTAGCGATGGACTCCGAAATTTACTTTTTTGTGTAGATTTCCACAAAATGCACACCCTTATCGGAATTATCTGGACACTTAGATTTGGATCTGCCTCTGAAATATCGTCATTTAATCCTAGTTGCCCTGCTGACAGTCTGATTAAAATTATCCTGCTGAGAGTTGCCCCCAGTAGACAGGATGTTTATTGTGAATGACATGTATCATGTATATTACCTGTCTTGGACCGAGAATGGACCGGTAGCCGTTAGTTAATTAGTCACACATACATTTAATATAACT
This sequence comes from Arcuatula senhousia, assembly GCA_963971305.1. Taxonomy (NCBI): domain Eukaryota; kingdom Metazoa; phylum Mollusca; class Bivalvia; order Mytilida; family Mytilidae; genus Arcuatula; species Arcuatula senhousia. The sequence continues at coordinate 3,941,662 of OZ020303.1, forward strand.
TCGCTGTTTTGAATTACCAAGTCTTTCAAATGAGTGCGCCCATCAAAATCAGATCAAAATATAAAGAAAACTTCAACGACAAAAAATAGAATTAATATTTTTAAATAAGAAAATTGATAAAGAAATTCGGACTTATTTTAAGATTTACATCATCATTGTCAGTGGTCGGTGGTACAACGTATATATATATTTTTCAAATGATCCGATAGGCAATAAAATAAGTTAAGTTGAACTAAGTTTACGTTTTTTCAATAAAATTTCTAAGGGACACCGCTTTCAAGGTAACAAAATAATGCCCTTTGCATATAACATGACGTGTTAAACATTGAAGTATAACTTTTTAAAATTGTGTAAACCAAAACAAAAACAAAAACAGAATATGCCGATCATATACTTAAATTCTAATAACTAAAAGCTTTAGCACAAGCAAACCGAAAAAGACTAAAAAGGAGGTAAGTAGTTAAAAAAAGTTTCTGTCCTACCATTACACCTCTAGCAGAGTTTTCATTTCACAGAATGTTTATGCCTTGATGTAAATGTGCAACTCCTATTTTACATTTGATGGAGGGATGGGGGGGGGGGGGGGGTGGGGTATTTGTGTGCTGCGGATCACCGTCTTTCGTACTAATAGTTCAAGCATAGCAGTACCTTTAGATGCATCAATGTGTATGATAAATTCTAATTTCTTATTTGAATTATAGCGGCATTCTTAATGTTCATGATGTTTATTGCTTTTCTTTACCCATGCATAACAGATCAAATGCATAAAAGCAGAAGCAAATCCATACTACAATTATGTTTTAATTAAAAGAACTTGCTTAAAATTTTTAAAAGTACGTAGAAATAAGGAATGGAGTTTTATGGCTAAACGAAACTAATTGTTAATTGTGACATTCTTATGGCGTAATAAAATGAAGATGAAAGTGTTATTCTCACATGGACCCTCAAACGTTCGAAATGTGTATTGCATGCATGTATCTTAACTTCGATTTTTAAAAATTAAAAAATTTACAATCAAATAAAAAGAAACCAACTTAAGTCCGTAAGGGATATCACCAGCTATCATTAACACAAGCAAACTTGATCCCGGCCCCAAGAAAATGACTGTTTGATTTATAACAAAGAAAATGACATAAGATGGTCTGGAAGTGGAAGACAGTGGTCTAATCCTAGTAGGCTGTCTACCGTTTTCTCCTATTGTCATCATCTGTGTAAAAAAATCGAGCACTGTTAATTTTTTGGACTGTCTTCAGTTTCCCAGCGGTATAAGCTTGGCCGGTAATACTCTGTGTTCAGGCCTTTGTTTCTTACATATGTGTCTTATAATCAAAGGCAGTTGATGATTAGATTGTACCCCTATACGATTTTCTTCATTTTTTTAATTTGATTTTTAAAAGTGTTTTTTTTTTCTTTGGAAAAACGAATATTTCTTTAGGTCTTCACAAAACTATATCTATGTTTGTATTTTAGAAGATTGCTGGATATAACGTTTGCATGCAGAGGGGTTTTAAGACAAATCTGGCCGAAAATCCACACGAAAATAACTAATTTTCTGAGAATAAGGGGGTTCAAACCCCGGGTCCGCCACTGTGTAGCTGTAACTAAAATGGGAATTGAAATCTGCAGCGGGACGGGTGTGCTATAGCAATTAGCAGGAACTTGACAAATATGATTTTTTTTTTAAATTTAGCATTTAAGTTGTGGGATTATATGATAACTCAGCAAGTTTACACAAGAAAATTCAAGTAATAGATATGCCACGCAGTCACATATAGGCTAAAAAAGGGCGTCAGTTTGGTTTATCCAATTTGCCGCTTTTTAGAGTGTGGTATTAAAAAAAAACATTGGCATGCCAATATTAAGCAGCTACATTGATTTAAGTGAAGTAAGAGCTCTTAAGGAAGAAAGGGAAATATTTTAGATAGACGAAGGAAGAATAACGATATACTAAAATTCGCCATGAGTTTTTCGTTCGCATTGATGATAGCAATTTCAATGCAGAATTTGTCTTCTAATTGTATATCCGACTTTTCCGACTTGTGCAACATTCGAACGCCTTCTTATTTGTTTCTTTTGAATTAGAGCTTTTTGGGGTTTAAGTAATACATATCATAATATATATATAGCAATAACTTGCATCGACATCGTTTGAAGTATATGCATTCATTCTTTACTAGTCCGATAATACATTTCCGGTGGTGATGTAAAGTAAAGAGAAGAAATCGGTTTCAAATATAACAATTGTACAAATAATATTTAATTTTTGACAACAACAATTGTAATAACAATTTCACGCAATGATTGAATGGTCATGATATTCCCGAAAAAGTTCTGCCGCTCTATCCTCTTGCATGGTACAATTGCCGCTTTAATCCTAAATTCATGTGAAATGGAATGCTTAACCGTTTTTACAGGTTGACAAACCACTAGCACATTAGAAATTTGAGAGATAAAGATTTTAACATTTCGGCTATATACCCATCCAAAGTACATACCATTTACGATCTCACATGCGAATTCAATTCTTTTCAGATCGTAAATAAAATTTGACCTTTTTGATTGACACATTTCAATTACAGTTTCAGACATCTTGTCACCACTGTTAAACTATTTATGAAACAATGACAAGAAATTAAATGATTCCCGATTATTGATTAATAGACAGTCGGCTCCACGGTACGTCATTCTCGAATTACATTCACCACGCTATCGCCACGATGTTGCCGCCTCCACCGAGAACTATCGTGGAGTCACAGATCGTGGCTCCACGGTGAAAATAGGTGTGGCGCCACCGAGGTGCCGGCCGGGTGTGGCGTGGTGAAATTAAAATTCACGCTGATGGTGGTGTATATACATGTATATAATATATGAATAAAGCAGAGCACAACTGAGTTCAAACTTGTAAGACAATGCTGCAAATATTATAGTTGCATACTGATCACTGTATTACAGATTGGTTTGTATTGTCACACAAATGTAGGAGAATCGGAGGAAAATATCATAACAGAATCACAGTGCCTTCAGTTAATGGCGGACTACATTGAAGATACGAAAAGATTTTTTTAGTTCCTTTTTTCCGTCGTTAATTTTTTTTAAGAATCACCTATCAAAGTACATATGTGAAATATACCTAGAGTTTTATTTAAACATGCACGTCAATCGATAATCTACAATTACAGGCGTGTAAATCCAGTGTCCTAAATTTATGACACGTACAGACAACAGACTCAACCAGTCACAGCGTGATGGGAAACCGTTGCAGATTAACGAAAGAAGAAAAGAAGAAATTAAAATTTGTTGGATGTGGGATGTGTTGAAAAATGGATTACTTGTTTCCATTTAAAATTTCATAATTTCTACCTTGTGACGTTTCTGTCTCTTCTTTTTACTGTCATCTTCGAGATAACTAAAGCTTGGTGGCTGGGCTGGGGATTTGAAACCAAAAGCAAACACCAAAAATGCACACAAAAGCACTCCCACGATTGGAACTGCAACATGCGGCGAAACTACTTCAAGTATTTCCATACTTTCTGTATTGGAAAAACTGTCAGGAAGCCAAAATACTTCTTAAATATGGTTAATCTATAAAACTTATGGCACTTTCTTCATCTGTAACACGTATCATGGGTTCATGCTGACGTCGCTTGTGTAAAACGTCATCGTTTCGGGGATCATTTTGGGAAAAAAATGCAATTATATTTTATAATATTATACATAGCTTTATACTGACAAAAATTAATTAACATTGATATGTTTTTAAAGGTTAATTTATTTGTTATCTTGTTTCAAAATTAATTTTCACGAAAATTAATCATTCTGACGTCAGCAAATTTTTATCAACATGGCGAAAGTCAAGAAAAATAATGTAATCATCGAGCAATAGGATTGAAATAATGGAGAAATACAAGTGAAAGTACATACAGTCTTTCAATATTTGGGTTGGGTATGTTTTGTGACATGTTTCTTTACTAAAGTTGGCTAAGTTTTCTCCGAAATTACATTTAAGCAGGAAAATTACATATGGAAAAATTGTAAACAACAAAAGTAGGTCACATGGAAAGATATTTTTAGCATTTTATATCATTCACCAATTATTTAACTATGGTTGCATTGAGCTATATGTGTTTTGACAGTGATATGTAAAGGCTACTTGTTGGAGTATTTACCCTTTTTTCACTTACATTCCCTTAAAGAAAATATTTGCAAAGGCTGAAAGTTTCATCCTATTCATGAATAGGATGAAATTATCATACTCTCATCATGATCACCAATAATTAAACTCTTAATACATAACCAAACCTACAGTTATGACAGTGCTGAATTATTTTCATCACAGAAATGAAATTTTAGATCACATTTAGTTAATTATTAATTTTCTGTTATGACCATTACTTACTCCTTTTCTTGTTTTCGTAACTCAAAGTTTCAAAGTTTTTATTAATAAAGAAAGCCCAAATTTGGACATCAATCATTATACGCCCCTGTAGGGAGCGATAATGGTAGAAATGTCAATATTTTATTTGTACTATGAGATGAATTTTCCTTCAACGTCCGGTTTAGCACGCGCTTGTTTTCCCGAAATTTCGTCGTCTTTTTAACGTTTTTATCTTTGAAAAATTAAGACATAATAATAATGATAATAATAATACAAGAGATTTATAGCGCCCTATCTATATACAATACCCTAAGACGCTTTACAGTGACAATAAAACAAAATGAAATACATGTACACAAAACAAAATAAAAGTAAAAATTATGAAATATAAAGTTAACGTGAAAAGGAAAATGATCAAAACTGCTAAATAAAATGGAAGAAGATAAATAAAACATAAAAATACTAGTAGACCCAAATATGTCAAGAAGCAATTTACCCTGGACTGATGTAAAACAATTATCTTTATCAGATAAAAATGTAAAGAGATACGATATATGATAGAAGATATATAAGATATGTTGACCAAAATAAAATATAAAAATAATATACAGAACCATACGAAACGTTCCAATATAAAAAGATAAAACTAATCACAGCAAGTATCTACTAATAAAGTTGATGTTTATGTTAAACATTGAAAGCCTTTTTGAATAAAAATGTTTTAAGACATGTCTTGAATTCAGTGGAGGAGTTTTTGGTTCGTAAAGTCAGAGGTAGACTATTCCACAAGAAAGACGCTGATTTGTCCAAGCGACGGTCACCATAAGTCTTCGTTCTAGTATAAATGGGAACTGTCAAAAGCGAGGCCGACTCAGAACGGAGGGAAGGCACTGGAGTGTACGGATAAATCAGTTCAGCTATATAACTAGGAGCTTGTCCATGAAGAGCCTTGAACACATACATAATGAGTTTGTATTGACACCTGAATTCTACAGGAAGCCAGTGTAGACGTTTCAAAACAGGAGTGATGTGATCAGTCTTTCTGGTTTTGGTAACAAGCCTGGCTGCTGTGTGCTGCACTCGTTGAAGTTTGTCCATACACTTTTTACTGATTCCATGAAGGAGGGCATTCCCGTAATCAAGACGGGATGTCACTAACGAATTTACCAAAAGTTTACAGACGTCTTCCGTGATGAACTGTCTAATGAATCCTATATTGCGAATGTGAAAGTAGCAAGCCTTTGTGACTGCATTGCATTGTTTTTCCATGTTCAATGTTCTATCAAAATATACTCCTAGGTTTTTAACGTATTGAGCATTGCATATAACATTGCCTCCAAATGCTAAACTAAACTCTGAAAATTCATGGGCTTTATGTCTTGGAGTAAAAATGATTAATTCAGTTTTTTCTTCATTCAGTTTTAGTAAATAGGAACTCATCCATTCCCGGATATCTGATAAACAAGATGATAACTTTGCGGAAATGTCGGTGATGTTATTACGAAGTTCAATTACAATGTATATTTGTGAATCATCGGCGTAGCAATGGTAATCTATTTGATGACTTTCGCAAATGTCACCGATGGGTTTGGAGAAAATACAATAAAGTCTCGGACCAAGTACCGAACCCTGCGGCACTCCGATTGTAAGCGCTTGGCGGTCTGACAAAGTTGAACCTATTGAAACTTGTTGTGATCTATCGCTCAAGTATGACTGGATCCACGATAGCGTCGATCAAGAAATTCCAAAAGTATGTTCCAGTCGAGAGAATAAGATTTCATGATTGATTACGTCGAATGCTGCTGAGAGGTCCAACATTACGAGAATGGAACAGCTATTTCGATCTAGAGCCGTTACGATGTCATTGTGAACTCTAAATAACGCAGTTTCGGTGGAATGATTTGCACGATAAGCTGATTGTCTGTTATCATGAAGCTTGTTACTTTCCAGATGAGAGTCAATTCGGGCGGCAACAACTTTCTCAACTATTTTCGAAACATATGGCAGATTTGAGACCGGCCGGTAGTTTTTTAGGTTTTCTCTATCAAGACCCGGTTTCTTTAAGAGAGGTCTAACGATCGCTTGTTTGAAGTCTATTGGAACAGTCATTTCACTCAATGATTTGTTAACTATATCGACAATGGCCGGAAGAAAGGCAGGTAAACACTGTTTGAGATGTGTGTCGGCAGCGGGTCGAGCTCGCACGACTTGGAGGTCGACTTAGCTAAAATTTTAATGATCTCGTCTGCTGATGTGGGTGCAAAGTTTATTAATGGATCTCCACTAAACTTCACATCGGATTTCAAAATGGTACTCATTTCGATGTGACCACCATTAGATTGCTGTAGATTCTCACTGATTGTTTTTATTTTGCCTAAAAAGAACTCACTAAATCGATTCGATAGTTCAGACTTGCTTTCAGTCGATGGTAGAATTACGTCTGTGGTTTTTCCCAATAATCGATTTGTAAGATTGTAAAGTTTCTTGCTGTTGTTGCCACATTCTATAATGCTCGACGAAAAATAGTCTTGTTTACTCGAGAAGAGGAGTCTACTGTTAATACGACATTTTTCTTTGAATATTTGATGATGTATTTCTAGCTTTGTTCGACGCCAAACACGTTCGGCCTTGCGCCTTTCCCTTTTAGCTGAAAGAAGTTCAGTTGAATACCATTGCGTGTTCGGTCTAAGCGTAATGACTTTGGTTTTCATAGGAGCGTGTTTGTCTATTGCCTCTCGAATGCAGTTATTGTACCCATTGACACGATCGGTAACTGATGCTGCTTGATCGATATCGAGTGCTGATTGAATTTCATCAGTAAATACCGCTAAGTCAATATTACGGAATTTTCTATAGGATACACGTTCCCGAGGTTTAGCAGGCTTGCGAATTTGCAGTAAGGATATAATACCCTTGTGATCCACTGACGATGCGCCGGTGGAAGTACTAATATGAGTATCAGTTACATGTGGTGTTGATTGTAATATACCGCTATTGTCTCTGGTAATCACAACGTCTAAAATATGACCGTGAACATGGGTTGGTTCATCAACATGCTGTTTAAGTCCATGTTCCTGAAGTAAGCTAATGAAATTCTGGGATTGCGGATCGGATTCTCGGTCTAAGTGAAAGTTCAGATCCCCTGTGATGAGAAGTTCGTCAGAAGCAATCATGTGTTGGTTCAAATAACTAGACCACTCATCGAAGAAGTCAGACATGTTGCTGTTCATGCTTGACAGTGGTGGTCGATAAATGACACAAAGACGCAAGTTCGAGTTTTTATAATTCAAAATACATTCTAGATGCTCTAAAGTTTTAAATTCTAAATCGATTTTCAACGGTTTTAAAGATAACGCTTTGCTGTAAATCAATCCGACCCCGCCGCCTCGTTTTTGCTTCCGCGGGATATGAAACAGATCGTATCCTTCCGGTATCAGTTCGGCCGTTACAACCTTGTCAATATCGGAACCTAGCCACGTCTCGGTTAGTGCCATAATGTCAATGTTGTTTGAAATAATATGATCGCAAATTGACAGTGATTTGTTCTTGACGGACCGGCAATTCAATGTTAGTAATTTCAAAGCTTGTGTAACGCTCGTAGATTTAGGTATGTTGACCAAATTCGACAGATTCAATACATTAACGGAGAAGTGTTTTTTCCTGCTTTGAAAAGATGATAATTTCGTTGGAATTGGTTGAAATATAGTTGCATTGCTGCTTTCAGTTGGAACAGTAATTAAGTTGTTTTTGTTGATGCCATTTTGACCAGGAAAGTTTTTATGACCTTTTAATCCTGTAACGGGTTTAATGTGTCTGATGAAGTTACGACCAGCCTTTGAACCACGTCGTGTTAAATGTCTAACGGTGGTTGTTAAATGTTCAATCGATTTCATGGGTGAAGGTAGACTGTTTATAAACAACTTACCGGCGTGAATAGAGTTCATCGTCAATCAATAATGTAAAGAAATATGTTGATTAAAGTCAAAATCACCACATATTGTCAATATTGCAAACCGTCATTAAACGCTCACGTAACCCACAAGAAAAGCTAGTTTGTTTTTATTTTCGGACCCCAAAAATTAAATTAATTAAAACTTCGGGAACGTAACAGGTTTTACCTGCCTCATATTAAAGTACAATAGACAATAAGAGAAAGGATAATATCAGTATACTTATGAAAAAGTAGTAAAATAATAAAACAATGGTCAAAGAGAGGTAACTCAGGTACAATTTTACCTAGAATATAACTATGATCAATACACACCATAATTATCTAGTAATATCAATACTGTGATCATTCTCTCACCATCAAACAATTTTCTATAAATTTAGATAACTTGATATTTAACATTACATCTTCATCGGTCATTAACCATATATAAATTTGTTAGAATCTGACAACTTGTCATAATTGGAATTATTTAGATTTTTATAACTCAATACTGCGACGTTAGGATGACAACAATTGAAAGACCAATTTGCCTTGTAATCTTTTAAGATATAGTTTAAAATAAAATTTATTATTAACTTCAAATAAACTGCATAAAAATCTGAACATACACATGTATGATCAACAGTGATAAAATAAAACTACTTTTCAATAAAAAGTGTTCATTTATACTGAAGATGTCTTCCAATATTATAGCAAATTGTTTAGAAATAAGATCTGAAATTGATACATGTATAATATCAATATTTACACTGTACATATTTGTAGTTCAGTATTGTGTATATTATGCTTTATTCCATGCATATTTCTATTATCCATTTTGTATGCGCCTAAACCAATTAGTGAAAATTGTGTTCATGCAATAAATAAAAATGAAATTGTAAATGTACCAGTATTCATTTTAGTGTATCATGTGTACTTCCATCCTGTACCACTACATTTGCCTGTATTTTTAAAGGATCAGATATCGATGTTGTAACTTGTTTCAATAAATAACATAGTTTTTTAACATGTTTAATATTCTTTTTATTTTCCAGGACCTTTTTTTTGGACATGGGAGGAGAAAAACAACCCCTAGAAGAAAGTAATTCCCATTTAAATTTATCATTTAAACGCCTCAAAGTGGATTCTAAAATAAAAAGGTAATGTAAAACAGATACATTGTAGTGAGCATGATAATTACGCAATTTTCGAGTTCATTGCTTTTCCGGAAAAATCCCTCAATTAGATAGAATTTATCACGTGACTTTACCAGTTATTGAAGCAAACTGGTTTGCTGCCCCATAAGCTTACGCAAAAGCGTCTGTGGGATTATGAGAACAATAATATTTCTGTAAACGGTAAATACTTCAATAAATTGGACAAGTTTTCTTACCTTTGTAGAAAAAAATCTAAAATCTCAGATTCCATCGTTAATAAATAACAAAGCATATTTATATTTACTCTTTGCTCATTCGTGCTCCGGAAGTTGACATGCTTTAAAAAATTCTAATAAAAGAATCAACCCCGGGAAAACTCGCCATTCCGTCCTATCTCGGAAATGGCGTATTTACATAAAATTACAAAGAAGTTTATGTGACAAAATTTTCTGGGATAATCATTAACTTACTACATGTATCTCTTTTTAGACTTCTTTCTTCTACATTTTTACTGTTATCAGTAAGGCTTCACTTGAAACTTAAAATGCACTTATTTCTTACAAGATTTCAAAAGAGTGTAATGTCATCCGAAGAATTAATTTTTAGAATGATCACATTGGACTGAGACCTGTTAATTATAACTGACATTAGTGGGTCTTCACCGATTATTTTAGTTACCATCGTTGATTTACAATGTTTTACTAGGATTACAAATCACATGCTGTTGCCCAATAAAATTATTTAAATTGTTGCAGAATAAATACATTTTCATGTATGGTTAAATTTTTTTTTTTTTTCAGAGAAAACATGGTGTCTCCAGACTTTCACCAGGCCGACACTGCTACCCATTCAGTAATAGGGTAAAATTTAATTTCTTCTTACATATAGAAATTGTTCATTAACAAAAGCAAAGCTTGAGAACAGTCATTGATTATGCATTAATTCTACCAGAATTATGAAAAAAATATTCATATGCCTTATAAATGTAAATTCACTCTAAAGCTAGGCTAGTATATACCCAGTCTTTCTTTTGCACACTTTTTGTGAGGTCTGTAGTTAGATTAAAAAAAAATATATGAACACTTGTTTTGACATTTCACATGTAAAACTTCCAAGTAAAATGAAATTATATACATGATGTATGGAAAGTGACATTGCTGTTTTAATTTGTAGGTGTGTTGCTTTCGTATTATTGTCTATTGTCTTAGAACCTGACTGACACGTAATTTGTCTATGAATGTATTACAGTTCTAATGATAAAGAGCGAATATATTTGTGGCCAAAAAATGATATCTCATATGGATTCCTTTCTTGTTTTACTGTTTACTTGTATAAGCCTGTTCAGTTTGATTTAATATGTTTAAGAGAATAATTTGGGGGAAAAAAATAAGTTGTGGCAGGTTGGGAGTGTGTGTGTGTTTGATTTGGTGGGGTATGATACAATGTTCCATTCCCTTATTTTAGTAAATTTTGGGCCGGATTTAACAGAGTGAAAAATCTGGGTTATAAAATGGTACATGTCGGGCATTGGGTGGGCGGGGAGGAAATTTTCATAACAGTTTTCTCAGCAACTACTAACCACAGCTACTTGATATTTGGTATACAGCATCAGGGTGGGGTCCCATAACGTGGGATTCAATTTCAGGTCTGTCGCTAAGCTAATTCATGTGTAATTCCTGTTAAACGAAATCCAGCCATTTTTTACTTTGACAGATTTTTATTTATCTGTGTGCCATTCACTTTAGATCAAATTTGATAATAAATTTATTATATATTATAGATCACTAGATTCCCATACTGTCGAAGAAGCAGGACACAGCAAGGCTGGAAAACACCAGAAGGTTTCCAAAAGTCGCAGGATGGAACCTTATCCACGAGACCTAATGTTTCCAATGAAGAGACTAACCATCAATGCTGAGTGCAAGAAAAAACATTGCAGTTGTTCAAAAGATAAACCAGACTCCATCAACAAATTTAACTATGCAAAAGCAGCCAAATCTCCAAGACAGATTATCAGGGAATCAAAATTGAAAATACACCACTCAGAAAAAGACCGCAATCAGGTTATCAGAGCAGCTAAATTAAAACTCCATAAACTAGATAAAGGCACCGAAACTCCCCAGTTTTATCACAATGTACCAACATTGGGTAATGGAGTCAAAATATCTAGTCATAAACATAAGTCTGGTTCTATTTTTGGATCAACATCAGCTAAAAGAAAAGTCAGTGACTTTGCCAGCATTTCACCTAACACTAAAGATGGTGGGGCAGTAGGATCGGGCAGCCACTTTACTGGTCACAGACTGACAGACAAAGAACATAGTTGTAAATCCTCCGATTCATTGCCTCTTTATGATACAGAACACATTAGTTGTTCTCAAGAAGCCAGGCTGGATGATTTAACAGTAAATGAACTTGCCTGTTACTTTGATGATTTTGTTTACATCCCTAAAAAAATGTCAACAATGGCAGAAATGATGTACACGTAACAGATTTTGTTTAAATGGTGATACTTCTGATAATGTGATATGCTCTTCTCTATTGCGCACAATTTATTTTTTGTTTCTTTTCACAATTATAAAATTTAATTGATAATCTACAAGTAAAAATATGTTTTGTTATTAATCCAATCCTTTAAGTTAACCTCAAACAATATACTTTAATGCAAATTTCAATGACTGCATTTGAAATACTTTATTTTTGCATCTAGATATTTTTCAAAGCTTAAGCATTGATATAAAATAATGAACAAATATATTTTGTTATTATTTTCCTTTGTTCATATGGTGTTTTGTGGTAGTACTTTTATATGTTTGTATAAATGGGTCATCGTGTATCATACAGTTGTACATATCCCACACTAATCATGATATATTATTTATTAAGAAATAAAGCATTTGCAGGTTACATTTATTATTATTTTTGGTCATCACCTGTGTGTCCACCAATAACAACATTCCCCGACTGTATGTGATTAGGTTTGTCAGTTACCGGCCCAAGGTCAGTGGTTTCCTCCGGGTACTCCGGTTTCCTCCACCATTAAACACTGACCACCCTACATGGCCCAGGTGCATCCATAAAGGGCGTTAAATACCAACACACACTCACACACTCCAATAAACACTCGCACACTCCAATAACAACATTCCAACTTTTGTCATCACTTGGCTACTAATTTTTCAAGTTACCATACATGTTAGTAGCCAGCTATTTCACTTTGAAAACATGTACAGAGGAAGACACCCTACTTTTCTTTTCAATACATTTGCATGTTCTGAAGATGACATGAAATACAGATAATCAAGTCCATAACATCTTTGAAATTTGTGGCATAAAAATGATGTTGTGATATGGTCAACTACATACTATAAGAAACAATCTTACAAAAATATCAGCAAAATCTGTTCACAAGTTTTAGAGAAGTTGCACCAACAATTATCTATACAATCAATTAAGTCCCACAACTCTTTTAAAATTGATAGCATCAAAAAGGTGTTGCAATATGATTAGCTACATAATGAGATGAACAGTTCTTGAAAAGGACTAGGGTTGATAAGGGCCATTTTTGGCCCAAAAATTATTTTTGTTGGAATTAAAGTAAAAATTGTGACAAGACTTAGTTAAATGTCAGTACTTTAATGCTTCATAGACAATTTAATTTTTTTGACCATACTGTGACTTCATAGTGACATAAAAATTGAACAAATTGCACAAAATTGACCAAATCGGCTGTTTTTTATACGACTGCAAAAAATTTGCGGACGTATAATGGTATGATGCTGTCGTCGTCGTCGTCGTCGTTGTCATTGTCGTCGTCGTCTGTTAACTTTAGTGTATGCACGATAACTTTAGTTCTAGTTATCCAAATGCAATGAAATTTGATAATGATATTTCTTTCCATTAAAGGATGGATGGGATTGATTTTGGGAGTCCCCCCTTTTTTCGTTTAGAAATTAAGGGCCAAAAGGGGCCAAATTGCAACTTTTAGTTTGTTCTTACAATAACTTTTTCAAAAATCTTTTCCTCTGAAACTACTTAACAGAATATAATGAAACTTAGTATGATTGATCAATAGGGTGTCATGCTCTATAGATGTGTTTCAAGTTCTGATTCGTAAAAAAACATGGCCGCCGTAGCTAAAAATAGACCAGGGGGGTCAGACTGCTGTTTTTGGCTTGTAATTCAAAAAGTATTAGAGATAAATGAAATCTGATGCCACCCTACTGCTTCAGGATCAAAAGTTCTACAAAAGTGTCCATTTGGTCGAAGTTGTCAGATGACCCCTTATAGGGGTTACGGCCCCTTAAAGGTGAAAAATAGCATTTTTTCATGTTTTTGCCCTATAGTATGAAAACTATTGCAGATAGCAAAAAGCTGTTGCTTGCTTAATTGTTCAGCTCATTTAGCTCTACAAAAGTCTCCATAGGGTCGAAGTTGTCAGATGACCCCTTATAGGGGTTACGGCCCCAAAAGGGGCCAAAATCGAAACATTTTTATCAGTGGACCGATTTTGAAAATTTTTTTTGCATGTTTGTTCTTGTCAAATAGAGGATGCAAAATTGAGAATTAATTTTTGCTACCCCATCTTTTCCCCCTTATTATGTAATTAGGGGCCAAAAGGGACCAAAATGGAAATTTTTTTACTTGTGATCCGATTTTGAAAATTTTTTTTGCATGTTTGTTCTTGTCAAATAGTGGATACAAAATTGAGAATTAATTTTTGCGACCCCCCTTTTCGCCCTGTTATGAAATTAGGGGCCAAAATCGAAACTTATTTATTTGTGGTCTGATTTTGATCTCCTTTGGAAAAAAAATAATTCCTTTTAAAATGTGAATTTAGAAAGTCCACCAAAAGCTGCATGTGTCAAAAACCTTTGTCAGTCCACCATGGGCTGCATATGTCCAGAGCAATTGACTATCCCTATTGGGCCTAAAACGTACAGGGTTCAACATGTTGCGGTCGTATCATGCTGCGCTCGGCGAAGCTTTTTATTAGCATATTATTAATTATTTTTGCTCTGGGAAGATACCGCAACACCCATGTACAACAAAATCCATTTGGTAACAAATGAAGTTGATCCTGAAAAATATTTTCCCAAAGTATCTATTTGGTACATGGCTGTACACACTACTATTGAAAACAAAATAAACATGAAAATAGTGTAAAAACCGCTAATTTTGACCAAATGTTGAAAATATTACAACTTTTAATGCCATTTTCTATATTTAGATTAAATGAATTGAAATAATTTTCATTGTTTATTATGTCCCAAATGTAGAATACTAGAACTTTTAATTTTCAGCCAAATTTTGAGGCCAAAAACAGGCCTTATCAGCCCTGGTCCTTTCAGCAAAATGTTTCAGCAGTTTCAGAGAAGTTGCACCACAAAGTTTTGCTTTTCAACTTTTCCTTTGACTTAAAATGTGCAAAGTTGATAAAGTCCCATATAAACTAATAAATCAAGTTTGTCACATTTAAAGATGTTGTGATACAGTCAACTTCAAATGTTGATAACAATTTTACAAAATTTAAGCGGTTTAACAAACAGTGACGTACACATCATTACTAAGTCCCTCAGTGATGTTGTGGTGGTTTACAAAAAAAAGGAACATCATGATGGAAAACGCTTATCTTTCTCTAAGCCTAACGTTTGGTCAATATAAGGTTAGGCCTACAAAACTAGTTTAACCACACAACACTTTATATGTCAGGACTTGGACAAAGCTTATGTTTGTACCTGTTATGTTTATTGTTCTTTGACCAGGAAGAATTATTGGTTTTGGTTATGAATAGAAGGTATAATTTATTAATTTATATTAAAGGCTAATCAAGACAGCCAGCAGCAACACTATTTCTTATATGGATTTTGCCGCAGGTTGATGTTGGTTGTCTTTAGACATCTGTATGCTCAGTGCTAGTTTCATGGTAAATCCTAGGGCCACAAATGGGCCTTATTGCCAATCATGCTTTGGTTGCAAGAGAAGTTGAGTGTAAACAATGATTTATGAGGATTTCCTGCAAAATTCTATGTTCAAAGTTCATTAACAAAACTTTTTAATAATATGCACAATAACAAAGCAGAGTGAGACATAGGTGTAACTTACAGCGTTGGCTGGTTCAATCAAGTTTTATGAGCACCACCATACATGTATCTCAAGAACTATGAGCCTTAGGTTTATGAAACTTGGTATGTATACTGCCCAGTAGTAGATTAGTATAGTTGTATCCTCATCTTTTGACTGCTACTTTGATTTTCTGGTCAAGTGACTTTGACAATTTTCAATACATATAATAGCAAAGTTAAAAGTTTAGCGAGCACCTCCATATCTCAAGAACTACAAGTCCTAGGTCGATGAAACTTTGTATACATATGCCCCATCAGTAGCCTAGCACAGTTGCATGCCCATCTTTTGACTTTGACCTTCATTTTCCGGTTGAGTGACTAACAATTTTCAATTCTTATTAAATAAAAATGTAAAAGTTTTGCTAGCACCTCCTTATCTCAAGAACTAAAAGTCCTTGGTTGAAGAAACTTGGTTACTATGCATTTGTCCTAGTAGTAGTTTAGCACAGTTGCATCCCAATCTTTTGACCTTGACCTTTGAATTTCTCTTTGAGTGTCTAACAATTTTCAATACATAACAATAGCAGTGATAATTTTTTATAAGCAAGAACTACAAGACATAGGTTTACAAAACTTGATATGCTTATTACTCAGTGTTTGACCGTTACAACAGCATCCTCATCTTTCAACATTGACTTTGTTTCCAGTTGAGCTAATTTTCATAGGCATTTAGGGGGGATGTTGGAACATTTTTTTCTCAACAATAAATAAACTAAGATACCGGAATAACAAGGTATTCTGATGGTGGCAGCAGGCGAGACAAACTTCAGTGTTAATAATTCTTGCCTTGATACATACCAAGTTTCATAAATTCTGTTGGATAGTTTCAGAGGCAATGAGTGGAATACCTTTGTGACAAACTGACATGGCAAAAACAATATGTCTCCCCACCAGAGATGATGACACCACCAAACTTTTATGATTTTCCAACTTCTACATTGTTGTCCAAAAATAAGTTTTGAAGATTATGTTATGCATCCTGAAATCATACTTCTGATCTTCTTTTGTAGTACATTGTTTTTGTCTCGCTGTTTTTGTCTTGCCTGCAACGAATAGTCGCGGAAGGCGAGACATAGGTATTACTTTCCGGCGGCGGCATAAACTTTTTTGTAAGACTTTTGTGGACAATGATTTGCTAGAAAAGTATGATAGCTAGGCATCTGATATTTGGTAAACAGACAGTTCAGGTTATGGTCTACACAACTGTCACCATGCTGTGTGACCCTGACCTCATTTTCACGCTCTAGTAACTCTGTGAACTTAGGTCTTTTTTCAGGCCGTAAAATTTTTATAAGACTTTTGTGGACGATGAATTGCTGGAAAAGTATAATAGCTAGGCATCTGATATTTGGTATGCAGACAGTTAAGGTTATAATCTATGCAACTGTCACCATGCTGTGTTACCCTGATCTCATTTTGACGCTCTAGTGACTCTGTGAACTTAGGTCTTCTACAGGCTGAAATCTTTTATTTAAGACTTTTGTGGACTATGAATTGCTAGAAAAGTATAATAGCTAGGCATCTGATACTGGGTATACAGACACTTTTTGTGTTTATATCAAAAAATGAAAGCTTAGGTAGTTGATTTTAGTGATGGTACCGGCAGGCGAGACATACTTTTGAGGCTTGTTTAGGGTATATTGGGATATGGGATATTCACACAATTTTTTCATGGGATACGGGATATTTGAGGCAAAACTTACTGGGATATGGGATATTTAAGTCCATTTTATTTACAGGGATATGGGATACTGGAAAAACACTTTTTGGGATATGGGATATTTGATGAAAAATTTACGGGAATATGGGATATTGGTACCCCCCTAAACAAGCCCCACTTTTAGTGGCCACACTTGTGTAGATTATGTTGGAATTGAGAAGATTATTATGAAGAGAAAAAAGAGGCCAAATGGTTACAATTGTACACCAAGAACCACAGGAACTTCAGCCATGTCAGATAGAAAGTCCAATATAAAACAATTGCACTTTTATTTAAGATGTAGAAGATGAAGCTCCTTCCTCTGTCTTGGACTTGGACTTGAGAACCTGCAAAACAATAAGAAATTAATTGACAATTTTATATATTAGTGATGTATCACTTAATAGTAAGTAAGTAAGTAAGTAAATTCTTTATTTCAAGAGGGTTACACAGTTAGTTTTACAACCAATCTTCCCTGGGGCCCTCAATACAAATTGCAAAAGTACATTTATAATATAAAAGTGAACATTAAAATATTCATAATGATAAGAACAATACGATCAATCAGCTTTATCATTCAATGCAATACAAAAGTTAATTATTTTTCCCTTAACATCTAAATATGTGATTGTAGAAATTTCCTTATTTTTGTTTTGAACAGATTTTTGTTTGGTACATTATGAAAGGTTGTGGGTAAATCATTCCATAAAATTGAACCAGAATATAATAAATAACATTCTTTTTAATCTGATGGCAATCTTAAACAATAGGCTCCCATGAGCCTGAATCGCTCACCTGACATACATGTATGTGCCTGAAGTGAAGGTTATTATGCAAAATCTATTTGACATTGAAAGGGTCATAAGTTTAACAAGGGGGTCATCTAACAATATGCTTTAACTTAATGTAGTAATGATTGTACAGAGTAATATTCTTTTAATAATTTTCTTTCCTTCAACATTCTAACAGGAATAACCTCTTAAATGAACAGTATTACAATCTTGACCTTATTTCATATTTTGTACATCATAATGTGCTTTACAATATGCAATTCACATCTCTTAAATATCTCATATAGATTTTAAGATTGAGCTTAAAACATTTTTGTAAGCCTTATTTCATATTTTGTACATCATAATGTGCTTTACAATATGCAATTCACATCTCTTAAATATCTCATATAGATTTTAAGATTGAGCTTAAACCATTTTTGTAAGTGCAAAATTCATAAAAAATTCAAATAAAAGGGCAATAACTCTTTCATGGGTTGTTGGATCATCTTCAAAATTTCAGAGTTGGTGGATCTTAAGGTGCTGATCACTTTTGTTCTCAATCAAAATTTAAAAATCTGTCACCCTTTTTGAGTTATTAGCAAAAAAATGCAGTTTACCCCAATGTTCTATGTTTAGCCACAGCGGCCATGTTTTACAACCAATCAAATATCCCCACAACTTCAAAGAATATCAAATACAGAGGCTTATAAAGCAAGTTCATGGTATCATAGTTGTCCACATCATACATTAAAACTACAAAATTTGGTGAATCAAAATAGTCAAATAGTGTGCATATCTACAGTGGTTTCAGAGAAGGTGTGTTCACAAGTTGGTGATGGTGAAGATATAAACCAGTCAAAAACATTATACCATTAATGTATCCTCCACATCTTTGTTGTGTGTGGTATGACAATAAGCAGTTAGAGCACTAACCATTAACATATGACACATACACATATGATATCAAGAGTTTTGACTTTTTTATATCAATGAGCACAAGTACATGTATTTCTCTTTTTTGTAGGAATCTGAGATGCTGGCTGTCAATTTATCATTTTACAAAAAGTTGCTACGGAAAGAAAATAATGTTGTAAATATGTTGTAAATAATACCTCTTCCACAAGACCTGCAGCCATTGTATGACCACTATATCGTAACATAAATCTCCCTAAATCTTTATAGTCTTTATACAATTCTAAACACACAGGTCGATCAAACTCTAGTTCTATAACAGCACTCTGGTTTTTAAATAGACATCTGGAAAAAAAGAATAGAAATGGGATAAACTAATTAGGAGTTCGGTTAAATATTTTCAGTAGACTGTGGATGGATTAAAATATTCTTTGATTTTTTTTCGTCCATCTTTCCCGAAAATAAATTTCAAAAGATGAAACTAGTGAACAGATGTACCAAATTTTTCAACCTTCAGTTGCATTTTTGTTTTGTTTTATGCAGTCCAAAGGTTTATTTTTGACAACTTTCCCAATACTTTTATTTTATTGACCTACATGTACATGTATTTGTAGGTACATACTTAGGTTTACTTTTGACGACTTCTCCGGTACTTTTGTTAAGTTGACTGACAAGACGTTTAATCACAGCAGGCTCGGTTGTAGACTGGTAATGAAATACAACCATAAATCCACGAGTAATAGGAAAATCAATGTTAAATAATACAATTCTGGCTTTAATTCTGGTGGCAATCTTCAATGGAGAGGAGGGATCACATAACATACTGCCTACAAAAAAACATTGATGTTATCAGTATATGAGATGGCACTGCACTAAAAGCATGCAAAGATAGCAAAATAAAATCCATACCATGGGTCAATGGAGCAAGATAAATAGGAAGGATGTGATAGTATTTACCGCAATTTTTCTGCGCATGTGCACTCTTTTTCCAAAGCTTCCAAAAACCTGAATGGCCCAGAAATTATTTCAAGCATCATATTTTGAGTCTCATGCAATTTGACAGACTCTGTAAATTAGTAATCTTTGATTCACCATGTTCACTGGCATATAATTTTATTGTAAGGCAATTTTTTTTTCTTTTCAGTGGTTTCATAGCTGAGTTCACAAGATAATTATGACTGATAAAACAGTCAAACTTACGATATGTTACCATTGCAAAGGGTGTAGTCAAAGACACTACATCCTTTTTCAATGATAAAATACTGTAACTCACTTTTTTCACAATTTAATATATATAAAACAAGTTCACTGGTTCTTAAATGCATGTTTTCCTCATAATATTTTTTTTTTCATATCAATTTCTTTTAGCGGGTATGAAACTCACAAAATAAAATAACCACAGGAAAATAAGTACATGTACATTTACAACTTACACATATACGAACTTTAAATGCAATCTGGTGGCTACCAAGATTTTGAATACCTAGCCAATAATGTTGATTGTCAAGGATAAAAGACGATAAACAAGTACATACCCACATGAACATTATTCATGTCCATTCCTGTGATGGTCAAGGTCACATGATCACCAGCAAATGCACACGGTACAGACATATCACTAATACTGATTCCTGTAATGTATAAAACATTGATAGTATTTAACCAAGTTGACAATATCTTAATTTTTTTAATGAAATAATTATACTCATGATTTATAAAACAATTCCTCTAGTGGCAGCATTTGTCATTTTAACAATGCATTTTAGCTCTGTATATCAAATATGAAGCAAGTTTTTTAGTTTGCTTGTTACACTTTTACATTTTAAGATTTTTTAAACCACTGCACACAATGTATATGTTTTTGTAATGTAAAAAAATATTTAATTGTGAATTGAGAAGCGGGTTAACATTTTTTCACATTAATTATCTTCGGTTCATCTATTTCTAGAGTTCATCTTCATAGCGTGACTGATTAATTTGTTCATTTCATTGGTTTATTTCATTTCTTTGTTAAGATTGATATATAGTTTCCTATCTGAGTAAATTTTATTATTCTTATGTGCAACGATTGCACGACAAAACGTGAATTTTTTTAGAAGTTTTATAAGTCTTCAGTTGTTTGTTTGGATCCTCTAGCGGATGTTTTCCTACCCTCTTTTCTTAAAAGCAAATCATCAGCCTTGGTTGATCAGAGTACTGATTGTATTGAAATTATCAAAGATAAGGTTACAAGTTTTTGTAAAAGGTTTAAAGGATCAGTATGTGATGATTTAAATGTGAATACAAGTCATCAAGTTGATCAAGAATTTGATATGTCAGAGATTTGGGTTGAGAAGCTTGGTATAGATGTCATACAAAAAATCATTGAAACACATGATTCTGTAGTTGCTTCTAAATTACCAAATTTTATGGGTTGTAGGATTCCAGTTAGATCTGGTTTAAATGTTCAATTTTTTAGAGAACATCTTTTTGATTATCATGATAATATTATTTGTGAATTTATAGAATTTGGAGCTCCCATTGGTTATGAAGGGGAGTTAGATTGCGAAAGTATATTTGTTGATAATCATAAAGGTGCAGTAGAGTTTGCAGAAGATATTTTTAAGTACTTAAAGAAAGAAGCGAGATATGGTTCAATTTTGGGTCCCTTTCAGGAGAATCCTTTCTCAGTAGATATTATTTTTTTGCCTTTAAATTCTGTGTCAAAAAAGGATTCTCTTGAACGTAGGGTTATCTTAGATCATAGTTTTCCCCCGGTAAAAGTCTGTGAATGGTGGGATTTCAAAAGATTTCAATCTTGGCAATAGGATTTGTTTAACTTACCCAAATATTGATGATTTGGTTGAAATTTTGAAGATGAAAGGATGTGGTTGTTTAATGTTTAATAAAGATTTGAAACGTGCTTACAGGCAGTTTCCAATTTGTCCGGGTGACATTTCTAAAGTAGGTTATCATTGAGTTGGTCTCACATTTGTTGATTTGGTTTTACCAATGGGACTAAGGTATAGCGCTCAGATTTGTCAGAGGATTACTTCATCTATTACTTTTATGTATGAGAAATTGGGGTTTTCTATTGTTAATTATTTGGATGATTTTGGAGGGGCGGAAGTTAAGGAACGTTCACATGAGGCTTATGATTCTTTGGGTATTTTATTGCAAAATTGTGGCGTTGAAGAATCTGTTGAAAAAGCAGTTTTGCCTACTACTAGAATGAATTGTTTAGGTGTCACTTTTGACTCAGAGTCTTTTACGCTGGAGGTTACGGAAGATAGGATTCTAGAAATTTCATTACTTGTAGAGAGTTGGTTAAGAAAAAAGAAAGCCTCATTGCGTGATTTACAGTCTATTTTAGGAAAGTTGCATTTCATTTCAGGATGTGTTCGTCCAGGTCGGATTTTTGTTAGCAGACTTTTGAATTGGCTGAGATCTGCTTTTCCTATTGGTGTTTCTGGTCAAGGTCACAAGATCTTTAGATATATTCCTATCGAGGTTAAAAAAAGACTTAGAGTGGTGGAAAAGATTTTTAGTTAAATACAATGGAGTTTCCATGATGTTTATGGAAGAGTGGACGAGTCCTGATTCTGTGTTTTCTTGTGACGCTTGTTTATCTGGATTAGGTGGAATTAATGAGGATTCAGGTATTTACTTTCACGGAGTTTTCCCTGAATCTATTAAATCTTTGAGGCTACATATAAATTCTTTAGAGTTATTAGTTATAGTTATTTCTCTTAGGTTGTGGTCTCACACTTTTTCAGGGAAACTCATAGTTGTACTTTGCGATAACGAGTCTTCAGTTCAGGTTTTAAATTCTGGTTCGACTAAGGATATTTTTATGCAAAAATGTCTGAGAGAGATTTGTTATCTGGCAGCTATTTTTCAGTTTGAGGTTAAAGCTCGACATATTTCAGGGGAGGTTAATAGATTGTCTGATTTTTTGTCTCGATGGTACAGTGACAGAAAATTTAAGGATTTGTTTGAACAGACAGTTAAGGGGCGATGTTTATCTGAAGTTTTTCTTTCAGATGATTTGTTTAGATTTATTCATGATTGGTAATTCTGTTTCAGAGCTAATGATTTTGAAGAATAACATGAAAAGTTCTACTCGATATGCATATGCAGAGAGCACGAATAGGAATCTAAGAGTACAATGGGAAGCGTATTTCATATTTTGTTTTTTTTTGAATTTATTCCTTTACCTACTACCATTTATATTTTGTCTTTATTTGCGCAATTTTTAAGCAGATCATTCATGACTGTTGATTCTATTAGAAATTACATAAGTGGTGTAAGGACTTTACATTTATATACTAATAATTCATTTCCGGATGTTGATAAATTTCATTTGAACTTGGTTTTAAAGGGACTTTCGCGTTTAAATCCGCATTGTCCTAGACAGGCACAGCCTATTACACCCAACATCTTTTTAAATATGTGGAATCATTTAGATTTATCAAATTCATTTGAAGCTACGATGTGGTGTTTGTTCTTACATGCTTTCTTTCTTATGTTTAGGAAATCTAACTTGGTACCTGATTCGAAAGACTCTTTTGATTCTAATAAGCAGTTATGTAGGGATAATATTACGGTAGATAGTGCTAAGGGTATGCTTATAGTTAAAGTTTCTTGGTCTAAAACGATTCAGTATGGTGAAAGATTTTTATCAATTCCTTTAGTGGAAATTTCTGGATTTTTTCTTTGTCCGGTTAAAGCTTATGTAAATATGACTTCTTTAGTGCCAGTTGCTAATTCTAAACCAGCATATTGTATTATAAAGAAAGGAAAGGTGTGTGCTATTACATATAGACAATTTCATTCTGTTTTGAGGTGTCTGATTGAAAAAATTGGTTTAGATCCTTCAGATTTTTCTTCACATAGTTTTAGAAGGGGTGGGGCTTCTTTTGCCTTTTCAGCCAATGTTCCTAGTGAGTTAATACAAATTTATGGTGATTGGAAAAGTGACGGTTATAAAAGATATCTTAAATCAACTTTAAATGATAAAATTTTAGTGGCTGAAAAAGTTAGAAATCACATTTTATGTTCATAATAAGGTTGTTTTTTTCAGGGAGATTTTTTAGAAGAAAAACTACTATTATTTCTGCTTCAATACCTAAGTACGTCAGTGGAATTCGTGATTGCACTGTTCAGGCTTTTCCAGGGTCTACTATTGGTAGATTAACGGATTTGATAAACAGGGGAGTAGTTAATTTAGATGATTTAGACATAGTTCTTGTTCATGTTGGTACTAATAATATTTGTTCACATAGTGTTAGTAAAATTTTGTCTTATTATGGTGATTTACTACATGCCATTAAAAGTAAAACTGCTGCTGTTATAGTGGTTACTTCTATTTTACCTCGTTTAGTAGATTTTGCTGTCACTGATAAAACTGTGCGTGCTGTTAATTCAGAATTGAAGAAGTTATGTGCTAGACGAAAAGTTCTATTTTCTAATCTTTATAAAAGTTTTTTACATGAAAATAGACCAGATGCCTCTTTATTTGCCCCAAATGATGGTTTGCATTTAAATAATGCGGGTACAGCAAGGTTAAGACTCAAGTTTATTAATATTATTAGACATGTTCAACTTTAATTTTGATTTAATAGTAGATTGGATGTATTTTGTGTTTTTGTATATCCAGTTATAGAATTTTACTTTTCTAATCTTGTTTTCTTTTTCTCTTTTCAGGAAGAAGTTGCCCAGAATATGGTGCTTTTTCCCCCTTAGTCCATTTTAAGCCTTTATGTGCTTTGAGTGGATTGCACTTACTTCATTACCTTTATGCGTTTTGAAGTGTTGTGCTCTAGGACTATTTTATTTTAAAGAGAAAGAGAAAGCAATAAGTAGAAAGGTTTTATTGTTTGGTATTTTTGGCAGCCTTTGGCTTGGCTGACTTTTGTGCCAAAAATATTGTTGTTTTATTATAATTTATTGGTAATTTATGATATTGATGTGATTTATATTTATTTTTGTAATTTGTGTATTGACTTTCGTTTAATAATACTGCCAAAATCTATGTGTCTGTTTGATTTCTTTGCCTCGTCTTTATTGCAATAGTTCTCTAAGCTATACAAGGAACAATTTGTAGATAATCATGGTGTAAAATATCGGATAGATCCTGTGTAAGGTTTGAGTTTCAGAATACACAATACAGTGTATATAACAAGTTGGATGTGAAAAATAGATTAAAGTTCAACATCCCAGAAGAGTTTCTCTTTTCATAAATAATCCCAAATGAATAAGTGCAAACTCCGTAATGTGTCTGTCATGTCTGTAATAACTGTATTAAACTTTATCATGTTTATATGACTAATAAATCAAAATGACACCTTCTTTCTTTTCCACTTTTTAATGCGTCTTATAACATCAATTATTAATTGCTAGACTTATCTGGTATACTCTACTATAAAGTATTATATTTCACCTTTAACAGACACAGTATCACCACTGGGTAATACCAGAATTCTGTCTCCATTCTGTGCAGACCCTGATACAATCCTCCCAGTAACACTAAAGCCACTCCCCATTCCTTTGAATATGTCCCCTACACATAATCTGAATGGTTTGTCTATAGGTCGAGCAACAATATGAAACTTATCTACAAAGAAAAGAACTGTGTATAGCACTTAAAACATGAAATTTGACCATAAAGAAGACAAAAAAAATTCTCTAGATCTAAAAACATGAAATTTGACCATAAAAAAACTGGGACGTTAAAATTGAAACAGTCTCGGACATGCTGTGACAAGTCAAGAAAGCAATCATTGATTGACATTAATTACATATCAAAGAAATCTGTATTGTGACTCATGAAATTTTAAAAGACTTAAATGGACAGACCTGTCTGAACTATTATCTTATACTTTCATAAGTTTTCATGTAAGTCAGAATACAGAATTAACAAAAGCCTTTGATGTTCCAATTATTTTTACATACCATACTTGCCTGAATATGGCTTATCATTAACAAAGAATTTGAGTTTGAATTTACAAACTGTGAATTCATTTATTTTCGTGGGTACAAATTTTCATGGTTTGATGCAGCATACAGATCAATGTTTCCTCATTGTTGGGTATCAAATTTTGTGGGTCAAGGCCACCCATGAAAAACCACAAAAAACGTTGAACCCTGTACGTTCTAGGCCCAATATGGACAGTCAAAATATTTTGACACTTGCATCCTATGGTGGACTTACAAAGAATATTTGTCACATGCCACCCAATATTGTAAAAACAGACAAAAAAATAGTTTTTATTTTTTTCCCCTTTCGGTCCCCTTATTGCTAAACAGAAAAGGTTGGTCAAGAAAGAATTGTATCCTCCATTTTGTATCCAATATATGACCAAAATTAACTTTAAAAAACTAGAGGCTCCCAGGAGCCTGAATCGCTCACCTGATCTCTTCTGCCAAAGTTTTAATAAATTTCACAAACTTCAAGCATACAAAGTTGCAAAACAATCCTTTCAGTGGTTTCAAAGAAGATTTTTGAAATCAGTTTAAATTAACAGAAAAAACAGTTAAAGGGCAATAACTCCTGTAAGGACCTTTTGATGCTGAACAAGGACAGTTGCTTCGGATTTTCTCTATCTCTTACACTTTTTGAGTTATAAGCCAAAAACAATGGTTTGACCCCCCTGTTCTATTTTTAGCAATGGCAGCCATGTTGGTTGGTCGACATGTATATAATTCACAAACTTGGTAGAGGACATCCTAATTATCATGTATACCAAGTATCAATGCAATCCCTTCAGTGGTTTTAGAGAAGAAGATTTTTGAAAATCAGTGTAAATTAATGGAAAAAAACAGTTAAAGGGGAATAACTCTTAAACGGCTGATCTGACAATTAAGACCCTGAAATCAATTTTGTAGATCTCAATGAGCTTAACAATTCTGCAATGCTAACTTTTCCTCTAGCTCAAACGGTTTTCAAGATATAGTCCAAAAACTGCAAAAATGGTCAATTTTGATGATTAAAGGGCAATAACTCCTATAAGGAGTCGTTTCACAACTTCGACTCAATGAAAAGATTCGTAGAGCTTTTGATGCTGAACAAGAAAGGTTGCTTCGGATTTTCTCAACTCTTATACTTTTTGAGTTATAAGCCAAAAACAATGGTCTGACCCCCCTGTTCTATTTTTAGCAACGGCGGCCATGTTGGTTGGTCGACATGTATATTATTCACAAACTTGGTAGAGGACATCCTAAAATTCATGTATACCAAGTATCAATGCAATCCCTTCAGTGGTTTTAGAGAAGAAGATTTTTTGAAAATCAGTGTAAATTAATGGAAAAAAACAGTTAAAGGGGAATAACTCTTAAACGGCTGATCTGACAATTAAGACCCTGATATCATTTTTGTAGATCTCAATGAGCTTAACAATTCTGCAATGCTAACTTTTCCTCTAGCTCAAACGGTTTTCAAGATATAGTCCAAAAACTGCAAAAATGGTCAATTTTGATGATTAAAGGGCAATAACTCTTAAACGGCTGATCTGACAATTAAGACCCTGAAATCATTTTTGTAGATCTCAATGAGCTTAACAATTCTGCAATGCTAACTTTTCCTCTAGCTCAAACGGTTTTCAAGATATAGTCCAAAAACTGCAAAAAATGGTCAATTTTGATGATTAAAGGGCAATAACTCCTATAAGGAGTCGTTTCACAACTTGGACTCAATGGAGAGATTCGTAGAGCTTTTGATGCTGAACAAGGAAGGTTGCTTTGGATTTTCTCTATCTCTTATACTTTTTGAGTTATAAGCCAAAAACAATGGTCTGACCCCCCTGTTCTATTTTTAGCAACAGCGGACATGTTGGTTGGTCGACATGTATATAATTCACAAACTTGGTAGAGGACATCCTAAAGATCATGTATACCAAGTATCAATGCAATCCCTTCAGTGGTTTCAGAGAAGAAGATCTTTGAAGAAAAGTTAACGGACGGACGGACGACGGACGACGGACGACGGACGCTTAACGATGACAATAGCTCACATGACCCTTCGGGTCAGGTGAGCTAAAAAAAAATTAAATCGGACCATAAATGAAAAATGTCACATTTTTGCCCCTTTTGGACCCCTCGTTCCTAAACAAAAAGAGAGGGGACACCCATAATCATTCCCACCCTTCCTTTTATGGTAAGTAACATAACTGTAAAGTTTCTTAGCATTTGGTCAACCAGAACAAAAGTTATTGTGGAAACAAATAAAAAAAGTCACTTTTTTGGCCCCTTTAGGGCCCCTAACTTCTAAACAAAAAAAGAGGGGACACCCAAAATCAGCCCAACCCTTCCTTTTATGCTAAGTGACATTACTGTAAAGTTTCATAGCATTTGGTCAACCAGAACAAAAGTTATTGTGGAAAAAAATTAAAAAGTCGCTTTTTTGGCCCCTTTTAGGCCCCTAATTTCTAAACGAAAAAAGAGGGGACACCCAAAATCAGCCCAACCCTTCCTTTTATGCTAAGTGACATTACTGTAAAGTTTCATAGCATTTGGTCAACC
Source organism: Arcuatula senhousia (assembly GCA_963971305.1). NCBI lineage: Eukaryota > Metazoa > Mollusca > Bivalvia > Mytilida > Mytilidae > Arcuatula > Arcuatula senhousia. The sequence continues at coordinate 3,970,132 of OZ020303.1, forward strand.
AGAACAAAAGTTATTGTGGAAAAAAATTAAAAAGTCACTTTTTTGGCCCCATTTGGGCCCCTAATTTCTAAACGAAATTATAAAATGCCCCCAAAAGGGGAGGTGCACATCTTCAATATATCTGTTATCACTGTGTAAAATTTCAGAAAGATCTAGTGTTTGGTTTTTGAGATTCAGATTACACAAGACAGGCACCCAATAACGGGACGGACGGACAGACGGACGGACGGACGGACGGAGTGACCCGGCTACTAGACCTGCTTTCGCCTTCGGCGACGCAGGTAAAAATTGATACACCTTGAATAATAATGAAACCACAGTAACCGGCTTTCATTCTAAACAGCCAGTATCTCTGACTTACCAATTTGTTCCTCCAATGTACAACCTTTATACCACTGATGCAGCTTTTCATCTGATATTTTTTTCGTTAAATTAACACCACTTAATCCACTACATGGAATAAAAGATATATCACTCTCTTTATATCCCACTTGTTTAAGAAATAGTCCTAATTTTTTGGTTATGTCATTATATCTCGCTTCTGACCAATCAACAGTGTCCATTTTATTCACTGCCACTATTAGCTGTGTTACACCTACAAATATAATATAACAAGTAAAATCTAATTGTTATACAGATTATTCTGTGATGAAAATCTTTGAATTATTCATAATAGAGGAGTTTCATTTTTCAAATTTACATTTGAAACAATGCAAACTAAAAATAAAAGAAAACTAAACAGTGTAATTATGGTAATGTAACAATTGTTAATATAAAATTCAAAGATGCATGAACTTACCGGGTAGTTTCGAACAAAGTTGCATTCAAATAAAAAATTTTTAAATTTTGTCTGTCAAAGGACAGCTTATCTAGCATATGCAGCGATTGGCACAACAGTAAATAAATATTAATATTATAACATACCTAAAGACCGGGCTAATATAGCATGTTCTCTGGTCTGACCACCCAACTCAAAACCTGTCTCAAACTCTCCTTTCGTGGCATTCACTACTAATACAGCAACATCTGCTTGAGCTGTCCCTGTAATGAACACAGTAAACATGGTAAACCCTTCTTGAAAAAAGAATTATGGAAAGATCAAAATTTACAGTAAAAAAGCTTTATTTTGTTTTCCTTTTAAAACCATTTCATCAAAAGAATTTAATATGGGGCTGCATCAAGATGTGCAGAACATACCTTTAATCAGGGAGTAGATTTTAACAAACCTGGAAAGGGAATGCATGGTACAAATCATGGTACTACAGCTCTGCTGAGTACAGAATTTGAAATCAATCCTTTTTTTGTACTTAAATAAGTTCATACTAAAGTGTAAATTCACAGCAGGAAATGGTGAATGCATCATACTGGTAGTCCCCTCTCTAACAAGTAGGGTTATAAAAACATTAATATTGTATTGCTATGCAAAGTTGTATTAAAAATCATGAACAAGTTTTTTTTATAGTTATACAAAGGTTTAAAATAAGTTTTTAATAGGAATATGAGGGTATGTTTTGATTATGTATCGTATGAGAATAAACATAAAGAGCTGTGATGAATTCGGAATATGGCTAAGTTTTTTGCTATAAAAAAACTGACTTTATACAAATTGTTGAGATGACATGAGTGCCCTACTCACCAGTTATCATGTTTGGTATAAAATCTTTATGACCAGGAGCATCTAGTAAGGTTATTATTTTCTTTGGAGTTTCAAATCGTGTCTGTGCAATATCCATGGTAACACCACGGGTTCTAAAATGATAAAATCAAATGTAATCAACTTCTGTATTCCCAGGTTTTTTTTTGCAGCATCAAATATATTTTGTAATGGCTTCAATAAAAACAATTTAAATCTGTTATGAATTAATCTTTGCTTTTAAACAAGTCCAAGATCTTGTTCCACATTTAAGGACCAAGTAAGATTTTTCTCAGCCAATGTAGATTATTTTTGCGGGGTACAAATTTCCAGATTTCTCCAATAAAGATATACTAGATTTTTTATTTTGTTATTTGCAAATGTTGGAGAAATAAATATTAACATAACTTTTCATTGGCTAATAATTGGTACCAAACAATTAATAATGTATTAATCTATATTGGATTGTTACCTGACAGATCGATAAATTAATACTACATGTACTAGAAAAATAAACATGTACATGTACTATAAAAGTAAAGTACTATTATATGTAATAGGTGAAAGTATACCTTTCTTCTTCTGTTTCATCTAAGACCCAGGCATAGGCAAATGATCCCTTGCCTAACTTCTTAGAATCCTGCTCATACTTGTGCATCTGTCGTTGGTTAACTTCACCTAACTGATACAGCAGGTGGCCCATTAGTGTACTCTTACCAGCATCAACATGACCTTAAATGTAAGAAAAATAAATCATATGAGTATATTCTTCATTTTTTCTTTAATGTATGCTGATGATAATGTTACTTCAAAATACCACAGAAACATAACAGTATCAAGAAGTTTTAGGGTCAGTATATGTATGATTTAAAAATAAAAAGCTACGCCGAGCGCAGCATGATACGACCGCAACAAGATGAACCCTGTACATTGGAGGCCCAATATGGATAGTCTATTGCTTTGGTCACATGCAGCCCATGGTGGACTTACAAAGCTTTTTTACACATGCATCCTATGGTGGACTTTAAAATGCATATTTGACACATATATATTTACAATAACATTTAATAGAAAAAAATTCTTATTTCTAAATTCATTGACATTTTTTACACAATTTAGCCCCTTTTGGCCCTTTTTTTTAAAAAAGGTTAGGACCACAAACCCCATATGACATAAAAAGCTTCCTTCAGTGTAATCATCATATTTAAACTTCATAACAATTGGCTGGCCCACTACAGCTAAATTTCTTGTGTAAAACCATTTGCCTTGACCAACTTTTAAAAATGGTGTTTTTTGCCCCTTTGACCCCTAATTTCTCAAAAACCATAAGAGATATTGCAAATCTGATTGAAAAATGCAGGCAGGGATTTTCACAAGGATTCCAATGAAAAAAAGATTTTGAAAATCGGACCACAAATAAAAAAGTCATTTTTTGGGGTGTGGCCCCTTTTCGACCCCCTGTAGCAATGTAACGGTTCAATATACATCAAAACCATTGACACATTTTGTTGACAGAATTTAATGAGGAATTAAAAAAAAAAAGAATTTCCAAAATCTATTGAATAATAAACATTCTACAACAGTTTTGTTAATACACCCATTTTAGCCCCTTTTGGCCCTTTTTTCCAAAACGGTAAGGGCCACCAACCCCAAATACAATAGGAACCTTCCTCTAGTGGTTACAAACATCATATCAAAACTTCATAACAATTGGCTGGCCCACTACAGCTAAATTTCTTGTGTAAAACCATTTGCCTTGACCAACTTTTAAAAATGGCGTTTTTTGCCCCTTTGACCCCTAATTTCTCAAAAACCGTAAGAGATATTGCAAATCTGAATGAAAAATGCAGGCAGAGATTTTCACAAGGATTCCAATGAAAAAAAGATTTTGAAAATCGGACCACAAATAAAAAAGTCATTTTTTGGGGTGTGGCTCCTTTTCGACCCCCTGTAGCAATGTAACAGTTCAATATACATCAAAACCATTGACACATTTTGTTGACAGAATTTAATGAGGAATTCAATAAAAAAAGAATTTTCAAAATCTATTGAATAATAAACATTCTACAACAGTTTTGTCAATACACCCGTTTTAGCCCCTTTTGGCCCTTTTTTCCAAAACGGTAAGGGCCACCAACCCCAAATACAATAGGAACCTTCCTCTAGAGGTTACAAACATCATATTAAAATTTCATAACAATTGGGCAATATTTACTTAAGTTATCGCACGGAAACCAAATGTCCCCAGACGACGACGACGACGACGACGACGACAACGACGACGACATCGCCATAACATTATACGATCGCAAAAATTTGCGGTCGTATAAAAATATAGAAATTTTTTTATATCACTATTAATATAAACATTTTGGGATTTTTTTATGAGGTAAAATCTATCTCTTGAGAAGATAATAAAGAAAGAATGTGTCCATGGGACACGGATGCCCCCGCTGGCCTAAAATAAAAAGTCCGACAGGTCTGAAAGTCGCTTAGGACGCATAGTTTATCATACTTAACCATCCTACTAAGTTTCAAATCATTCCCATGTATGGTTTCTGAGAAAAGCTTGACAGAAATTTTCATGTCGATTTTCGTATCGATCCAGCCCCAAACAGGAAGTAGATGTCCGACAGGTCTAAAACTTGCTTAGGACGTATAGTTTGTCATACTGAACCATCCTACCAAGTTTCAAGTTATTCACACTTACAGTTTCTGAGAAAAGCTTGACGGAAATTTGTACAGACTGACGGACACGAGTAAAACTTAATGCCCCCGACATGTCGTCGCGAGGGCATAAAAATGTTCAACATTCTATATAAATACTGAAGATTTCATGTTAAACAATAGGGTCATTGCAATTATACTTTCCCCATTCTATTTTTGTAACAATGACAAACTTTTAAATATCTAAGCACATGAAATTTTACTACGACTTTTATTTAATGTCACATCATAACACACCTGTTGCTAGTTACTATCTAAAATTGTCCAATCACAAACTTGATTAAATCAGAAAGTCACTACTATTGAATGATAACGTAGTTCATTCAAAGGTAGCAAGTGTAAAATTTATTTTGAATATGATTGGTTCGTAGTGACCGACTCAGCTTACATGGGGAAGGAATTATTAGAACAACTCTGTCACTTGTCCAAAAAGACATGTTGCCCCACCCCACCCAAATCACAGAATCATGAATTTAATGTCATGAATGTTGGGGCATATTTTAAGATGATTTATGTTTCACCATGTGTATTAAGATCCAAAATAATATCATACTTCCTTCATGGAATAGTAACTTGAACCTCAATGTAACCTGATTTGATCAAATGGACAAACAGACGGAAGAACAGATCTGAACAATATAGGCTCCTTTATAATAGTACATACATGTGATTCTCCCGCCGGGAGACGAAATCTCCCGACTTTTTTTATCCATCTCCCGTTCTCCCGACTTTTTGTGTAATCTCCTGCTTTTTCAAGACATGACAAAATTTTAGTTTTATAGACCTTTTAATTGTTCAGTCATAACACATTTCCGTTGTTTTAGGGGTTTGTCAATTAGGTAAACGTTAATTTAACAGGTAAGGGTGTTAATTAAAGGTTTATTGCCATAATTGACCTGATGATTGTATAAACAGTTTGAGATTGATCAGTGAAGCCATGTATATTTGGCACACGCTAGTGCCCCCAATTGACATCGAAATGCAATTCTAATGAGCTTTGAAAATCTCCCGCTTTTTCGTCCAATCTCCAGCCAAAACAATCAAAATCTCCAGCTTTGTCATCACTGATCCGTCACATGTATGATAGTACCATTTTTCAATTATCTACTCAGGAAGCATTTAAAATTGGTCAATGAATTATTTTATTTAAAATTGGTCAATGAATTGGAGTCAATCCCAGACAATAATGTCTGGAATTGACTCCGATTCTTTGACCAATTTTAAGTTTGGACAATACTATGACGTTCAAGTAGCTACACATTTTTGAAATATTACCTATCACAACCATGTTAAGCTGGTCTTTATCTGCAAGTCTTTTTTCATATTCTTCTTTGACTTTTACAGGATCAAGTTTTGCTCTATAAAAGAGAAAAAGATTAATCAATAAATTTAGTAAGAAAGATAATAACTTTATGTATTAAAAAGTTCACATTAAATTCCAAAACTAAATGAATGACATTATAAATCAAAATATCAAGAGATTACTGCATATAGTTACTGAGAAAACTCATATTTTTAGTCACCAAATATGATCAATGACTTCAATAGTCAACCTACTGAAATACACAAACTAGGGAAAAAACTGAACATTCAATATTGGCATAACTGGTGCAATCTGTTTCCAAAGCACAATTATTTTTAGAGTAAAACTTACTTTGAAGCACTTCTTGGAATGGCTCCAGTTGAAGTATCCTTTTTTGGTGTAACAGTATTATCCGTTTTAGAATCTACTTTCAGAGTTTGTATATCACATGATTCAGGAACATTTGTCAATTCTGTTTTACTCATTTTTGAGTCATTATTTCGAGGTTTGTCACTATTAAGAGACAAAACAGTCCTAGAAGAAGTCCGAGACTCTGACTTTGTAAGCAGTCCATTCGATTCACTAGAATTAATTGATGTTTTACTGTCAGTTTTCTTAGCAGTATTTTGTACTTTATTTTCATTTAATTGTTTGCTTGGTTTTGGAGCACCTAATATTATTGTTGGTTCCACTGGAGCTGTAATAAAAGAAAAATAAAATATATGGCAATTTAAGACTTTTGAACTTTACTATCATCCTTTTTTAAAATAAAAAAAACGCCAAAACCCTTACTGAACCTTCTAATCTGGATATAAAAAGATATTAAAACTAGAAAAGGTGGTTGCCCTGCTGCCCAGTATACAATGTTTAAAGTGAGAGACTTAGTAAAAGGTAGCTAAGGTGTCAAAAGTCGAAAGCAAAAGCAAAGCAAAGTAAATGTAAGAAACTATGGAAATTTAGACACTCTGTATGGCCAATTCGAGAATTTGTCTCTTCTTCCCCTGTAGAAAGATTTTTCCATTATAAACACCCTATCGACTGTTGTGTTATTCTTTTGGACTATGTTGTATCCTTTTTTAAAGTAAACAGTTTCTGTATAATAGACCAACAATCTCTCTACCACGTGCTTTTTCACTAATTATCTAAATTCTTTTATTTACACCAAGCAAATGTGTCTAATAGGACACTGATTAACTTACTCAGTAAAAATATTATTCACATTAAAAGTATAAAAAAGAATCAATGTATTTCTATGGAGTATTTGTGCTAAGGTTTAAGTTCAACTTTGAGGGTCCGTAGGACATTTTACAGGCCAGCGAAAAAGGCTTGTTCAATCACATGGAATTAAGGACTTATAAGTTTTTATGCTTCATTGATTTACCAGGAGTGCCGGAATAAGTGTTTATTTTTACGGGAGTCCGGGATGAGACCCCTCCTTCCCTACCCCAACTATGAAACAGTTGAATTTCCTGTGTTTTAGCGATATTTCAGAAATTATGCTTTTCCTGACTTCCCTATTGGAACCCTATACTGTGGATTCATTTATTTTCGGGAGTACCAATTTTTGTGGTTTGGTTAAAATTAATAGGTTCGTGGATTCTTAAATTCATGGTTTTGAAGTCTGCAGCATAAAGATCAATGTTATATTTCCTTTTCATGGGGTATCAAATTTCGTGGGTAAAGGCCACCCACAAAAACCACGAAAATTGATACACCACGATTAACAATGAAACAGTATAATTATGTGTGTCCTGTTGCTTTTTTTTACCCTCATTCAGAAAAAATAACAATGACATGAGCTATGGACATTTCAAGACGGTAAACAGCAACCACTGGTGGTAATTTGGCTGTTTTCCATAGTGGATTTTCAAATGCATTTCATTTTGTGTCACATACACTAATTTCACATCTCATTATCTGCTAAGGGATAATAATTATTTACATGTAAAGCTAATGAGGATGTGCGCCATAAAAAAAATGCTATTATGCAATAATTTAATTTTTAACTCCAATAACTGTGTTTGCACACAGACATAAAGAGATAAAGATGGTTTCTTTATTGGGATATAAACTCTTATGTGTTGAAGAAACCTACCTTGTGGTCTGTTCCTGCGAGATTCTCTAGGTTGACGCTGTGGTTTTGGAGCATCTGTAATAGAAAAACTAAATTTATCATCAACATAGTTTCTAAAAAGTATGGCATATCTCTATTAGAATATACTACAATATGAACAATCCAATCATCTATTAGTTTTAGATTTCCTAAAGCTTGAACATAAGACTTAGTAGAATGAGAATGTAATTTAGTATGATGCCATATTAGAAATACAAGTACGGTTGATATGGTGTAATCATTTACAAACAGCCCTGAGGGTGGACATAATACCTTGCAAGTGCTTTGTTTTAAATAACACATGTTATAGAGTCTAAATAAGAGGCTGTCTCCTCTTTTATAGTACATGTAGTATATGAAATTCAATTTATTAATCCCACAAATTATTCCTTTACCGGTACTTTTCAGGAAACTTGATGTGGCTAAATGTTGAATTACACAGATATGTTGGGAAAACAGTCAGGTAAAATACCAAACCTGATTGGTTGAGAAGTTCATTCAGAGAAGTCTGTATGTTAAACTGGTTCTTCACTATAACTTGAGCCATTATATGTTCAGGACAGGAGTCACCAAGAACATTTCTAACTTCATCTAAACAAGAATTCAATTTAGCTGAAAAAGACAAAATTAAAAATTAAAAAAATCTCTTGTCGCAAGACACTGCATGACACACTAACAAGAGGCTTCAAATTCTATATGCAATGTTTGCAAATGTAACTTGTGTTGTAAGGCTACTTGATAAAAATATCTTTTAGGTCAAACATGGTAATTAACATAAACATGTGCCAGTTGAAAGCACAGTTTTTAATCTTTTCCATTCATTTACATGTACACGTTCACATGATTATTCCTAGTTGTAAAGAAACTTCTTAAGTACTGGATATAAAATGAATTAAATAGCAATTCATTTTTAGAAATCAAATTTTGCTTTTGTTACATCCTACTGAAAGGGCCTATCTTGCTCTTAATCTTTTTAGCAAATTACTTCACTTTGATGTATCAAATAACTGTAACCCCAGTTGGTTGGGATAAATGATTGAGACTTTTATCATTACATGTAATTATCTACCTTGATCTGTTTCATCCAGCTGAAGCCTTGGGGTCCCAGGTGCTCCTGATGAATGATTGAGACTATCCTCATCTTCTTCATCCTCTTCAGGGATCCCTTCCTCCATGTAAGATGACAAGTCAACATTCTGATCTCTGTTGAAGGTGAACTGGGCAGCTAAAAAATAAAATGAACATTAAAGATGCTCAATTTAAATGCTATTTCATTTTTTTTTTAATAAAACGGTAAAGCTTATAAATTATATCAACACATCCAAAATTTATTCTTCAGAAACCAATTATGATCTTAACCTTTTGACCCCAAAAATGGCTAGGCTTGATTCTTATCTATTAAGCTTCAATGTGTGAAAGTTACATGAAATTCTGTCTAGGGTGTGTCATTTTCTATGCCTTTGGGCAATATACATGATATAGGGTGGTTAGTTTTTATGATGAAGGAAACTGGAGTACCCAATAGAAAACCACCAAACTTGGGCAGGTTACTGACAAACCTCATCACAAACAGGAGGGGAAGTCCTGTTTTTTTGTAAATTACAAACAGGACTCGAACACCACCTGAGAGGTGATCAGCTAATTCTTTTGATGGGTTCAAAAGTTCCACACCAGAAACCAATTTCAGACAGACAGAAAGCCAAATTCTACTCATGAAATTTGAGAGACAGTTAAATTTAGTATGAATGGGATGGGGAATACATGTAAATCTAGAATGAAATCTACATATTAACATGACCAAGTTACTTACCAGTTCCTGGAGAAATACAATAATTATCTTCTACAGAATGGCCGTAGTAGTCATCTTCATCATAGAAATCTGGAAATATAGAAATATAAGCTTATCATGATTGAACTGTTCCTTAATGTAACTTAATAACCTTAAACACATGTATCAGTCAGGAGCATTACTTCAACAAGTGTTTTTCAAATCATTTATTCAAGTAGCCTTTTTTTAAACCTAAGATTTTGTGAAATAATTATTTTTTTTAAAAACAAGAATATGTCTGAAATAATGCCCAATCTTGCAAAATTTGAGAAGGACGGTTGGATGGATGAATGGCAAGATGGACCAACGAACAGACCTGAACTCTATATACCCCTCCTACTTTCCTAGATGGAACATAAAAACAATTTAAAAATTATTTAAATTGTATACATGTATATTAAGGAAATATGTATATTGCTACTTTATTATAATAAAATCTGTGTTTCTATTGCAATCTTTTATTTGCTTGCTCTAAATATGTACCATTCTATGCTATGATAAAGGCTTATTACATTTTTGTACTTTGTTTACAATTTTGCAAATGTAGAGAAAAAAGGCGGGAAATACGATAGCATTGTCCCTTATTATCTAGACCCCATCGACCCAAATTAACTTTCGCATGGAAAAGATTTTATTTTGGTATCTTCACAAGCATTTAGGTTAATGCCATTATCATATTACAGATTGTTTCAACATTTCAGTGTGTACCCGGTAATGATAATAAGGTTCAGAATTGTTATGTTATGTTACATGCATGAATGAAATAAAAGTCACTGTTGCTATATTGCTTACTTAGTTTATGATTGCTCTGACGTCTTTTTTCCAGCTTGTCCCAAAGCCCAAGCTTGTTTGGAAAAAAACTGTATGACTGTACAAGGACGTCTGAGCAATGTCAGACTAGTAATTAAATTGTAATATGAGATGGCATTGCATTAAAAGCTCGCTATGATAACAAAATGAAATCAGTTTCTCAGATTGATGGGGTGAGATAATTAGGGACAATGTGATCATATTTCCCAATATTTTCTTGGAAAGTGCTGACTTTTTTTCAAAAACATCTGAAAATCTTAATGGAGCAGAAAATTATTTCAAGCATCATGTTTTGGGGCTTGTGCAAATTGACACATTCTGTACATCAGTGAGCTTTGCTTCGCTCGCAAACTACAGTACTACTGAAACAGGTTATTATGATGACTTTAACTTCAATAGAACCAGTCTTGGAATTGAGGATTTGGGATTTAAATTTACGGAACTAAATTCATGATTTTCTAAAAAAAATTTATAAAAATTGTATTACAAAAGTTGCTAATTTCCATAACTGCATGCATGCTAGCTAGTAGAATAAGGACAAATTGTTTCTTAGACAAGCAGTGGCGTAGCTGCATATAGGCAATGTAGGCACTTGCCTACACATGATTTTGTAAAGCATGCCTTCTTTTACATGTATTACTTGTAAAATTATAATTTACTGCTTTTAAAGCAAATATATTATTAAGGATTTTATTAGATTCCGTAATTAAAATAATTGATATAGTACAGGTCTATACATATGTAACAATTAATAAGACCATAAAACGTTACGTTCTCGTTTATCCGGATACGAAACCGTAACTGGTCTGTATTAGGTACAGAAATATAATTTCCGGGTGACGTTATAACGTAAACATGCAAAGCCAAAGATCATTAGATCTGTACTTTAACCCGAAGTCATCTACAAGTACTACGTCTAGTAATTCCCAAGAAAATGAGACTCCTGAAGGAGCTGTCGAACCCAGCCCTGCTACCCTGTCAGAGCCTGAGCTGACTGAAGTAGCAAGCGCAGACTTGTCAGACTCAGCCACCATAGCTTCTACTTCTAGCTCTTCACTCAGCCATGTCAGCTATTCTCCCTGTTACCCGGACATTGCGACATGCATATCAGAAGGAACAATTATCGACGTGTCCGTTAAGAAGAGACCTATTGAAGGAACCTGGCCAGATTTACACCGATTTGGTTTCCCGACAAGGTATTTTTCTATGATGGATTTTTTTTTCGTTCGCCTCGGTCTCCCCGATTATTAGCTACTCAGAATATGAGCAAATAGGATTCTACTCAAAGTTACACAAGATCAAAATAAAGGTCAAAATGCCCTATCACTTACTAGTCTACCCCACTTTATACTATCATTCGAAAATATGTATAATAATTCAATAAATCTGGATCATCATGTGTTTATTATGACAACCAGGAACGTTCGTTCCCCTCTCCTCCCCCCGGTGATTGAAGCTGAGATTTGAAATGTGTTTATTTTGCATAAAATGACCATTTTTACGCAATTATGCCCCCGCTACCTTAAGATCTTGGACCCCCCCCCCCCCCCCCCGCTTCCTTAAAATCTTGGATCCCCCGCTGTCAGTTTAAATTAAAAGAAGCCCCTAGATTAAAATATAATTGCTTATACGATTCTCAAAACCAGTCATAAATTTGGCGAAGAAAGGTCTCTTCTTTTTACATCTTGAAATTGCCTCATTTTAAAACTTTGTGCATGCAAGTGGCGATTTTTCTTTCGAGTATTTGCAAGCCAGAAAACCCGACGAATGGCATTTTACTGACAGCTAACCTAAGTGACATTGCATATACAGTTCTACTAGTTGACTGTTAAATACAATCCCATATAAATACTATTGCAGCATTTACTAAAATTATAGTAAAGTTTTTGTAACGCTAGTATAGTTTTTTCAATAGTTGAAGAATGTCCCTAAGTGTCCGCGCCATCCATTAAATCAGCCCCAATCGTTCCCAGATGATGGTTTTAAAACGAATTGAATGAATCCAATGAAACTTTACATAATTGATTACTGTGGTAGATAATGCAACTTACGTCGCCTTTGTAAGATTTGTTAAATTTTGCATATGATTTAGGTTCAGCCTCAGGTAAGGTACTTTTATGTAGAACGGGATGTGGAATCATACCTCGGTTATCGGAAACACTAACTGTTTAGACTATATAATATAGTTAAAGATCATCCAAGTATTCAAACATGTATAAGTAACGTTTAGACTACTAACTTCACAAATGGTTAAACCATGCTCGATCAGCTGTTGATAATTACAAAGAAAGTTGTCTGAAATAAATAAATATCTGTCCTTGCTTGAAAACACTGTAAACCGTCATTGTTGACTATTTGAAACCCCCTAGAATATTAAATTTTGCATGGCTAATTATTTGGGTCCCCCTAACTTGGCCTAAGACATTTTACAGGCATTTTCTTTCTTTTAAACATTGTCTTGTCTTGTGATTTTTTTTTTTTTAAAGGCTTTCTTTTTTCTTTATTTATAAAAGATATTAAACAGATAGAATGATTGAAATTCTTTAACAGACAGGTAGTCTAAAAAGCGTTTCAAAACATTAAAACCGCTCAGCTTCCGGGAGGCTTCGCCCCCCTGGACCCCCTACCAGGGCTCAGCCCTGGACCCGCTGGGGGCCTTAAGCGGCCCCCAGACCCCTCGCCGAGAGGAGTGTGCCTATACTTCCTTTTATCTCTAGCTACGCCGCTGACAAGTGGTTTAAAATCACTCATTTCGGTAATTCCCCTGTCAGTATACTAGTAAATGTACATGTATGTACCAGAAGGAAGCAATAATGGTAGACATGGTACAAATGGCAATATTTTAGTTGTACTAATATCATGTATATGAGGCAGGTTTTTAACCTGTGATGCTCCTGAAGTTAAAATGTATCTAAAATATTTTATAAGCATAAATAATTGTTGAAAATGTTTATAATGTGATATCTATTCTACCAAATATATTCGAAAATAAAACAAACTAGCTTTTCTTGTGGGCCACATATACATTCAAAATTTTCAAAGCAAAAAGCCTTAAATAACGCTGAAAGTTCGGGAAAACAAGCCTGATTTACTGGACATTAAAAAATTCAGCCCATAGTACAACTGAAATATTGACATTTTTACCATTATCGCTCCGGTAGCATATGAGCTGAATTTTCCTTCAACGTCCAGTTTAGCACGCTTGTTTTCCCAAAATTCCATGTCTTTTTAACACATTTTTCTTTGAAAATTTAGACGTCATTTAAGTTTTTTTAACTCACGTGTTACCCACAAGAAAAGCTTGTTTGTTTTATTTTCGAACCCCATAATGAATAGAATTAATTCTAACTTCGGGAGCTTCTCAGGTTTAACCTGCCCCATTAAAATGACAGAAAAAAAAACTGAAGAGATGTTTCAATTGCAAGTTTGATCATAGATGAGATAGTTCCTAAAGTTTAAGAATGCAAAAATTACCATCTTCATATTTCATTGTTCTGACATTTCGATGGCGTGCCATTGTTGGCTTTTTCGTTTATCTATGGTTTTGAAGCAATAACAACATATTTCAATGTAAATAAATATTGCCACATGAAGACGAAATTTAATGGCCTTGACCTTGTCGAGTCGGCTTAATTTGACATAGCTTTACTTATTTTTTTTTCGGATTAGAATATGAAGGGGACAATGACGTGACTTCAACTATTCAATAAACTAAAAAATAATAACAAATCAATAAATACTGCTATTCATTTCCTTACTATTCGTTTTTAACTTTCTACGAAATAAAATGTACTTAAAATGAAAATGCTAAAACATACTAAAATAATTCGGTCTAGTCTTCCAAAAACAAATATGGTGTCCGCTAGTTCACGCTTTTCATAGTAAATATGTATATATCACTGTACAAACCTTTGAATGAATTTTGTTTCAACTTGTACAATTGTAAGGCAAAAAAGTGTCCTGTGATAAAGTGTCCGGGAGGACAATATTTTCCACAAAAGTTGCTAAAACTAAATAATATGAAACAGGTAAAACCTGCGACGCTCCCGAAGTTACAGCGTATCTTTATTTTTTAAAGTTAAAGTAAATCTTTATAATTCAATAAATTAAAATAATTCATATTCGAAAATTAATAAAAGCTAGCTTTTCTTGTGGGTCATATGTGCGTTTAATGACGGCTGAAATTTTCAAACGAAAAAAAAAACCGTTAAAAAGACGCAGAAAGTTCGGGAAAACTAGCGTGCTAAACCGGACGTTGATGGAAAATTCAGCTCATAGTACTACAAATATATTGACATATCTACCATTGTGAAAGGCCCTTGGATAAATATATACTAGATATGATAAAAAATTAATAGTTCTAAGCTGAACAGTTGTAATCAATTAGAGTTGATGTTTTAAAAATACATTTCTGAACCCACTGAGCTAAAACTGAGAAAATTTGATTAATCACAACACAAGTTTAAAAAGTGGCTGAATCGCAGCAAAAAATTTATCAATAGATTATGCAGCTTGCTGAAAATAATTCTTCAGCAAACAAAACCCTATTTACTGAGGGAGATATATCAGCTCTTTTATAAGAACTGAAAAAGACCCGAAAAAACAAACAACACCTAACAACTTACTGCCAGGTATAGAAGAATTCTAAAACATTACGATGTAAATTCAAGTGGCATCTATGACACTCATTTTGAGGAAAAAGAAAGAAGATAGGAATGCAATTATTTGATTCTATCTCTTTTAATAATCCATAATATGGGCTTGACAATGTATAGTTGCATCGTACATGTTGCAACATGAACAATTTATTTGTACAGGTTGCAACATGTACAAAATTGCAGCTTGTACACAACACATATTGCTGTTTCTGTTTGTGGTTGTGTTACGTTGTAGTATTAAATACTGACTTTTATACACCGGGAGAGAGAACGCCGGAGTGTTTAATTGGCGTCGGTTACCTGGGACGGTCTTGAATGCCTCTACGGAACTGCCATGCACTATGTCGTCCGGTAGTTGGTTCCAGCGTATGGTGGTGTCGATAAAGAAGGAGTGCTGATACTGTGGTGTCTTACTTTCTGGAATTGTTAGACCTCGTTAATTGTTACACACATGTTTGTCTATAATATTGTTTATGATGTGGCTCTGGAATTTCTTAGCCGTGATATGTCTCTTTGGTCTGGCAAATTTCACAAAATGAAGTTGGCAGTGCCGGTACCAACCCCTCAGCCACCTTGTACATCAGGATCAGACGTAGGCTGACTACGGGTAGTCTTTTTTCCAGTGTTTCTAGCTCCAGGTCTGTTCTCATCCTTGTGATCGAACCTGGTTCTCGGCTGCTGTAGTTCTTTTTTAATGAAGCGGACCCCTCTATTTTGGATTCTCTCCAGCTTGTCTATAACCCCTCTTAGGTATGGGTACCAGATAGTGGCTCCATATTCCATCACTGATCTAACGAGTGAGATGTATGCGGTCTTTACGGTATTGTTCTGGAACGTTTCTGAGGTTTCTTCGTAGGAAGCCCAAGGTTGCATTGGCTTTCTTGCATGTGTTGATGATGTGTATGCTCCATTATAGGTCATTTGATATCTGGAGGCCTAGGTATAGATTATACTGTACTTCTTGAAGTGTGTGGTCTTTGAGTGTGTAGAATCTAGGTGTTTTGTTGTTTATTGACAGGATGTAACATTTTTTGCATTGAATCTCTAACCCCATGCATCTGCTTATCTTTTCTAATTCCTTGAGGTCGTTTTGTAATATGTGGCGGTCTTCTTCCTTTTCAATAGAGCAGGCAATCATCTGCAAACAGTCTTACTGCTGATATGACGCTGTCTGGCAGATCATTTATATGGCACAAGAACATGATGGATCCTAGGGACACCCGAGTCTACTGATGTTTCTTGAGAGTGTTGGTTTCTACTATTGTTCTCATGGTTCTAGCTGTTAGGAAGTTGGTGAGTCATGTGTGAACCGTTATTGTCTAGTTTGTTGAGTAGTTTCGTATGTGGTACCGTGTCGAAAACTTTGGAAAAGTCTATAATTGCTACATCAAGTTGGTGCCCTTATCATATTCTTTGAGGAAGTCATTTAGTGTTGTTAGGAGTTGAGTAGAACTTATCGAGAGAAACAATTCTCTTTAGTTTAATTATCTCAGGGATTATATAGAAGGAAATAGTCTCTTAATATTTCTGAAATTCACGGGATAGATTTTTGCTAAAACTTTCTTTTTCAGTGGTGTGCTGTGAAAATTGGGACGGAAGTTTTTGTTACTGACGGACTGACCAGAGCAAAACAGTTATCTTCTATCTTCGAAGCAGGCGTAAAATAATGCAGACTAGTGATGCTTAGCACAATGCATACTTCGGTTGCCGTGACCTATATTTTCCGCACGGCTGACCATGCACTTACAGTTGAATGATTAAAGTCCATTCCTGCTAACAGGCAAGTAACACTTCGACCAAAGTGTTATGGTAGGTGCATCTAGGGGATTAGCGAGATACATGGTTCAGATGCTGGCTGTGACCTTCTTTTTCTGCACCTGAATGGGCACATAAAATTTTGGAAAGTATAAGTTAATTCCCGATAAGTGACAATAATGCGTAACGAGGTGAGCTCGTAATTGATAGATAATCTAGCTGAAGGCGGGGCACGTTTGACACATTTTCTTGTTTTCTAAAGGAATAAAACATGAAAGAACCTATTTTTTTTTTTTAATTAAAGAGCCATACTACCGATGAGATGACCCAAAGGAGGCTTTTGTACTTTCTATTTGGAATAGCCTATATTGCAATCCATATTTTTCATACCATTCATAATTTCTGAGTCCGAAGCAATTTTAAGTGATCATTTCAAGATGAAGATCATTTGTTGTCAACATGTTATATACTACTCATGCAAAGTTTCAGTGGCTTTCGTTCAGTAATTTTTGACTTTGATTACTGATGGAAAGAATTTTGGGGGCATCTGAGGGGAAAACTTTATTTATATAGTCAAACATTTGAAGCAAACAAAAGCTTTTCTTAATCTTTTATAGGTTAATCTGCAAGACAAACACCCAAAACTTAAGGGCCATAACTTTTATAAGTCATCTGCCAGCTTCAGCCTAATGAATATTTTTGAAGAATTGAACAAACTGAGGTTTTAAGCAAGCAACATCTTTTCTCTATCTGCTATGGCTATCATTCTATGGGCCAAAAATATGAAAAAATGTTATTTTTCACCTTTAAAGAGTCATAAACCCTACAAGGGACCATCTGACAACCTGGATTCAATGGAGACTTTTGTAAAGCTCAATGAGCTGAACATTTAAGCAAACAGAAGCTTTTCTCTATATGTTACTGTTTTCATTCTATAGGACAAAAAGTTAAAAAAAAACGCATTTTTTTACCTGTAAAGGGCCATAAACCCCTAGCTATCAGGTTCATCTGACAACTTTGACCCAATGGAGACTTTTGTAGAGCTTAACGAGCTGAACATTTAAGCAAGCAACAGCTTTGCTCTATCTGCAATAGTTTTCATTCTATAGGGAAACAAGAAGCTCCCAGGAGCTTGAATCGCTCACCTGGCTTCGATGACTTAATGAAACAAAAAAAATGTTTTTAAAATTGCCATAACCCCTATAAGGGGTCATCTAACAATTTCAACCTAATGGACAATTTTGTAGAGCTCAATAAGCTGAACATTTAAGTAAACAAAACCTTTTCCCTATCTCCTATTGTTCACATACTATAAGGCTATAATCACCATTTTTTGACAATTAAGGGCAGTGGCGGATCCAGAGGGGGGGTTTGGGGGGTTTGAACCCCCCTTTCGTCCGAAATTTTTAAATTTTTGTGTAGATTTTCAACACAAGAGGCTCCCAGGAGCCTGAATCGCTCACCTGGTCTTGATGTCGACCCTATAAAGACTTTTCTAGAGCTAAATGAGCTGAACATTTAAGCAAGTAACAGCTTTTCTCTACTATAGTTTTCATTCTGTAGCCGTAGGCCCATATCATGAAAAAACGTTATTTTAAGGGCAATAACCCCTATAAGGGGACATCTGACAACTTCGACCCTATGGAGACTTTTGTAGAGCTAAATAAGCTGAACATTTAAGCAAGCAATAGCTTCTCTCTATCTGCTATAGTTTTCATTCCATAGGCCAAAAACATGAAAAAACGTTATTTTAGGGGCCATAACCCCTATAAGGGGACATCTGACAACTTCGACCCTATGGAGACTTTTGTAGAGCTAAATAAGCTGAACATTTAAGCAAGCAATAGCTTCTCTCTATCTGCTATAGTTTTCATTCCATAGGCCAAAAACATGAAAAAACGTTATTTTAGGGGCCATAACCCCTATAAGGGGACATCTGACAACTTCGACCCTATGGAGACTTTTGTAGAGCTAAATAAGCTGAACATTTAAGCAAGCAATAGCTTCTCTCTATCTGCTATAGTTTTCATTCCATAGGCAAAAAACATGAAAAAACGTTATTTTAGGGGCCGGAACCCCTATAAGGGAACATCTGACAACTTCGACCCTATGGAGACTTTTGTAGAGCTAAATGAGCTGAACATTTAAGCAAGCAACAACTTTTCTCTATCTGTAATAGTTTTCATTCTATAATCCAAAAACATGAAAAATGCTATTTTTCACCTTTAAGGGGTCGTAAATCCTATAAGGGGTCATCTGACAACTTCGACTCAATGGAGACTTTTGTAAAGCTTTTGATGCTGCAGCAGTAGCGTTACATCAGATTTCATCTATCTCTTATACTTTTTGATTTACAAGCCAAAAACAGTAGTCTGACCCCCCTGGTCTATTTTTAGTAACGGCGGCCATGTTGTTTGGACGGCGGTCACCATTTGTGCAATCTTGGTAGAGGACATCCCATAGATGAAGTGTGCAAAGTTTTAAAGCAATCCCTTCAGTAGTTTCGGAGGAGGAGATTTTCAAAGAAAAGTTAACGACGACGACGACGGACGACGACAGAGACGACGACGACGGACGGACGCCAAGTGATGGCAATAGCTCACATGGACCTTTGGTCCAGGTGAGCTAAAAATTGGTCTGGAACCCCCACCCTTTGGCCCACAGAACCCAGTATGTGGACCCCCCCTTTCGAAAATTTCTGGATCCGCCCCTGAAGGGGCCATAAGCTCTATAAAGGATCATCTGACAATTTCAACCTAATGGACAATTTTGTAGATCTCAATTAGCTGAACGTTTAAGTAAAGAAAACCTTTTCCTTATCTTCTTTCATTCACAATCTATAAGGCTTAAACCACTATTTTTGACATTTAAGGGACCATAACCCCTATAAGGGTCATCTGACAATTTCGACCTTATGGACAATTTTGTAGAGCTCACTTAGCTGAACATTTAAGCAAGCAACAGCTTTTCTCTATATGAAATGCTCACCTGCTTAAAAGTCTATTTTTGGTTCTAAAAACATCTAAGTTGGCTCAGAAAATAGTAAGTAGATGTGTGACTGACCTGGAAAGGTGTGTGTGTGTGTGTTGGTGTGAGCTGAGAGGTGACCTGGAAAGGGGAGGCACAGAACAACTCATCATGCTTAAGTTGTGTACCAAATTTGAAATCAATCCCTCGGAAGAAGCAATGAAAATCGTTACAAAAAATGTAAAAGACAGACAGACAAGGTGATTGCAACATAGCCACCTCTCTTATGAGTAGGATATACTAGTAGCTATCGCTTAAAGACAAAGATAATCCTTAAATGTGGTATATATATAGTAAATAAAGGTAATAACAAAATTACTGAACTTGGAGAATCAATCTCAAATGTCCATAAGACTAGACCAAACAAGGAAGACATACTGGAAAAAATTGAAGACCGCAATGGTCCTGACTTGGTACAGGCATTTCAAAAGAAATGGTGGGTTAAACCAGGTTTTAAGGCGTGCCAAACCTCCCTCTTCCATTGCGGTCTTTGGGTCCGGTAGTTACACAAAACACAACAGGTTTGTGATGACATATCAGGCCTGAGGGATGCTAAGGTGATCATCTCAGTACACCAACCAGCCAAACACTAATCAAAGCAAGAACTAACCATTTCATCTAACATGATATTGAATTTTTCTACCAGTGGCTGATGACGAAGAAAGATTTTTTTAGAGATCGTATGAGATAACCTTGGTCTAATAGTCGGTTACGGAGAAATTAAGCGGTGTCGGATAAAAAAATCTGAAAAATGTGTACAAGCCCTGGCATATCGAATTAGTTGTGAAATATAGACACCGTATGCAGGTGCAGGTGACATAGGTATGTTAGGTATATTATGTAAACAGACAGACAGACATTTACATGGCACAAAACTCAGTCCATTTTTACAAATAATATAATTATGAGTGTATAAAATTTATGAAGGAGCAAAAGTTCAGAGAAAAGTATTTTAAAGGTAAAGGTAAACCTCAAAGGTACATATTAAGAACTTCTCAAAATTTCACATGGTTGATATTTTATATCAATAATTAAAAGTGTATGAAGTTTTTTTTAAGATTTCAGTCAAGGATCATGCCAGTTGAGAAAGTTGAGAAACCACATTTGGACTAATTGATAAATGCATAAACCAAACAATGTATGCCCCAAAAAACAAAATTACTGAGGCATAAAACAGATGAGGATCAAGATCTAGGTTTCTACTATTCTAACAGCTCATCCAGTATGCTCAAATCATTTTGTTAAAATGTCCCTAGTATATCTTCAATGTTTTTTAGGCTGCTTTATCAAAAAGGCTCCAGTTTGGGATTTGAGGCAGTCCATTTGATTAGGCCATGACAATTATGATTCATGGCATGCGTTTTACCTGTTTGGTTGCATATGTTTATTGGTGGCATTTTATTCAGAGACCACAAGATCCTCAATTCTGACATAGACTTGTATATTAAATAGATTTGCAACTTGTTAATTGTCCAGTATATGAGTGAAAATATAACTGGTTTATAAATCAGAGTTTGTTTATTTTTCTAACTTCTTTTATGCCTTTCTATGGAATCAACCAGAAAAAATTGCATTAAACAGTGAAAAGATTAAGGAACATCTGTGTGAAAATTTCATTTAATTTGGTTGAGGAATAAACTTTTTGTGACAATTTAAAGTAGAAACTTTACAAACATTTTGTGGAATATTGTATTTTCATGAAAACTCGGGTAGGATGGGCTCTTTTGATACTTCTCTAAAGTGCTTAAGGTTATAAAAGTTATTTTAACACATGTAAAATCTCAAAATATTCAAGAATGGCTGTAAAAAAGAATCATGTAAAAATCTTTAATGGCTTTTGAGATATTAGAGTATAAAGTTGTACATTTCAAATTGTTTATTTTGTACGAAATCTCGTTTCTTTGCATGAAATATTGTGAGATTTCACCAATTTGCAAATCTTTTTATATACAGGTCTATGATTCTGACAATACAGTAAAAGTTCAGACCATTTGATAAAAGATTCTCTAGATAATAAATTTTATTCAACATGATAAAATATTTAAAATACAAAATCTACACAATATTATTTAATTTCTTAATTTAATGCATTGCATGTTTCTTTAGGTATGTAATTGGTGGGGGTGAATTCATAATCTAATTTTCTACTTGTTTTAACTGTAGTAAAAATTAAGAAGACAAAATTATTATAAATATCCATAACATAATCTATGAGGGAGAGTTCTGTTAACTTTTTGTAGGCAAACATGTATTTTTAATGCATTTTACCAAAATAGTTGACAAATATTGTAATTTGAGAAAGAAACAAGAATATGTCCAAAAGACATAATGCCCCATCTTGCAACATTTATTTTTTTCGCAATCACTAAAGCATCACTAGGTGCACCTAACATCCCAATATGGTTGCTATGGCACATGTCAGTAAGTGGGAATGGACTTTAACCTTTATTCTGTAAGAGTTCATCCATGCGGAAATAATAGGTCAAATCCAGCTTCTGAAGTATGCATTGTGCTAAGCATCACTAGGTGCACATACCATCCCAATATGGTTGCTTTGGCATTTGTCAGTAAGTGGGAATGGACTTTAACCATTTATCTGTAAGAGTTCATTCATGCGGAAAATGAAGGTCACAGTCAGCATACGAAGCATGCATTATGCTAAGCATCACTAGGTGCACCTACCACAGAAATATGGTTGATTTGGCACTTGTCACTAAGTGGAAATAGACTTTAACCATTCTTTTCTAAGTGGTCATTCATGCGGAAAATATAGGTCACATCCAGCATCCGAAGCTTGCAAAAAACATATTTTTCAAGAAAATAATAGATATTGTTCCTTCATTCTCAGATATGAGTATAAATGATAGATTTATGTTTATTCTTAAAGACAAAGATGTTGATTTGTGTCAAATATGTATTGATGGGTTAAATGAAATGTACAATTTGAGCACTAGTTTAAGAAAATAGCATTATGTTGTAACAGTTGAAATTCGTTTAATCATAACCATATTTGTCTTTCACATACTGTTTTTCTTAATGTATATTCATAGCACCTCCTCTGGACAGATTGAAATAAGTATTTTTGTATCTCTGATTATAAATATTGTATTGTTTTGTATGTTTGGTAATAATTCATTTATTTTGGATTTTAAACCAATAAAGAATTTACTTCCGAATTTAATTTGCATTGTGCATAGCATCAAAAGGTGAACCTACCATACCAATATGATTGATGTGGCATTTGTAAGTAAGTGGGAATTTGGAAAAATTGGATTTGGGACGGACAAACTGACGGACGGACGAACAGACCAGAACACTATATCCCCCTCTACTTTCGTAGATGGGGCATAAAAATCAATAAATAAAATGGTTATTGGGTAAATATTGCATTAGTCCAGATGACTTTTAATGACAAAATAAAAAACAGAGAAAAAGTAATCATGTCAAAACCTAAAGCCATAACTTAAACCCACCATAATACAAAAAATAGGGCATGTAAGGTACATTGAATGGTACCCTGCCATGATATTCATCAATAGTTTAATATATTTTTATATATATATTGAGAGAGAGAGAGAAAGAAAAAAGTTATCTTTCTTAGACCAGAAAATTTCATCATTGTCAAATTTTGAAAATTGATAAAGTGGCAAAACTTCAATAATATTTTTGGATCATCATAAAAATTAAACTTGACCTGTATTTAATTGTACTTAATAGCTGTGCAAAATATCATTCAAATCCCTCGACACCTTGCAAGTTGTTATCCAGAAACCTTCAGAGGATGGACAGACAGACAAACATTGATTCTTACTGAGAAAATAACATAATACCTTGCCACTTTGTGTGAAGGAAATAAAAACTAAAAGGATTGATAATTGTTATTCAATATTACTAAAATGGATTTCTTATCAGCTGAAATATTCACTGAGAAAAGTAATTTATAGAAACTGTATACCAAAAAAATACCCGTTTTAATAATTTCTAGATCTACCACAGGGTAAGTAAACTTTTTTTTTTATATCCAGATGAAGAAATTTGTATATCATTTTCTGAAGATCAATACATGTATTTAAATAAATAAATTTGTATACAAATGTTTTTACACCAGTAACACAATAGAAAAATAAACAACAAGCATTTGAGATCACCATAAAAATAAATAATCTCTATACATGTATCTACAAATGTTTTAACCCAAAAATACACATGTCAATAACTTACATAACTATCTACATTATGTCAAATAAAAGCCATCTACACATTATATACATAAAATCTAAGTTGGCATCATTGCAGTTCATTGAAAATGATAATTTACAAGTTAGGAATTTATCATTGTAGTTCATTGAAAATGATAATTATATATTAGGAATTTCATTCATTAAATTGATTGTGAACAGAAATATTGCATACACAAATTTAACAAAATATAAAAACACAAAGACTAAACTATTCAAATCATGCAACTATAAAGTCTGGTAAAAATATATATTTCTTGGTCATTTTCTAGTAAATGCTGCCTTTTGTTTAGACTTGACAATATCATCTGGTGAGGGCGTAGAAAAATCAAATGGAACAATACTATGGTGAATACATTCTTTAGTTTTCACATGCTGCATCTGGTAATGGTATGAAAATGTAGGATGTTTTCTTTTCTTTTTAGAGATCTGATAACTTTTATTGGAGAAACATATTACTTGTCCTACTACAGAAGCCTGGGGGTTCAATAAATCACTTCTTATATCATCGGTGAAGTCTATGATACAAGTAGTTATCTCTGGAGCAACATCATGGCTTTCAGTTTTACTTAGTTGCACATTTATTTTCTCTTGGTGCTTCTTATCCAATGTTTTCTTACACGTCTTATTAGCTTTAGTCATTTTACTAACATTTAAATCAATGAGTGATATATTAGTGTCTGAAACTTTTAACCTTTGAAGGTCATTGGTTAATTGACAGGAGCCATCCCTACTTCCTATTTCCTCTTTATCTGATAAAGCTTGATTTTTAGTTTCTTTCCCTATGTTTTGTTTCTCTGAACTGTTAATAGCTTTGTGTCCTGGAATGTTGGAGGCTTTTGCGAGATCTGCTAATGATGGTTGTTTCATGGCCTGAGGTTTTGAAACCAGATCTGACAGTGACAAGTGTTTACTTGGTGCTAACAGAGGTGTCTGAGAATTACTGGCATGCACCTTAGCCAGATCTGCCAAAGAAAGCTGATTCATGGATGACTGTTGGCTAGCCCGATTGTTAGCCAGATCTACCAAAGATGACTGTTGGCTAGGCTGCTTGTTAGCCAGACTTGCTAATGATGACTGTTGACTAGACTGATAAACTTCTGGTCCCTTATTAGATGTTACCAATGATTTAGGAGCATCATTCATATCTATTTTGGAGATCTTGTCTTGAATGTCAGAGACAGTAGAATTTATCTGCAAATGGGCATCCTTAGTACATACTTTCTGATTTGGTAATTGTGACAAGGAGGTTTTTGTTTCTAAATTCTGATTGGCTAATTGTGACAAACAAGTCTTTGCTCCTATATTCTGATTGGCCAAAGCAGACTTATTTGTGAGTTTTGCAAGCTCCGTCAATGAAGGATGTTTAGAAGCACTTCCCTGATTGGCTAGTTGAGCTAATGAAGGCTGTTTAGAACTTTCATGATTGACTTGCATGGTTAGTGAAGGCTTTTCAGAGCTTTCTTGGTTGGCTAGTTGAGCTAATGATGGTTGTTTATAACTTTCCTGATTGGCCAACTGAGTTAATGGTGATGGTTTTGCAATTTTTTTCTCATTTGCCAGGTCAGATGAAGATGAATGTTTGACAGACAACTGGTTTTCTAAAAGAATATCATCTGAGATCATTCCATCTGAGCAAGTTGATGGATACTTGGATCTTCTAATCTCCTTACTATCATCAGAAGTATATGACAGATACTCAGACGACCCAGCAGAAGAATATCCGCCTACTTGACCTCTGACCTTTACATTCTCCAATGAGCTCTCAGATGACCAACTCCCATACTTTGTTATCCCCAATGACTGCTTCAAGGAGTCAGAAAATTTTATATTTGGAGAAGAAGTTTCTAGGGAGAGTAGAAAGTCATCAAAATCCTCTTCATTTTCTAATGCAGGCAATCATCCACCATGCAGAATTGAGTTCATTGAAGAAGGTTATGAAAATAAAACAGGAAACATAAGTGAGAAATAATATATTGTACTATTCTGAAGGTTTATAAAATCATCTTATCTAAATTAAGATATGGGTATTATGACGGTTTCAAGTCAAACTGGGCAGATTTAATTTTGGTGTGTATAATTTTGGCACTTTTAAAAAAAGTTCTTTGGTCCTTTCTTTCTCATTCATAATTTATTCTTTTTACTACAATACATCTTTTCATGGGTATTGTCAAACCCAAGCTAATTATTATGAGTCAAGTCTTTTACAACGCATTTTAAATACATGTGCATGATATAGGTATAGATTATTACATGGCATCTTTTATATCTAACCCTTTATCAGCCCCATGGCTTTATATCATATTTGAAGCGGCCGTTCTTTAACAATCTATATAAAATTTTTAATTAGGAAGCGGCCATTTTCATTGTTAAGGAGCATATGGCACATGGCCCGTACCTTAAAAACTGCTGATAACTGTTCACTATCATTAGCGAAATATTCCAAACATATGTACTTCCAAAATTCCCTAATATACTACACACACTTAAATCATACCTTGTTTTAGTAATCCTCCAGGTTGCTTTACTGGCTGTTTGAAATCTGCAATATACATGTACATGTAAGAGTATAGGTTATCATGATAAGTATACATTTCCAATGATTTCTTTTTGGCTATTTGATTTCTATTTTAATACAACATTAAAAGTCTAAGGTTAAAAACCCTAACATTTAGATAAAGTCCTTTACATTTGCATTGTGCCTAGCATCAATAGGTGCACCTACCATACCAATATGATTGATGCGGCAATTGTCAGTAAGTAGAAATTTGGAAATACGAGGATTTGGGACGGACGGACGAACGGACAAACAGACCCAAACAATACAATGTATATGCCCCTTTACTTTCGTAGGCAGGTCATAAAAAAATTTGCAGACAGATTTAAATAAGTACAATAAGTTGATGTTTTTCATTTCATTTACATTCAGTCTTACTATTATGCCTATAATAGGTCAAAGGACCCATTTATCGGTACCAAACGACTTGGTACCACAGGCCTGTCAAGTCTCACGCATCTACTCTATACGATATTGAGATGTGGAATAAGTGTACGCGACACAACAAACATAAACAAACAGCAATTCAAAAAAATCACAACGGAAAACAGCAAGCAGTCTTCAACATGACCATAGGTCACTGCTTACCGTCTTGCATTGGCCCAAGACTAATAATACAATACAAAAGTATCAAAACCAATCCCTAAATCATCAACGAAAGACTCAATTCTTGACATAAAACAGTTAACATAGAATGACAAGGAAAAACAAAGGCTTTGGCAAAGTTTCCTGGCTTAGGACAGGCACATATAAAATGTGGCGGGGTTAAACTAGTTTTTTGGATCCAACCTTCCCCCTATTGATAAGCTTGCACAAAGCTTCATATAAAACACACTGTAAACTCAATCGACAAAAGTTCAATTCAACAAGAGAAGAACCTAAGACAAAATACTGTACGAAAACAACAAAACAAGGAGGAACTCTCTTGAGAACACTCGAAGGTACTGACAACTAGCTAAGAAACATTTATCGATTGATGTAAAAGAATCAAATACATCAGTTCTAAATCCGACACCCCACGTCAAAACAATGAATGATTAAGAGTTGTATCACCATACAGAACCGACATACTTGATCGCTGTGGTGCTTATAAATAATACAGTGGATACAAAGTGAAAATTTAACGTTTTAAAGTTACTATCAAGCTATCAATATTTCTGCCAAAACATACCAAATGCAAAGATTTTACTAAAACATTGAATTCGTATCCTTTTTTCAAAAGGTTTTTAAGCCAGTTTTTAATTTCCATAAGGTTGTTTTTGAATTTTTGTGCTTTATAAACTACATTGCTATAAAAGTCAGGATGAGATATTCCTTTAACAATCAGAAATCTACGTGTACAATCAAATTTTTCGATGAGATGTCCATATTTATGTGCAAATTTTGTAAAAGATTTGACTAATTTGTGGTAACGGTAACCTTGTTTTAGCAATTTTTCTGTAATAAAACGGTTTTTATCATTAAAATCAGACACATCACTGCAAATGCGAGCATACCTGACTAATTGTGAAATGTATACCCCGTAAGCTGGAGCTAATGGTACGTCTCCTTCAAGAAACGGAAAATTAACTATTGGGAATGAAAAGTCATCCCGTTTATCATATACAGTGAAACTTCTCTAAACCGGCCGCCACAGGGACCATATAAAATGGCCAGTTTAGAAGGGTGGCCGGTTTTGTGGGTGTCTCCTTAATGTCCAACAATGTTAAAACCCATTATCAAAATATATTGATCTTAAATTCATAAAGTATATTCTTTATATTTTACCTTGGGAAAGCTGTCTCAGTAACATTAAAAAATAACGTTATTTCTACTTATTTTATAGTTTTATTATTTTGATATTAAATTTGATTTGTAGTAAAGCTAAAAAAGTGAGTATTTAAAGATCAGATAGTTTTATAATATGGACAACACTTTTGGTTCATTTTGTAAGTTGGCAAAATACTTTATCAGTCTGGCATAAATTAAAATGCATAACATATCAAGTTTTAAAATAATTTCAAAAGACTATTTTTCATACCATTTATAATTATTTTTAGCTCATTAATTCCAATTTACATGATTAAATTGCCTATAAATATTTTGATCAGCTTGGACAGAAAGATTTGAATAAACAAATTATGTCACAATAACTTACAAAGGTGCAATTTTAATTTCATAAATCCTTTTAATTATCATTTTAAATTAATTGTTTATATAATAATTAAAATTTACTTGTGTAGGGAATTTGCTTTTATAACTTGTGTGTTGACAACTTTATTGCCTGTGGCATGTGTGGCGTTGATTGCTTGGCCAGTATTCAGGGGTTTAAATTACTTGATCAATGAAGGGAAAGTTTAAAAAAAGGTGGCCGGTGTACGGTTTGAAGGGGTGGCCGGTATTGTGAGGAATATTTACATAGAATTTTAATAGAATTTTGCAGGGACTTTATGAAATGGCCAGTTTAAAGAGGTGGCCAGTTTTCAGGGGGTCCGGTTTAGAGAAGTTTCACTGTACTTTAGTGTGTAATCTACCATTGATAATGCTTAAGTCCAAATCTAGAAATGGACATTTACTGTCGGTTGAGTTTGCTTTATTTAGGGTTAATTCTTTAGGATATATATCATTTATAAAATTTGAGAATGTGGGGTTGTTTAGAGCAAGTATGTCATCTAAGTACCTATATGTATTGTTAAAAGTTTCGATAAGGTGGTTTTTGTTTGGGTCTTTTTGTAGCTTGGCCATAAACTGTGATTCGTAACAATATAAAAACAGATCAGCTATGAGTGGGGCACAATTGGTTCCCATTGGAATACCAATGACTTGGCAATATATTTGTTTACCGAACCGAATGTAAATATTATTTAAAAGAAAGTTTAATGCAGTAATAACTTCTATGTCGGTCCAATTAACATAACCTTTGTGGGTTTCGTTACTAAAAAAGGATTTACTAAATACTTGTGACACTTTAGAACAGATGTAGTCACTTTTAGATTTGTCAAAGCACCATTTAATTAAATTTTCAAATTTCTTTTTGATAAGATTGTGAGGTAGATTAGTATATAAAGTGGAAAAGTCATAGCTGTATACGGATTGAAAAGTATTTTCAAATGCCCGAAGTTTGTCTAAAACATCAAGAGAATTTTTAACACTCCAAAAATGATTTATTCCACTATTTTCGAAAATTTTATCACAGTATCGGATGATAAATTCTTTCATTGTAGTTAAAGCAAGAGACAAGACTTTAGAGATATTGGTTAAGGAACATTTACTTGATGCAGAAATAAAATGGGATTTATATGGGTTTTTGTGTAATTTAGGTATCCAGTACATAGTAGGTAATTTATTGTATGTAGGGGCTGCTCGAAGTGCTGTGGTTGCTATGACATGATCGTCAATAATACTGGTTTCTGTAGCTTGCACGGGAACGAAAGTACATGAGCCTTTAATTTCATGCATTAAAACATCCAGATAATATTTACGACATACCACAACAACATTGTTAGCCGCTTTATCCGCAGGAACAAAAACATATCGTGAACCTAATAATTGTAGTTTTGATTTAATTCTGTTTATATAAGTTTGGGGTCGATATTCTACAAAGGTGTTTTGAAAATGGCTTATTCGCAATTTAACAATGGATATGAATTTATTCTTAAACTTGTCTAAAGATTTGGAATCTGCTCCTTCTCGTCTAATCCAGGTCTTACAGTACAAATGAAGGGCAGTATTTACACAATCAAAACAAGAATTCCAATTAATTTTCGAAGGAGGTCTGAATTTTGGTCCCTTTTTCAAGAATTTAATAACCTCTGGGTCATCGACAATGTTTAGGTCGCCAGTAACAATATGGCCACAAGGAACATATCTAAAGTCCGAATTAGCACAGTCGCATGATACAGGAATATTCGAGTCTAGGTCTTCATCTGTAGTGATGGACGTATAGTTAAAAATAATGTTACGTGTTGGTTTTTTATATTTATAAGATATGATTGGAGGTTCAGTATTTGTAAAATATGGTGGTATTAACTCTTTAATGGTAGGATCCATAAAAATACTAGAAATGTTTATGAAGTCTAGTCCTCTGTTGATGTACGTTAATTTTATAAAATGTCGAATGTGGTCTTCAGGACTATCAATTTGGGGGAAAAGTTTAAAGTAACAAAAAGCGCTAATAATGAGTGCGCCTTCATATAGGGGACTGGCATGAGATATGGTGTTACAATCCAATCTAATTTTATTTAACTTAGAAACGGGTATAGAGCATAGTTTACAAAAAAGATTATGTCGTCCGTTATTCTTAAATATTTTAACAAGATCGGTGATGCTTAAATAAGAACGATGATGTTTTCTAACATTACGATTTATTCGTATACCATGCGACCGTTTGTTCCGTTCAGAGGACTTATTAAATTCATGACATTGATATTTGATGTTCTAGATATGTTCCCCTGTCCCATAATGTTATCGTTCAGACCCAGAGGATAAGCTGTTTGTAATTTTTTAATCCATTCCAGTTCTGCAAGTCGTCTCAACTTGCAAAACTCTCGTTTACTAGATTTGGAGTCTTTTTGAATAATTTCTAGGGGTTGAACCCTGACGTATTTAAGGTTATGATTGTGTTTATGAAAATGTTGATATAAGAGACATTTGTACTTTTTATAGCGGCGAAAGCGATATAGATGTTCCGATGTTCTTTTGGACAAATATCTACCGGTTTCCCCTACATACTGGATATTACAACCAGGTTTGTATCATGTTATTAAATAAATTAAGTTATTGGTGCGTCAGTTAACATCTTGATCAAGATTTATAGAGAATTTGCGGCCGTTAATAGTTGATTTCACAGTGGTGTCTCTGATTAGTATTTTACATGTCTGTCATTTAGAAGCACCACAGGGTGAAATTTTAGGATATCCACGATAAGAGTTATTAAAAGTTGTACCGGTTATTTTATTTGAGGGTTGATTTTTAGTAATTAACGTTTGAAAAGTGGGATTGGAATTATATCGAGTGTTGTAAGTGTGGCTTGAATTAACATTTGGAGGAGGTATGGCACTGTGAGGTGTGGATATCCTAGTAAAGGGTTTGTTATTTAAATATCTTTTTCCGTTTCGTAAAATCATGATTATGTGTCGTTAGGAGAGAACCGAATGTCCAATGACAAAATAGGGACGGCATGAAAACAAATGTATCAACAGAAAAAAACAATGAAATAGTACCACGGACTAAATCTTCCTACTAAAACTACTAATGATTCCCGACAAGCTAATTTGAAACGCAACAACATGAACACAAAAAACAGGGATAAGAAGTAAAAGTAGGAACACTTAGAAGACCATAGAATAGGGCAACAAAAATTAAGTTGAAGGTCAATGGAAGGGAGATTCAAATATGAAAGCTATCTCGTGTACAAGTATACCATCATGAAAATATAAAAGAGCATAAACCTCAAGCACGGGGATACGTTCAACTGCATCCACACAGCACATGAGACAAACTCTGCAAAAAATATACGATATTGAGATGTGGAATAAGTGTACGCGACACAACAAACATAAACAAACAGCAATTCAAAAAATCACAACGGAAAACAGCAAGCAGTCTTCAACATGACCATAGGTCACTGCTTACCGTCTTGCATTGGCCCAAGACTAATAATACAATAAAAAAGTATCAAAACCAATCCCTAAATCATCAACGAAAGACTCAATTCTTGACATAAAACAGTTAACATAGAATGACAAGGACAAACAAAGGCTTTGGCAAAGTTTCCTGGCTTAGGACAGGCACATATAAAATGTGGCGGGGTTAAACTAGTTTTTTGGATCCAACCTTCCCCCTATTGATAAGCTTGCACAAAGCTTCATATAAAACACACTGTAAAACTCAATCGACAAAAGTTCAATTCAACAAGAGAAGAACCTAAGACAAAATACTGTACGAAAACAACAAAACAAGGAGGAACTCTCTTGAGAACACTCGAAGTTACTGACAACTAGCTAAGAAACATTTATCGATTGATGTAAAAGAATCAAATACATCAGTTCTAAATCCGACACCCCACGTCAAAACAATGAATGATTAGAGTTGTATCACCATACAGAACCGACATACTTGATCGCTGTGGTGCTTATAAATAATACAGTGGATACAAAGTGAAAATTTAACGTTTTAAAGTTACTATCAAGCTATCAATATTTCTGCCAAAACATACCAAATGCAAAGATTTTACTAAAACATTGAATTCGTATCCTTTTTTCAAAAGGTTTTTAAGCCAGTTTTTAATTTCCATAAGGTTGTTTTTGAATTTTTGTGCTTTATAAACTACATTGCTATAAAAGTCAGGATGAGATATTCCTTTAACAATCAGAAATCTACGTGTACAATCAAATTTTTCGATGAGATGTCCATATTTATGTGCAAATTTTGTAAAAGATTTGACTAATTTGTGGTAACGGTAACCTTGTTTTAGCAATTTTTCTGTAATAAAACGGTTTTTATCATTAAAATCAGACACATCACTGCAAATGCGAGCATACCTGACTAATTGTGAAATGTATACCCCGTAAGCTGGAGCTAATGGTACGTCTCCTTCAAGAAACGGAAAATTAACTATTGGGAATGAAAAGTCATCCCGTTTATCATATACTTTAGTGTGTAATCTACCACTGATAATGCTTAAGTCCAAATCTAGAAATGGACATTTACTGTCGGTTGAGTTTGCTTTATTTAGGGTTAATTCTTTAGGATATATATCATTTATAAAATTTGAGAATGTGGGGTTGTTTAGAGCAAGTATGTCATCTAAGTACCTATATGTATTGTTAAAAGTTTCGATAAGGTGGTTTTTGTTTGGGTCTTTTTGTAGCTTGGCCATAAACTGTGATTCGTAGTCAGCAATTTGGCAGCAAATTTCTTTGATCTTTCAATTTTTCATCAAATCTTACGAGAGTAGCTCAAAAAATCTTGACTGCCCTGGTACGTATAACAACCGTTACCGGTACGAACTGTGTCATGAATCAGTACAAAACGACCTGGATTCTGACTTGAACTTAAAGTCTAACTCTACACCCCACTATAAATGTAATTTTCAACCATTTATTGTTAATGTGTTAAACAAATAAATTATATTAGTATACTATTAATATTAGTATTCAATGCATGCATGCATGTATAGCCATGTGTGTAGCCAGGTAAGTATGATGAAATCTGAGGACTAGTCTGATAGTGATATATTTGAATTATGAATAATATCAACAAAAGTTCACAAGGCAACTGATGTTAAGTCTTACCATTTGAGTTCGTTGAATCTATGTTTTTGTCTATTGATTGAATTGCTCTCTTTGATGACATGTTTGCAGCATTTTCTTTCTGTCCAACTGAATTTATAAACAATTTTTTGCCTTGACCTTTCCAGAGGATATTTTTTTTTGCAGAAAACACTAAATTAATCAAAACAAAACTCGATAAACAACTTTTGGCTTTGCACACAATTTTCATGTTTTGTGTGTAGATAAAAAATATATTAATCGCACGTGATTTATCTGATCACTTTTACACTTATATTGACATATGGTTCAAAATTGAATAAAACCTGAATAATTTTATTTATTTTAAGGTTTCTGAACCTGTTTGTAGCACTAAAAAAAATGCGGGAAATTTCTACTTTCACTTTCACTTTCACTTTGAACAACAGCAAACACAAGAAACACATGTATTTTCCTGTATGAGACTGCTTCAGGTATCCTCTGATTTCTTTTATGTATTTTACTACATTGAAAACAAAATCAAGTGAAAGTATTTTCTGAAAAAAGAACTGCATGGAATTACAGGCACTTGTTTCTAGAAAAATATATTATTTTTAAAGTATTTTTTTTCTGGTATTGTTAGTATATAAATATATATTTTTTCTAGAAACAATATATTGCCTGTGACTGAAAAGTCATATTTAGGCACATTAAAATATGGCCGCGGCTACGATTACCCCTTACGGGTAACAATAAAAAAAAATTATTGTTACCCCCTTCACTAAAATCGGAAACTGTTTCCGGATACGGCACCTTTTTCGTCCGGAATTTGAAGAGTAAAAATTTTTAAAAAATTAGGATAACCCCCCTAATTGTTACTCGCCAAATGAAAAAAAAAATGTCTCAAAAATGAAATTGTTTTTTTTTTAGTTATGTTTATATTCAGAATAACAAACATTTTTCATTTTTGTTTATGATGACTTGAGGCATTTGCGACACATCCAATACATTGTTTTTGGTGGTGCCTTCAATCCAAGACACTTTAAATGGTGCCATTCCAGGCACCCGTCGCAAACAATAGCCGAGAACAAATGCACGTCGACATCACACCTCTGGCACAACCATTCAGCTTCTTCTTTTTTGTCGGTAATTCTTTTTTTAAGAATTAGCCATGCGCTGTTTATAAAGTACTTTTTTATCCTGTTTATATTGATATTCCATCCAAGATCTTAATGTTAATTGTGTGAACGTCTTTTATGTTGGTCTCTGCCACTACACCGCCATCCAAGAGGCTTTGAATGTTGACGTCCTCTTTGATCACCCAACTCAACATTGCTGTAAAAAAGGAATAGATCAAGAGTTTGTGGAAATGACGTTAGTTTGTCCTAAGAAATGAAATTCCATTAAAATGAGAAACAGTTTAGGTCAGTTTACGCATCTTTGAAAATGTGACATATGTTCAGCACTTATAAACTGTTCAAGTTTCTGTGAAAATTCCTCAAAAGATCTGAATTTTTCTCCTGGTTTGAAATTGTGATCCGTTTCTTCAGACATTCCGATCAGTTTATGGACTTTTTTGAAAAGTGATCATTTAATACTAATACTAATACTAATACTTATACTAATATTTATTTGTTTAACACATTTACAATAAATGGTTATAACACATACATAATGACATATTAAAGATTGAGACATAATGCAAACAATAGATACTGGGTCTTGATGCAACCCTACACCCATTCACCACAATTGGAAAATAAGTGAGTACAGAATCGCACTAAGACGCAGCCCCGAAAACAATATATACTAATCCGCGACATTTGATATACCTTATATAGCTCACGGCATAAAGTTACAGGACATTGCAATGCAATTGTTGTTTGGATAATTGATAAAAGGTTTGGTCAGTCTTATTAAATTTTATATAATTCCATTCAGTTTTTTCAAGTTTTTTTGTAATTTAATGTTGTTTGTTTCTTTGTGTGTTCTTGTTGTTTTAGAAATTTCGGACTTTTGATATTCGAAAGTCAATTTGGTATCTCTTTTTGTGATACTTATGTGTCTCAAATACATCATCATACAAAAAAAAACCAAACAAAAAAAACCAAAAAAAAAACAACAACATATTTTTTTCTCCATTTGGCGAGTAACAATAAGGGGGATAATACTTTTTTTTTTCTTATTGTTACTCTTCAAATTCCTGACGAAAAAGGTGCCGTATCCGTAAACCGTTACCCATTTTAATGAAGGGGGTAACAATAATTTTTTTTTATTGTTACCCGTAGAGGGTAATTGTAGCTAGTCCGTTAAAATATCTGTTAGTTCAAAAATAGAAAACTTGGCAGGAAGAATTTTCAATGTGACAGGAGTTTTCAGATTTTCATAAAAATTCAAAGGGTACATCTAGACTAGGAAATCAAATCAAAATGCAACCAAGTCAAACAAATAACAACAAAACGTTGTATTAGTTGATTTTTGTTTGTGTCAATGATATTTCAGTTATCATCAGGATATCAAAATGATATATAACAAAACAAAACTGCTGATTATAGTTTAGTTTGTTAGCTCACCTGGACCCTTTGGTCCAGGTGAGCTATTACCATCACTTGGCGTCTGTCGTCGTCTGTCGTCCGTTAACAATTTTTCAAAAATCTTCTCAGAAACTGCTGAACAGAATTTAATGAAACTTATGAATGATCCTTAGGGTGTCCAGGTGCACCAAACTTGTGTTTCGATTTTTTATTCGTCAAAAAACATGGCCACCCTAAAAATAGACCAGGGGGTCAGACTACTGATTTTGGCTTGTAAATCAAAAAGTATAATAGATAGATGAAATCTGATGCCACCTTACTGCTTCAGCATCAAAAGTTTTACAAAAGTCTCCATTTGGTCGAAGTTGTCAGATGATCCCTTATAGCCCCTGGAAGGTAAAAAATAGGGTTTTTCATGTTTTTGGCTTATAGAATGAAAACTATTGCAGATAGAGAAAAGCTGTTGCTTGCTTGAATGTTCAGCTTATTTAGCTCTACAAAAGTCTCCATAGGGTCAAAGTTGTCAGATGACCACTGATAGGGCTTACAGCCCCCTTTAAGGCGAAAAATAGTGGTTTTTGCTCATAGAATGAAAACTATTGCATATAGCATGTATAGAGAAATGCTTTGCTTGCTTAAATGTTCAGCTCATTTAGCTCTACAAAAGCATTCATAGGATTGAAGTTGTCAGATGACCCCTTACAGTCTTCGAATTTATCCACAAGTCCGAAGCCCCTGGCCAGTAAAATAGTTTTCGGACCAGTAAAATTCCTTAAAATATGGAGTTACAAGCAAATTAAATGTAAAGAAAAATAGTAAAGATAATAATTTTCGGGCTTGTGCTTCAAAAAGTTAACTGTGAAGACTGCCCTTATAGGAATTACAGCCCCCGAATTAACATGTTTTCATGTTTTTGCTTATATAATGAAAACCAGTGACTGTGTGTGCTGGCATCTGATATTGGGTATGCAGACACTTTTTGTGTTTATATAAAAAATCAAAGCGCTAAAGCGTTTATAGGCAAGCGAAATATATACTAGTAAGTACTGTAAAAGTTTTATCCTCGTTTGCGAAATAATAATTTTGGTGAGCGAAGAAAGGATCTTCATGCATATGATCTCAAAGTTAATGAACATAATTACACGCACAAGACAGGTATGGTGTGTTGACGGTATCGATTGAAACACCCCTTCGATTTAAATGCACTCGTCCCATTGATGTGTATTAGGTACTGAATTTATGAATGAACAAGACCGTATCCTTGCATTGACCAATCAAATAAGAGAAATATTTATACAAACCAATCAAGTAATAGATGAATACATAATGTATATTCTATCGCCTTAAACCAAATAGTTCGTCAGTAAAATGCAAAGGAATAAATAAAACTTGTGCCGATCCTATAAAACGCCTATAAAAATGGAGATTTATAAAGTGTGTATCATGTTAACAAATATTGAAAAGTAATAAAGAAAATAAAGCATTTTTCCAAGACTGGATGCAGGAAGATCACTCCGTCTAGACTGAAAAAAAAACGTGAAAATCATCACTACTCTATAGACTCCATAAGGCTTCGCTGCGCTTGCCTAAAAATGAAATCTTAGGTAGTTGATTTTGGCCATGTTGGCAGGGGAGACATATTTTTAGTGGCCACACTTGTTGTCTCTCCAAGACATCATGGACATAGGTAGTGCTAATTATGAATGTAAGAGTTTTATGAGCATCTCAACAAGTCCTAGGTTGATGAAACTTGATATGCATATATGGGTCAGTAGTAGCTTAACATAAAGATATATCTCATTATTTGCCCTTGACTTTGATGTTCTGGTTGAGTGACCTTTTTAAGTATAAATTTTCCTATAACATAC
Source organism: Arcuatula senhousia (assembly GCA_963971305.1). Classification (NCBI taxonomy): domain Eukaryota; kingdom Metazoa; phylum Mollusca; class Bivalvia; order Mytilida; family Mytilidae; genus Arcuatula; species Arcuatula senhousia. The sequence continues at coordinate 4,008,412 of OZ020303.1, forward strand.
ATGACATACATGTATAAGAAGTGGATTATATGATTTTTGTTTTCAACATGGGAGCTTTGGCAAAGGATGGAGAAACCTTTAAATTCACAACTTCTTCTGAAAGAGGACCTGTTTCTCCCACGAAATAAAAAAAAATGTAAATAGAAATATTGTCTTGGCAAACTTACGTGGAAATAAATCTATTGCTGGATGATAAATGACACTGTTTCCACTACTAACATTTTCTTTTTTAGGTATTTCAAATAGTCAGAAATTTAAATATGTCAAGCACCAAGCCCAGTATAACCCTTGTAACAGGAAATAAAAACAAATTGAAGGAATTTACAGCCATACTTGGAGAGGATTTCCCTTTTCAGGTATCACACTATCATATCTATAGAATAATACTGTGAGTAAGCTCACAAAAGGATACCCCCCGCTTCATATTGGACTCAAATCTCAAGTTCAGTTATCTCCCCTCAATGATAATGAAGAGCAATACAAATTCTTCATGCTCATCTACAGATGATGAAGTTCCTTCATGTAAAGTTTCATCAAAATCCATCAAGCGGTTTAGGAGGAGTTGCGCTTACGGGGTCTCCCATTGAATGATGTATTTAAAAAGTCTAAGTCCAATTATCTCCCTTGAAAAATGTCAGAGTGCGATGAACATTCTTCATGCACATCTACATATGATGTACTTCCTTCATGTAAAGTTTCAGCAAAATTCTTCAAGCAGTTTAGGAGGAGAAGCGCTTACAAGTTATGTGGACAGACTGACGGACAGACAGACAGACAGACAGGGTGTTTCCTGTACACCCCCCCTAAACTTAGTTTGCAGGGGGTATAATAACAAGATGTGGTAAACTATAAGTGTACATAACATTATCATTAGTTTACAAATTCACAATGGTAAATAGCTAGCAACCTTCATATCAATCAATATTTAGATACCCACACACCACAACTTTATGGGTAGTAATTTTTATTTCATGGCTGGAATTTTTTAACAAAACTCTTTCAAATTGAGGAGTTTTTATTGAGAATGTCCTCCCCAATATTTCAACATACATGGACAACAATCATTCAATCAACTTGATGTGGCCTGAATATATCCAGTGGTTGCTACTTGTTGTCATGCAAATAAGATATGTATGACCATATTGGTATGGTCAAGTATCTAGATTTTCCCAGAAGTGGACAGTCATTATTTTTTTGTCCCCCGCCGCAACATGTCGGAGGGACTTAGTAATGGTCTCCGTCCGTCCGTCCGTCCGTCACGTTTTTTGTGGGTGCAACTCCTCGGACACTCCTGAACGGATGTTGCTGAAACTTTACACACTGATAGGGTACAATTAGTAGATGGTCATCCTATATTTGAAATTTTCAAAATGACCGCCATTTCCATGGAAACAGGGAAGAAAGGTCAAAATATAGGACATTCAATATCTCGGTTACCTAGGTGCACAGGGTTCTGAAATTTTGTAGGCTTATAGAGCAAAAGGTACTCTATAATAATACGGAAAAAAAATTTAAAGCAATATTTACGGTTTTCAAGTTATTTACGAATTTGTGATTTTTTTTAGTCAGAAAAATGGGACTTTCTCAAACATTTTTGTGGGTGCAACTCCTCAGACACTACTGAACCGATATTGCTGAAACTTTACACACTGATAGGGTACTGTTAGTAGATGATCATATTATATTTGAAATTTTCAAAATGGCTGCCGTTTCTATAGAAACAGGGAAGAAAGGTCAAAATATAGGACATCCAATATATCGGTTACTAGGTGCACAGGGTTCTGAAATTTTGTATGCTGATAGAACAAAAGGTACTTTATAATAATACAGAAAAAAAATTAAAACAATATTTACAGTTTTCGAGTTATTTACGAATTTGTGATTTTCCGGTCCAAAAAATGGGACTTTGTCATATCAAACATTTTTGTGGGTGCAACTCCTCGAATGCTACTGAACGGATGTTGCTGAAACTTTACACACTGATAGGGTACTGTTTATCATCCGTTGTTTTGACAACCTATTTCTATCATTTCTCAGAGAATATATTGCTTGAATTGACATACCACACAACTTTTATGCGGCGGCAGGGGACACATGGCTACGCGTAGCAATCTTGTTACCCATTGTACTTCAACTTTTTTCTTGCTTTTAAAATACAAATGAACACATTCCTTGCATCTGGTTGATATCATCATTGTTTTTCAGATCATTAACCAGGATGTAGACTTACCTGAGTATCAAGGTGAGCCTGACGATGTAGCCACATCAAAATGTGAACTAGCGGCCTCAAAGATCAAAGGTCCTGTCATCACAGAAGATACTTGTCTTTGTTTTAATGCTTTAAAAGGAATGCCTGGTCCTTATATAAAATGGTTCCTTGGCAAGATTGGCCCAGAAGGTAATATACTTGTCCTTGTTTTAATGCTTTAAAAGGAATACCTGGTCCTTGTATTAAATGGTTCCTTGGCAAGATTTGTTTTAATGCTTTAAAAGGAATGCTTGGTCCTTATATAAAATGTTTCCTAGGCATGGTTGGCCCAGAAGGTAATTTACTTGTCTTTGTTTTAATGCTTTAAAAGGAATGCCTGGTCCTTATATAAAATGGTTCCTAGGCAAGATAGGCCCAGAAGGTAATATACTTGTCTTTGTTTTAATGCTTAATTTAAAAGGAATGCCTGGTCCTTATATAAAATGGTTCCTAGGCAAGATCGGCCCAGAAGGTAATACACTTGTCTTTGTTTTAATGCTTAATTTAAAAGGAATGCCTGGTCCTTATATAAAATGGTCCTTGGCATGATTGGCCCAGAAGGTAATATACTTGTCTTTGTTTTAATGCTTTAAAAGGAATGCCTGGTCCTTATATAAAATGGTTCCTAGGCAAGATAGGCCCAGAAGGTAATATACTTGTCTCTGTTTTAATGCTTTAAAAGGAATGCCTGGTCCTTATATAAAATGGTTCCTAGGCAAGATTGGCCCAAAAGGTAATATACTTGTCTTTGTTTTAATGCTTTAAAAGGAATGCCCGGTCCTTATATAAAATGGTTCCTAGGCAAGATTGGCCCAGAAGGTAATATACTTGTCTTTGTTTTAATGCTTTAAAAGGAATGCCTGGTCCTTGTATAAAATGGTTCCTTGGCAAGATCGGCCCAGAAGGTAACCAGAAGGTAATATACTTGTCTTTGTTTTAATACTTTAAAAGGAATGCCTGGTCCTTATATAAAATGGTTCCTTGGCAAGATCGGCCCAGAAGGTAATATACTTTTCTTTGTTTTAATGCTTTAAAAGGAATGCCTTGTCCTTATATAAAATGGTTCCTTGGCAAGATCGGTCCAGAAGGTAATATACTTGTCCTTGTTTAAATGCTTTAAAAGGAATGCTTTTCTTTGATTGATAAAATAGGTCTCGATAAATTTTATTTATATATCAAACCATTAATGGCTCAGAATTAAAGTTAAGATATGTAAGTTTTCTGTGTTGTAGGTTTACATAAGATGTTACATGGATTTGACGATAAGTCAGCCTATGCCTTGTGTACTCTGGCATATCACCCTGGGGCTGAGGGATCATCAGTTATTTTATTCCGAGGCAGAACAGAAGGACACATAGTAGAACCCAGAGGGCCTAGAGACTTTGGTTGGGATCCTTGTTTTCAGCCAGATGGCTTTACAGAAACTTATGCTGAGATGTCTAAGGATGTTAAAAACACTATATCTCATAGATATAAAGCAGTGACTGCCATCAGAGATTACTTCATTAAACAGATAAAGTCTTGATGGTAGATAATTATTTTATTGTTTTTAATATTATTTCATGTTTTCTTCTTTTTATATTATATATAATTAAATCTACCTTACTTAGTAACCCACCTGCCCCAAATATGAAAAAAACCTTTTCTGGTTGTTGTATTCCAAATAACGGTTAAAGGAATGATTCCATGCAAAGGTTGATCTTAAGTAATCATTTGCTTTCCAAATTAGCATTTGTTTTTTTATTGTTCTATGAATATGGTATTTTGGCATGTTTAAACTCTGGCTAGAACATCTCTGGTGGGTTGGAATCATTGTCAAGAATAGCAAAGCATAACTTAAATGTAATTTTGATTTTATGTATAATTGTGTGCACAATAACAAAAAAACTTGGGATCAAAATCTTCCAAGAGCCTTTATAGGAGTTATGGTTTTTGGCTGAATTTCACGAAAATGGTTACAAAATGGCGAGTGGGCAGGCAGAGAAGAAGAAATTTTTGTAACAGTTTTCTCAGCAACTACTTATCACAGTCACTTGATATTAAGAATACAGCATCAGGGTGGAGTCCCATATTTAGGGATTGGATTTCAGGTCTGTTGCTCACCTACTTCCTGTTAAAAGAAATCTGGCCATTGTTGACTTTGACAGATTATAAAAGCAGTCATATTTTCATTGTAGAAATTATATCATAGCAGATGAAGAAAAGCTTTTGCATGCTTATGTGTTGAACTGATTCAGTAGAAAATAAAGAGATGTGGAATAAGTGTACGCGACACAGCCCACAATTAAACGGCAATTTAGAAAAACCACAATGTAGTATTTCAAAGAAGTTTTATAATGAACCTTTGAAGGAGTAACATCCCCATTTATGTCAAAATTAGCCCTATAGATAAAAACAGAGATAGATTAATGCCTTTTCTTACTTAAAATGGTTCAATTATTGAGTTTAAAAATTTTAAATCACGTCAAGACGTCCATATGAGTTATTGGCCATTAAACACAATTGATTGAATGTTACAGTATTTGACATTGTTTGAACTTCTCATGGAAAATTACAGCTTCTATACACAAAAATTGTTACATTTGATATTTTCACCATGAAGAATGTAATACTTAAATGTAAAACAGAAACAGCTTTATGTAAACTCAAAATTTGCAGATGTTAATTATTGGTTTCCTTTGTTTGGGTTCTAGTGCTGCTGATGAGGAATAATTTTCCGAAATGCCCATACAGCTCATGAAAATTAATTGGAGTTAACATATGTGTTGTGGTCTCATGTTCATTTACTCCATATCCTTTCATAAGTTATATATTATTTTCCACTTGCATCAATCAAGTGAACTATTCAGGCTCTTTTGGCCTCTTGTTCTCATTTAGCTTTAATAGACAAAAAAGTAACCAATGTTTGGGTCTGTTTTGGTGTATTGGTAATTACTTTATAACTTTAAATACAATGTTAGTGATTTACAGGTATTTTTATTGCAAAAAATGTATAATTAACAATGGCAAGTTAATTGTGTCACTAAGAAAGCTATGGCATGAGTGAACAGTGTGAAGACAACTATTTTACTCTAAGAGTTTGGATTTTTCAACCAGCTATGTCCTTGCATGATAGTTAATCATCCTTGACCAAACTGAGTAATAACTTTCTGTAATCACCACTTGTATCTTCCTTAATGGCCAATGCTAAGCCTTTCTTATACATGTCCATGTATTTGTTGGCTATGTCCTTTAAGTCAACCTGAAAAAACAAAAGACCAGTCCATAAACAGACTAAAATTGAACACAATATCCTGTATCATATAAAACATACTAAATCTTAATACAATAGCAGCTTGCAATTTACTGTGAATAGACTATGTAAATATGTCAAAGCTTAATACAATATAGTGTATAAGAAACCGAAACACAACCTCATGAACAAATCAAAGCTAAACAAAATGAAGCTTAGCACAATAAACCATACTACAAACAAAAGCTATTTACAATAAACAGGCTAAAGCTAAACACAATAAAAAAACCTACAGCTAAATAAAACAAACCTCATCATAAACAATCCAAAACTAAACACATTAATTAACCCAAAGCTAAACACAATACACAGCCCAAAGCTGAACTCAATAAACCAAATCATAAACAAACCAAAGCTAAATACAACAAACCACATCATAAACAAATCAAAGCTAACCAAAATTAACAACCAAAAGCTAAACACAATAGACAATCCAAAGCGTAACACTTAAAAAACATCGTAAACAACCAAAAGCTTAACACAATAAAACATCATAAACAAACCAAAGCTTGGCACAATAAACCATATCATTTTCAAACCAAAACTAAACACAACAACCAAAAGCTAAAACATCGTAAACAACCAAAAGCTTAACACAATAAACATCATAAACAAACCAAAGCTTAACACAATAAAGAAACCAAAGCTTAACACAATAAACCACACATCATTAACAAACACAAGCTAAACACAATTAATAACATAAAGCTAAACACAATAGACAACCAAAGCTTAACACATTAAAACACATCGTAAACAACCAAAAGCTTAACACAATAAAACATCATTAACTAACCAAAGCTAAACACAATAAACAAACCAAAGCTAAACACAATAAACAAACCAAAGCTAAACACAATAAACAAACCAAAGCTTGACACAATAAACCACATCATAAACATCATTAACAGTTGTTACACACAATAAATGATGCAATTGCATAATTCTTGAAATACAAATGTATTTATTTTAAACTTATGCTTTGGAATATTTGATTATGACACTACTTTGATGTCTCCTTATTATTGGATTTATTATTGAAATATTTGCTCAAAACTATAATTTAACATTGGTGTTTTCCCACATTTGACACTCAAAATGCCTCATTTATACGTATAAGTATTACCTCACAATGAGAGAGAACAAGACGAATAAGTCTTCCATCATCTGTTCCAGGCCCATCCATACTCTCATGGAAACAACTGGCAAAATACTCCAAGGGATCCTTCACACAGCGCACTGAAATAAATCATTATTAACCATCATCAGTTATTTGGTCAGAATTTGTTAGTTGATAACCATTTCCATTTTTTTATGATGAAATATTGTTTAGGGACGGGTCATTTAACTTGAAAAGGGGGGTGTTTTTTGTTTGGTCAGAATTTTTTTTCCGTATTTTTTAAGACATAATCAAATTTTTTTTTCATTATTAATATTATCATACACCTGTATAACTAATATTCATGTCTTTGCCATTACTTTATATGACAGAAATCGTTCTTCAGAATATTTTGTCTTAACCTCTGGTGCCAGATTTTTTTTTCATCACAGACTCGAAATATTTTTAGGGAAAAAAAACATGCCCCCTTCAACTTTAATGATCGATCCCTTATCTCAAATGTCACTGAAAATGACTCTGCAAGTTTCAAACATTAGAAAGTCATCAGCATATCACTCTTTATATAAGAATTTTATACTTTTAATGTAAATTTGCAATAAACGATAAATGACCAGAAGAGTCCCCAAGAATGGACAAGTTAGCATATCTATTACCAAGATCAATTACATTAGAAAGGTCTACATCCTCAAAAGCTTACCTTTCTCCTTCCCCCAATTCATATGTCATTCCCTAGAGCAAGGAAGGCCTTATAAAGTTTTTATCTCCACTTAGCTTTTACCTAGAGCAAGGAAGGCCTTATAAAGCTTTTATCTCCACTTAGCTTTTACCTAGAGCAAGGAAGGCCCTATAAAGTTAATATCTCCACTTAGCTTTTACCTAGAGCAACCAAGACCCTATGAAACTTTTATCTCCACCTAACTTTTACCTAGAGCAAGGAAAACCTTATAAAGCTTTTATCTCCACTTAGATTTTACCTAGAGCTAGGAAGCCTTATAAAGATTTTATCTCCACTTAGCTTTTACCTAGAGCAAAGAAGGCCTAATAGAGCATTTATTTCCACTTAGCTTTTACCTAGAACAAGGCAGGCTTTATTAAGCTTTTATCTCCACTTAGCTTTTACCTAGAGCAAGGAAGGCTTTATAAAGCTTTTATTTTCACTTAGCTTTTACCTTAAGCAAGGAAGGCATTATAATTTTTGTATCTCAACTTAGCTTTAATCTAGAGCAAGGAAGGCCTTTTATAGCTTTTATCTCAACTTAGCTTTTACCTAGAGCAAGGAATGCCTTATAAAGCTTTTATCTCCACTTAGCTTTTACCTAGAGCAAGGAAGGCTTTATAAAGCTTTTATCTAAACTTAACTTTTACCTAGAGCAAGGAAGACCTTATCAAGATTTTATCTCCACTTAGCTTTTACCTAGAGCAAGGAATGCCTTATATGTGTCCCCACTCATTTCGTCTGATATAACTGTCTCTAAATCTTTCTCTTCATCAGATCTGTATGCCTCAAACAATGCTTTTAGATGAGAGATACTTCTTTTAGACAAAATTCTGTTGAATTCTGATTCTTCAGTTCCGAAGTCGATTTTAGTTCCAGCCTGAAGTTGATATTGCTATTATGTACATATACATATAAAAACACATAATGTTAAATTTAAATGAAAGTGCCTCTTTTCAGATTTTTTTTTTCAAAAACTTGTGTTAATCATATTCTTTGCATTAAATTCTGATAGCACTTTTTCCCAGGTTAATCGTTTGGTCATTTTCTATCAGCCTGGGGAACTGTAAGGTGGATCCTCGTAGCTATGACCGTGAATTTACCTATACTTAAAATTATTTGCGTATTTTTTTAAAAGTTTGGGGTCAACTATCGGATCCTCATATCTTTGACCTCGACTCCTTACCTTCTTATGGTCGTTCACTTCAAGTTCTTGTCAACTGTCGGACTTGTCTCTGTGACCTTGAACTTACATTCTTGGTGTCATTGGCTAAAATTTCTTTAAGTTTTTCGGTCAACTACAGGATCCCCATTCCTTACCGTGAACGTGCCTCTTTAAGGTCATTTGTTTGGTCTTTGTTTCTGTGACCTTAAACTTACCTCTTTGAGGTCATTGACGTCATTTTCTACAAGTTTCGGGTCAACTGTAGGATCCTCATCTCTGTTACCTTGAACCAGTGACACTAGAATACATCGAAGATCTCCGCTCGTTTCTTTCTTTAAATCCTCCTCCAAATCTTCATCGTACACTGAAAAAGTGAGCCAGTCAGTCTTGTTTTGTCGTTTCAACACAATGATATATATACATGGACTTTTATTAGCAAATTTATATACCCGTTTTTTTCTGGGTTGAAATCATATGCATCTTTTAGGTCACAATACAATTCAACAATGTGGAAAGGTATTGAATCTCGTGAAAAAATGCTGATTACTAGTAGAACCTAAGAGATGTATTGATGATTGTAACGTTAAACTGGGCTGCAACTTTGCAAGTCAAGAATTGCGATAGGTTTTAAAAAAATAGTCCTGAATGAAAAGACGGATTTTATTACTTACTTTTCTTGTATTCTTGTTTGATATCTTTGATATCACTGTTACTGTGTGATACCAGTATCTCAATCAACGCGGTCTCATTCGTCCCCAGACCCTATAAACGTATCAATAATTAAAGGCAAGGGTTCATTGACTTTAGTAGTCATCATAAAAAAATCGAGAGGCACAACATAAAACACATAATGAAAAACTTTTCATACTTTTTCAAGTATGAAATGTTCCCAAGATTTTAAATCTAAGATTGAACGAAAAAGAAAATGTACAATGTAAGACAATCGAAAGTATAGACATGTTACGTGTAAATGCTTCGTACCGGTTATTCATATATTGATAGTGTCTTCCGACTGCCCAACCACTACAATGCACCCTTTATGGCCCACGTGCGTCGGCAAGGGCGTAAAATCTAAATGCTAACTCATAAACGTTCATTATTTGTTACGGCATCCAAACGCAGATTTCGCTGTTTTCCATACTTAAAAGGTTCCTGGGAAAAATTGATTATATAAATGAAATGATTAAAAGTTCTTAGGAGCCAAAAATGTCCAAAAATGCATCAAATGTAACTTGAAAATGAGTTTCCAAATCATTGAAAGCAACGAACGAAACATAATAATGATGATTTTCTAACCTTCATAGCATCATGTAGACAGAATGCATCAAACTCTCTGGAAGGTATCAGTCTTCTAACGCAAAGGGTCTCAAAATGTCCCGAAAGTTCATCTTTTAATTCCTCTTCTAAATCCTACAACGATCAAAGAGACAGGTGTTACCGGTATATGAGATTGAACATTGGAGCAGTTGAAGGCTAGAGTTAGAAGTAAGGTTTGCTTCGTACACATCTTCCCATTTTTGTCGTTCCTTACATATTTAGTTATTTTGATGAAGTTTAGTAGCTTCACTTCAAATCTCAACTAAATGTAATTCTAAGAACTTTGCATATTAATTTTACATTTTTTATTGAATGCTAGGTAAGCAATTAAGGCTTGTGAGAGCATTTTGTTAAATTTGCAATTATATGAGACCATCTTCAGTTTTTCGTAGGGCTTAATAATTCTAATTTTTCGTTGGACTTAATTATTCTAAGTGTTGATTGGTAGTTTAGGGACGCTAACGTTTAAGGTATTCATTTGGGAGTTAGTAACCAACCTTGCCATACATGGTCTTGTAGCTTTGTTTGATCTCTTGTAGCTGTGTGTTGGTGTGCTCTGACAGAACCTTTATTATTTCTTTTTCGTCTGTCCCTAAAATGGTAAGATTTCCATTACCTCTGGGTTTAGCGTTCTTAATTTCAAAAATCAAAATTATTTAAGCAGCAAAGCTTGAAACTGACCCCAATTGAAATAAAATGTCAAAACTGTCATTAAAAACCAAAATGTGGATACTAGTTCTACACTGTGGCGATGGGAAGTCCGGTCGAACATGCTCAGAAAGTACAATCTCCTAAAATGTAACTTGTATATATCGATTTTTGTAAATTAGATCATTATTCTTGTTTACATGTTGTAAAACATAGACACTCTTTACTTGAAAAGTCAATAAAAATGTTGCAAGATTTCAAAATTTTTGAAAAAATGGTTTAATAAAGATAAGTGGGGGAATTGAAACAATGGTTTATCTGGGGTTTGACAATTCTATTTATCTACAAAGATACTTATTAATTAAATGTTTATTAGGTCACATACCAAAGAAACATTTCATGGCATCCTTTAGATCTTGGCATGTTTTCTCTACCCCTGACGTCCCCATATCAGCATCGCATTTTCCTTTTATTGTACCCTAAAATAAAAGTTTGATATTATTTTATATTTCTGAGATCATTCATATAGATCTTAAAGAATGAACGATGTTAGTGCTTCGGAAGGGACGAAAAAAGGTTGGCCTGTATATGGGCACATGTACGTTCAAGACCCCTTTATAGTCTACGATAAGAGTAGGCTCAATGGGGATCGCTGTATGTTGCAACAAAAAAACTGCAAACTGGAGAGGGGATAATCATAAGTATCTAACTTGTTTCCCAATCCATGATAAAAACAATTAAGTTTGAACTAAACAGATCTACGACAAACCCACATATTCAACTCCTTTGACCAATCGAAATCCTGCAATTGTCCAGTATTACAGAGGGCAAGGATAACGTAACTATACTAGTTTTACTCCACAGGGGGCAAAAAGAACGTATAGTAGTACTCCACAGGGGGGGGGGGCAAGAATAACGTATACTATTACTCCACAGAGGGAAAGGATAAAGTATACTAGTACTCCACAGAGGGCAAGGATAACGAATACTAGTACTCCACAGAGGGCAAGAATAACGTTTACTATAGTACTCCACAGAGGGCAAGGATAACGTATATATACTAGTACTCCACAGAGGGCAAGGATAACGTATACTTGTACCCCACAGAGGGCAAGGATAACGTATACTAGTACTCCACAGAGGGCAAGGATAACGTATACTAGTACTCCACAGGGGGCAAGGATAACGTATACTAGTACTCCACAGGGGGCAAGGATAAAGTATACTATAGTACTCCACAGAGGGAAAGGATAACGTATACTAGTACTCCACAGAGGGCAAGGATAGGGTATACTAGTACTCCACAGAGGGCAAGGATAACGTAAACTAGTACTCCACAGGGGCAAAAAGAACGTATAGTAGTACTCCACAGGGGGCAAGAATAACGTATACTAGTACTCCACAGAGAGCAAGGATCATGTTTACTAGTAACCCACAGAGGACAAGGATAACGTAAGCTAGTACATCACAGAGAGCAAGGATCATGTTTACTAGTACTCCACAGAGAAGAAGGATAACGTAAACTAGTACTCCACAGAGGGCAAGAATAACGTATACTAGTACTCAACAGAGAGCAAGGATCATGTTTACTAGTACTCCACAGAGGACAAGGATAACGTAAACTAGTACTCCACAGAGGGCAAGAATAACGTATACTAGTACTCAACAGAGAGCAAGGATCATGTTTACTAGTACTCCACAGAGGGCAAGGATAACGTAAACTAGTCCACAGAGGGCAAGGATAGGGTATACTAGTACTCCACAGAGGGCAAGAATAACGTATACTAGTACTCCACAGAGCAAGGATAACGTATACTAGTACTCCACAGATGGCAAGGATAACGTAAACTAGTAATCCACAGAGGGCAAGAATAACGTATACTAGTACTCAACAGAGAGCAAGGATCATGTTTACTAGTACTCCACAGAGGACAAGGATAGGGTATACTAGTACTCCACAGAGGGCAAGGATAACGCAAACTAGTACTCCACAGAGGGCAAGAATAACGTATACTAGTACTCAACAAAGAGCAAGGATCATGTTTACTAGTACTCCACAGAGGGCAAGAATAACGTATACTAGTACTCAACAGAGAGCAAGGATCATGTTTACTAGTACTCCACAGAGGACAAGGATAACGTAAACTAGTCCACAGAGGGCAAGGATAGGGTATACTAGTACTCCACAGAGGGCAAGGATAACGTATACTAGTTCCGGTACTCCACAGAGGGCAAGGATAACGTATACCAGTACTCTACAGAGAGCAAGGATAACGTATACTTATACTAGTATTCTCCCCGTTTCAGTTGTAAAACTTTTTTTGAAAAGAGCTAATGAACATGTAACACTACATTTGACTCATTTGGACTAGCTTTTAATGGGTGATGTTTATATCTGTGGTGACTTTGATTGGTGAATTTATTGCTTTATTCCATGCAAATGTCTTTTTTTGTAGTGAAAAAAGTTTTATAGCCCTTGAATAAAGTTCTAACATACAATAAAAACAATATTGATTAATCATTTCAAACTGTTTACATTGGATACCATGTACTTAGAGAACATCCTGTGATTTCCCGAGCAGTGACATGAGCAGTCAATTACTACGTAAATTATGTAATTCAATTACAAAACAAGGAAATTTCAGTTTTCCTTTTTCCTTAATTAGCATGTTAAGATATAAATACCTGATAATACTGAGCCGCCATAGTTTACACTGACAACGGATGAAGGAGCAAGTGATGTGGAAACTAATCAATAAATCAACCTTCCAAAACATATCTACTAAAAATTCTCTCTTTACTATTCATAAAATGAAAAGGCTTTCAATCCTTGCACTTCAATACAAACATTGATGTAATAAGATTATTTAAATGGCAATCCAGTTTTAACCTTTTAATTTCTGACATGTTCTGGATAAAATGGCATCACCTATGTTTTTGGGGGATCTTGAAAGGTTATTCCTTAATTTCCCTTCCATTTATTAATACAGGCTTCCACCCGGTCATTTATTAATACAGGCTCCCACCCGGTCATTTATTAATAAAGGCTTCCACCCGGTCATTTATTAATACAGGCTTCCACCCGGTCATTCTTTTAAAAACAAGGTTGAGTCAAACAGTTATAACATGGAGCTCACATATTTCAACAAACAGGATCTGCTTACCCTTTCTGAGCACCTGAGTTCACTCTTGTTGACTTTAGGTCGGGTTTCTGAACACTCAAATTTAAATATAGCTAAAGTAATTAGGAGAGAAATAAAAAACAACCAGCATAGAAGTTAGTGAATTTGGGTTCTCATTGGGTAGGACGGTTCATTTTCATGAAAATGTATGTAAATGGAAAACAAAAGGGCTGTCTGTTTACTAGACTGTGTAGTCGGCTATTTGTAATTTATTGTTAGTGACTTCTGGTATTCCTGTGTGGACACTTCAGATTGTGTAGACTTGTTTCGATTAACACAATCTTTTTTTTACGCTACGTATAAAAAGGAACATACTATACTTAGATACTTCAAAACATCCCAATAAATAAGTTCTCAAATTAATAGGCGTTACGACAACTTGACAGCATTACTTCTATTCAATCATTCACCATCTAAGACCTTTACATGGGACTTACATATAAGGTTTACAGTATTCAATGCCTGATAACACCTTTCTTTTTATGTTATTAGACATTCTCAACCCTCTGAAGGATTGACAATGGAAATCTTTGGAAACATCTCAATGCAATTAAGGTTAAACAAACTTTCTATTTTAGGTTTAAAAGCTTACAATTACCCTGTATATCTTTAAATCCCATGGTAGGTGTTATTAATCTGTATATTTGAGTGCAGGACTACGTAAGGCAAGGTAAGATCTGCGAGGTTCTATCTATTTACAGGTTTCGGGTTTTCTCATATGCTAATGGGCTTCGATGTTTTTTTTATGACTGATAATAATTGTTTATGTTCCTGCAATGAATTGTGAATCTCAAACTCATAATTTACTCTTCTCTAAATTTGAAACATCAATGTAAGATGCTGTTGAACTGCCCATCATGACAATATTATTTTATTTCAATATTCTGTAACTACTTGAAATTTCAACTCGTATGTTTAAATTTATAATGTTAATCCTGGATCGGGAAACACGCTTCAGGCAATGTTAATCCATCTGAAGCTTGCAGTTTGGGAGTGTGGTCCTTGAGCTTAATCTTAAAGCATCTTAACTTGCACATAGTGTTGTTCTCCGGTCATACACGGGTCAATCTTTTTGGCAACCTTTTTTTCCCTTCTGATGGACTAGCATCGTTCCTTGAGACCATTCTCGCATTTGGTGTCACGTATAGCAATGAAATTTTTACTCCTGACGAGGATCGAACCACGAACAATCGCAAATGGCTCCTCCAACTGTCCAGATTTGGTTATTTTCTTCGATTTTCTGTCTACTACTATTCAAATTTGACCCCCCAAATGTTCTTTTCGCCCCTATTTAGTACCAAGTAGAGAAAGTGTTGTCTTCTGAAAGTATATCCGTTACTCTATTGATCTGTCACGGCTCTAAACGTACAGCATGATTGAGAGACTCGGAGTAGCTCAAATGTAGGGATAATTACAAACTTACGTAATTACAGAAGGAAATAATGACAATTGTAATGTCCAATACAGTGATTACCAAATTATAAAGACTTAAAGCAATACTTGTCTGACTTAAGTGGCATGAATGGACAATAAACCAAGCTTAGAAACATCAATACCATGAAATTCTATAATGCAAGGATATAATGATTGGACCTGGAAACTAAGTGTTATTTTCCTGTTTAGTTTAACTCAGAAAAGCAAAGTATCTAACACACTTTATGGATTAAATCAATTAACAGAATGACTAAAATTGTAATTAAAGAGTCGACTTTTTATTTGCCCTCGCGTTTGTTTGTTTGGGAATTCATCCACTGAAATGTTTAATGTTTGTTACAATAAAACACTGACGCGAATAATTGGTTCCAGTCAAAAAGTTTAATTGCATTATTGATTTGATTTTATAATTAACATGTATAGCATATCTATCTTCATTTTCAAAAGGACCTTTATAGGTTAACACATTCTCCAATCTCAATATGATCTTACAACTCTAACATGAAAACTAAATACGATACCGTTTTGACCCTTTCTTCCGTACGTATTTTAGAATTCCTTAACAGCCCCCCCCCCAAACTGAAATATCAATAATTGTAAACGACACAGCTCACATAACAAGTGGTAATTTAGGGTGGATTGACAACCGCCAGCAGCCTTCGACGATGCCAGTAGGCGTTGTTAGCCGCTCTGCAATTGGCCCATGGTCTAAATAAGATGCATATGATTCATATCCAGTCCTGAAATAGTCACAGATAGACCTCCTCATGTTAGTATGTCCACCGTCCGTCACCCGTGTAGGTTAATTCCAGTTGGTGAATAGGCCGGCAGCTGCGCTCATCTTGTCGGTTAAGGTCTACTTATGAGCGCTCAGACAGTCAGTTTTGCCCTCAAAGCGACTCTGATTTGTGCTTTAGATGGATAAATGGGGCACAACCCGGCACATATTCATGATATTGGTGCATCATGTCGGGATAAATGTCACGTCCCTGGAGGTCTGGATAACAGTATGACCTAAAGGATCCCAGTACAGGGGGCTAAATTGTTCGATCCTACCAATTACATCATCGATTGCCCGTATGTCCCCATTTCCTCAACTTCATCATCATTTCATATTCATTTTATCACCCCTTTCATGTTCATGTTCCTGAAATAGCCGAGTCCGTGCTGCTTGGGAGTAAAACAATAGCTAACTAACTCCATCCGTCCGTTCCCACTTTCACAACAGACTTCTCATCTTCTACAGTAGGGATTCATCCGTCCGTTCCCACTTTCACAACAGAGTTCTCATCTTCTACAGTAGGGATTCATTGCTAATTTGGTACACAGCTTTAGCACAATGACCTGTAAACTATATGTTTTCCGAGTGGTCGAGTGGAGAATACTTCGTCCGGCTGCTTGATTGTTTGTTTGTTTGTTTATTTTCTAGTTTACATAACTGACTGGTTCCTGGTGGCCTTTAGATATAAATCAATGATAGCTTTATTAAAACTATTTTCGTGGTTTTTGGGACTGACGTTTTTGTTTCTCTAACAGTCTTAATCGTATTTCAATTTACTTAAGTGATATGTGTACTGAAGAACTTTACAGAGTGCCTTGTTTATTTTGGAATCAAAACAAGCCTTTTATCGCCCTAAAAGATTATGTGCAGTACATTGAATAAGTAAGCTGCTTATCTCTGGTGGTGTGGTATTAGTTCTCCATATCTTATTATACCATACTAATAGTATTAATTAAAGTTGGAAACATAAAAATCTAAGTCTTAATGGCAAGTAACACGCCGGTTAAAGTTTCTTAGATTATAGCCGTATTTGTTGCACTGTTTATGGGCAAAAAGCCTTTGAAATTATTTATGTTTAAAGTTGAATATCGTGCTGTGAGAATGCAAATGAAGGAGGAGTCCTGGATTGATATTCAAAGATAGTATTGTTCTCTATTGATGTAACGATTTTTCTCAATTAAAATTCTCATTTATAATCAAAGCAGTGTAGTTCGTGATGATATGAAATAAATATCAGAGAGGAATATTGGACTAACATTATCACCCGTATTAATCTGAATGTATCTAAATGATAGAATTAATATAAATGGAGAACCGTTCTCGACAGTCTAACATGACCAGGCTAGGAAGGGAGGCTATATTCCTCACCCCTTCTGAAGTTACGGATTATTCTGATACATTGTTCGGAATAAAGAGGGTGGACATACAATTTGTGGAGCAGAGTCATAAACGTTTAGGACCTGTGAGAAAAGTTGTCAAACAATGGGTAAAACCCATCTTGGAGGAATCATCATCAGATCATAGGTACTTATAACAATGATTGATTGATTGAACTGAAATGCCTTTTTGTGTCACCAGCTGAGCTCTCTTTTAATAGCTTTTAGATTTATTTATTTTCAAAAGAAATATAATATTTAGGGCCCCGCATCGATGATGCGGACGCCCTATAGTTTTCACTTTGTCCGTCCGTCTGTCCGTCCGTCCGTCCGTCAACAATTCTTGTGAACGCTAAAACTCAAAAACTATTAACACCACAGTTCTGAAATTTTGTACAGCTTCTAAGTAGCATGTCATAATTTGCATATTAAAATTTCATGAAAAAATGTGAAATATTTTTGTAAAAAAATTCATTTTTATCGAAAATCACAGATTTTGAGAATTGGCCTTTGTGAACACTAAAACTCAAAAACTGTTAACAATACAGTTCTGAAACTTTGTACAGCTGCTAAGTAGCATGTCATGATTTGCATATTAAAATTTTGTGCAAATCGGTTAAATGTTTTTGGAAAAAACTTCATTTTTTATCGAAAATCACAGATTTTGAGAATTGGCCTTTGTGAACACTAAAACTCAAAAACTGTTAACAGTACAGTTCTGAAACTTTGCACAGCTGCTAAGTAGCATGTCATGATTTGCATATTAAAATTTCGTGCAAATCTGTTTAAAATTTTTGGAAAAAATCACAGATTTTGAGAATAGGAATTTTTGAACAATAAAACTCAAAGGCTATTAACAATACAGCTCTTAAGTTTCATACACATTCCATGGATCATGCCTTAGTGGTTATAATCATAGTTAATTTAATTTTGAAAACACTTAGATTTTTTGCCGCGGGGCCCTTTCTGGCTTTGTCAGTAATCTAGTCAATCCTACAAAAGTGTTTCTCATTTTTTCTGCATGAAAAATATATCGTTAGTATTTAGCGAGAACAAACTTATAAGAATCAAACTTTTGCTAGAAATATTCATCCCAAATATTCAAGGTTTAATAAAAAAACCTATTCTTTTCGTTATAAAAAAAAACAAGCTATCTACAAACAAGATAATCCAGGGCCCCTTTTTGTCAAAAAAAATGTTTGGATATATATTTATGTTATCAATGAAGCATGACCAGTGTGGGTCCCCCTTAGCAAGTTCGTGGGTCCCACTTTTCTAAATTTCTGTATCAGTCACTGCAATTTACCCTATATTACGGGTGAAAAATAATCGGCAGATGAAAAGGAAACACCGCTTGTCCAGAGGCCCAAAGAAATGGTATTATTTTTTTCTAAAATGAAACCTAAACTTAATCTGGACTTTAAAGACAATTTTAGTCATTCTGCTAATTGATTTAATCTATACATAAAGTGTTTTAGACTCTTAGCTTTTCTGAGCTAAACTAAACAGGAAAATAACACTTAGTTTCCAAGTCAAATCATTGTATCTTTACAATATAGAATTCCATGGTATTGACGTTTCTGAGTTCAGTTTTGTTGTCAATTTATTCTACTTCGTTTACTGCATAATCTGAAAATTGAAATACAGTAAAGCACTATTTGATTGCATATTGTGACATTAACTAAGCTTTCTGGCTACCTCTTCCGTTTTGCAGTGGCAGTCAAACGGGTTTTTTTTTCTTTCTTTTTAAACCATTTTGTCTTTGTGCTTTGTGTGTGTGTGTGTGTGTGTTTTTTTATTTTGCATTTTACCGTTACAAAAGTATGAAGTTTTCAAGTAAAGGTTCAGTTTTCAATGTGAATTACAACACTACCATAACATATAACATGTAGAATATGAAAAACACGTTTGATAGAATGGTGACTCTCTACAAAGTCGTGCAAAAACTCAAAGATGAATAGATTTATTTTTTAGACAAAAAAATACTTGTAATAATGTTTTCCATTTACTAACAACATAAAAACTGCAACTGAAAAAAGTCGATAGTTATTGCTCAAAACTGTTCAATTAGTGTTTCTTTTATGCTCTCATTTTAATTAATTGCTGGGTAAATAATTCGTATTGAATATGCTCGATACTTTATTTGATACATATGTATAACTCCCATGCTTTTTGGTATTGTGGTTCCAAGTTTCACGCTAAGGATAACATCGACAAACCGTCAGTAGAAGAATTTCCGTAGTTACGATAACCATAGATTAACATGCATTTTCAATAAGTACCATAAAAGTGATTGTCATCTATCGTTTATCAATACATGTGCTGAAATTTAATTACATAGCTTTTTGACACCATGTTGTCTTAATTAATCTCTAATGTACTTAATATTTCAAAAGTGGGTCAAAGACAGCAAAGTTTAGAATTGCGACAAAATTTGAATCCCATGTCAGCATTGGACATCACACTGTTGCTGCATACCGAATATCAATATTGTTAGTGAGAAAACTGGTGCTGAAATATTGTTGAATTGAATTGAATTAAATATAGCTTTTTTATTAAACGATTTTTTGGGGAACTTCTTTTTTCTCTTTCAAGAATACCAATGACAGATAAGCAATGGTCCTTTTTACGTTTCATTTCACAGTTTCAAGTTGAGCTCTTAAGGGGGTCCATCTTTCGTTGATTAATATGAGATTGGATTTAGACGGCCAGGACTACAGCTTCTAGTTCTTTTCCGTTTCAAGGCTTTTCAATTGCCGTTGCTTTATTTTATTATCAGCTTGTCTTGAGCATATATGTATTCCACTTATTATATAATACAATAAGTTCTCAACAGAGCTTTTGACTGACGACTACAAAATTAACGAGCGTTTAGTTAATATGTATGTGGTCGACTGTCTTGTGGTGGAGGAAAGCCCAAGCTTCCAAGCTCGAAATTGATGAAACAGTCGAACAAGATTAGACGCACGGAAACCTCTATAGTGTAATACTGGAGCCTTAAGTGGTGCCAATCCTAGCTATAGATTTAAATACCAGTGCCATTACAACTCGGGCTTCCCTAGATTAACTTGCTCCAACCCTCGGTAAAATTTATGGAAAACAGTGACACTAGCGGTCGTGTGTAGTAAGCATGGACTCCAATCTTACATAAATCTTTTAATGAAGTATTTATTTGGTAATGATGGAGGCGGGGTTATGACATCGGTCGATATCTTGACAAGTCATTGTTTTCAAAGGTCCCTGTGTCTTAAGATACAACGAATCGATATGTCATTTATATTGACAGTTAAACAGGAACTTTTAATTGATTAATTCAGTTCCATGACCATACGTCCAGAATTTGTAAACTTAAACCCCGTGTTTAATATGCAACAAAAGTATTCTTTGTATGGCTTAAGTATAATGTTTCTATTTATTGGACTTTAGTGTGTAAAATGTACATAGTTTTTGTTGAATTTTAAATTTTGAATTTTATATGGAGTTATTAATATAGATATGGAATTTTTAGTAATCAAAGGGCAGCCTGCTCTTCATTCAAGGTAATTTAAAACTTTTTTCATAGTTGTTTCGTTCAGCTGATTACGGTTAATTTGTGTTTTTATGTCTTTTTCTTTCTAAGTAGTTTTATCAAATGTCTCATTTGTACTTCAAATTCGATCAATTGCCATAATTTTGACCCCCCAAAAAGAATTTTGAACACTATCTGTTTGTTGGAGGTTTAGATAGGTTCCAAATCTTCATAAGATTGGCAAAATCCGCTCTGGCTAAATATTGCAAGTCAAGAACAATTTTGATTGTAAAGAATATGATGTGTCTGTTATACTGTTATATTTTTTACCAACACACCTTTTTATTACAGTACATGTAGACCTATGCAAATGCTAGCTTTCTAAAATTACGCGTTCCATATCAACCTTTTCAGAACTGTTGCACATCTACACATATTCACACTCAGTTCACATTTTTGGCAACCAATAGTTTTGAAAATTGTACCAACATACAAACACATTCATCAGTTCAAGTCATAGTATTCAGTCTCTGTACAAACCAAAGCATATACTTCACGAATAAACGCTGTTACATCTTATACCTGTTTATGGCGCTTCTTCATACCCGGAGAAGGGGAGGGGGGTCTGTGTGAGCAATGCCCACAGAAGTCTAGCACAGAGGGTTTTTTCAGATTCTCTTGAAATGGTTGTTGAATAGCGTCATCCAGCCACCTGTATTAGATCTGTAATATGTTTACCCTGCTTTCCCCGTCTATCACCAATCTATTGAGGGATGTTGACTCTCAAGTTCACTTTTAAAGATTAGAATTATAAATGTAAAAAAGAATTTAAATTTACATAATGGATCTATATTGACAAACGCGACATTAGGCCGTGTTGAAAAATTGCCAAATAATGATTGAAAGGGAATTTTAAAATACCTCACATGATATATAAATTCATATTCATAATAAATATGACTAAAGATATATAGATATCGATAAATCGAAGGTACAAAAGACTTGAATTATTGTTTGCCAATAAAGCAAAGAATATCTAAAAAGAATTTCTTTTGTTTTATATTAATATAAATCACAAGTCACATTTCTTAAGTCAGTATAGGGAAGAATTTGTTTTCAATACGCAATCATTCATATTTAGAGTTCTGAGATTTTTGTATCTGGCTGTACTTCGAAAAAAGACACAAAATGGCAACAAAGTGCTATAATAATTGCTTTTTGAAATTAACTTAACTTTTACATGACAGTTTTATCAAGTATTTTTTGTTGTTGGTTTCGTGATCAGTAAATAACATCATCGATTCACTTGATTTTAATTCGCCTTTTCGTGACTAAACCTTTCAAACGGATGCAGAATCTAAAGGCGGTCGGCGGTGGTATACCCATTAAAGTGCAATCATCTTTTTACAACCGACCGATTCTTCAGATGGGTGATTAAACTTAAAGCTGGTGAACTTTTAAAAACTTTTATCTACGTTTATAACATAAGAATGTCATAAAATCTATTCACTTGTAAATATTCTCTCATAAGAAAAGTTGGTAAGTTAAATTATTAATTTTTATATCTGAACTTTTTGTATCAATCTTCGATTTTTTTCTAGATAGAGAAATGTGTTTAAATCAAAATTGAAAAGATTCTTTAGCGAATTCCAACAATAAAGCCACAGTACAAAAGAACAATGTTTCGTGGTGAAAGTCTAAATTACTCATTTTGTATCGTTTGTTTATTTCAAATTGTTCAAACTTAAACGCAATGAGCAAAGTCGGTGTATATAGTTTCAGTTCTACCAACACTAAGTCTTTGCAGGAGAAGAACAGCGTCGAGTTGACATTTTTGTATCTAAATAAAATTGTTATGTTCAATGTTTAAATAATATGTGGTTGCTTTACACAATCAAAGAAATGAGATATATTAGTTTTCTCAGAGATAAAAGATTTATAGAATTTAATTGTACTGGAGATTAGGATATATCATTGTCCCTGAAATGGCTGTTTACACAGAGATTTCCCATTAATTTAACCTATATCTAGATCTTAGAGAGATCTTTGGGTAAATACTAGGTTTGCTCATAGTATACGAATCTTTGCATATATACTTGGTATCCTAATAGTAGGTGCAGCTCGGTTGAAATGCATGTCGATTTACATTCTGTGCGATTGCGTAGAAGTGGAGTATGCCTCTTGTCGGCACGGATTTCAAAACTACGGTATAGTTTTAGTTTTAGATTGGTTGAGGGTATTCTTATAGAACTTTCTCTATTTAATCTTAGACTTTTATGACATTTTGGGTCGAGCGCGCAAATACAGTTTGAATAGACGAAAGGCGTGTTACGATAGAAAGGGTTTGGAAATTTAGAAGAAACAAATTTTAAAACCATCTAAACAAATAAGGACCGAAATCTACAAGAGAATATATCCCGTAAAGCTGTGGCTTTTTCGTTTAGTAATACGTAGGCTTGAAAAGTGTTTCAAAGCAAAGAAATATGAAAAGGATTTGAATTTTGAAGCAGTTTTTTTTTTCAAAAAGATCAATATTTGTTCGAAAGTTTTAAAAATTTATAAAGGTGCAAAGAAATACAAATGGGCATTCGAATGTCCGAAGTACGAAAAGGCAAAGACAAAATCTGTCGATACAAAAGAAAAACAACACAAAGAAAGAGATAACACAAGAAGCCAGACGAATCAACCAAACTGCAAACAGCAACGTTAACTCAAGTCGTAACTTACTAGAGCGCCTTTAGTTACTCGGATGCAAAGGAGAGTCTACCAGTTTCAAAAAGCCCTTCCCATGATTTTTATTGTCTGTTTTTTTGCGCCCCCCCCCGCAGCCAACCGGAGCGGAGACATAGAAATATCGGGAGTCCGTTACTATATGCGGGGGGGTGGGGGGGTTCGTCCGTCACACATTTTTTCGTAACAGATTTCTCAGCTACTAGTATTCGTAGTTTTTTTTTATATTTGGTATGCAGCTTCAGGTGGAGATCTCATATTATGGTGGGGTGCGTTTTCAGGTCTCTCGCTTATCTACTTCCTGTTTAACGAGTCAACTTATCTTTTTTTTTGGCGACTCAGGAATTCTGCTTTTGTTTTATTTATTTTCTTATTATGTTTTTTTTTTTAGGACCATGGGAAGCGAAAGTGATGGTTTGGATTTCTGTGATGAAGCGATAGAAAAAGTAGCAAAGGCAAATTCAGTTAAACTAGACAATACACAAATTCTGCCTGAGGTATCAGCCTCGCCGTGTGCATTTCATACAAAGACGGACAAAACAAGGAACGAACTGTTATATTTGACAAACCATCATGGTGGTCACCTGTCTCAAAAACGATTGAAACATAAAAAACCTGTATCTAACACATCTGTGAACAGTCGGATCCCTCGGATTCCAACAGACATTGATGTGGGAAAATTAGAAAGGGACTTGGATAAATATCCCAAATTTCCGTCAGCCCTCCCGGGGCACATGCCGTCAAAAGAATTTGTGATGACGTGGTTATTGCATGGATCAGAGCCTCATCACCATTTTCCAGACTTAACTACACCAAGAGACAGTAAGAAGCCGTCAAAACAAACTAAAAGACATAAACTAGGTGCTTTAAGAAATTCATACGTCAGCGAATAAATCAAAATTATTCATAGTTTTATTTATAACTTGATAAAACAATGCATTGTTTAAATCAAATGGTTTCAAAAGAGCCGGAAAATTTGGCACATACAATCCTCACCAACTAATTGTATCGAAGCTTGCCACGGTTAGAGAGAGTGTTGTGGTTTGACCCCTTTGTCGACGCATATTAGGGTGGTCATTTTTATAGTGGTGAAATCTGAATTACCCGTAGGAAACCACTGACCCATGGGCTGGTAACTTTTGAACCTAGTTATAAACAAGTGTCAAGCTATTTTTTTTTGGTCTCGCCTGTGACGAATAGTCCTGAAAATCGAGAGATAGATTTCATTTTCAGGCAGCATCGGCGTTAACTTTTTTGTTAAACTTTTTTTTTTGAAAATGAATTACTTAAAAAGTATAATACCTAGGCATCATCTGAATTTTGGTATATAGAAACTTGAGATTAATTGTGGTCTATGCAAGTGTGACTCTGATCCTGTTTTCGTACTTTTGTGGAAAATGATTTACCTGAAAAGTATAATACCTAGACTCCAGCCATTTAGTCTGTTAATAAATACACAATGTTATATGCACATGTCTGTCACCTTCTTTTGAGACTTTGAACTTACATTTTCATAGTTTGATTGTTGTGTTCAGTTTGTGCTAATGTCAAGTCATTCTTTACTGAACTATAGTATATAGACCCAATATAGTTGGTCCACGGGTCTTGTTGGTGTTGCATCAGAGCTTAACTGTTACAGCTATATCCCCATGTTTTGACCTTGGCTTTGGGTTTTCATTCGAGCAACTTTCTTAATAATAATTTTCTTTAATATTTTTAAAAATGTTCAAGTTTGATGTTTCATAATACCGTATTTTGGTTTATTTTAGCGATCGTACTGAAATCGCCAAAATAAAAACCGCTTAAATTTATAAAAAAATATGGGGGAATAATAGAAAATAATGAGATGTGGAATAAGTGTACGCGACACAGCCCACAATCAAGCGGCAATTCAGAAAAACCACAATGGACAACGGCCAGCAGCCTTCAACGAGGCCATTTGGCACTGCTCGCAATTGGCCCATGGTCTAACTAAAATCCAGTGCTGAAATAGTCACAGATAGACCCCCTTCTTAAACAAGGATCAGAGAACATAAAAAAGACAAGTACAAACGAAAGCTTTGTCAAAGATTCCTGGCTTAGGACAGGCACATATAATATGTGGCGGGGTTAAACTAGTTTTTGGGCCCAACCTTCCCCCTATCAATTTTCCAAGACAAAGCGCAAAAATAAACACACAATAAAAATCAAATCGATCAAAGTCCAATTCCACTAGACAGAACCTAAGACAAAAAAAAACAAACAAAAACAACAAGAACAAACAAAAGGACGGTAAAGAAACTCTCCATAGAACACTCACTGTTTCTGACAGCTAGCTGAGAATCATCAATCGACTGATGTAAAAAAATCAAACATATCGATTTTAAATCCGACACAACACTTCAATTTATACATTGAATGCAACATTTTTGAGTTTTATTGGTGTGTAAAAGCGTGGACCTAAGCACATTTTTAATGAAGCGCGGTAGCGCTTCATGTTGAAAATGTGCGCAAAGGTCAACGCTTTTACACACCAATAAAACTCAAAAATATTGCATTCAATGTATATAATTACATTCCGATAAAATTTATTAAATGTTTGCAAAGAAAATTGCACGAAATGCATGGTTTATCTTTTTTTAAATTACTTTGCGCAAGTCGTTGTTAAGGTTGCACGTGCTAGGGAGTTTTATCGAGAAATTAAACTGCATTATTGACCAATCGAATTAGAATGTAATTATACAATAATGATTGAAAGGTCTCCGGTAACAACATGATCACAGGTATCAGATTTAGCACAGTCGCATGACAAAGGAATATTCGTGTCTTGTTCTTCATCAGTTGTAGTTGTTGTATAGTTAAAAATAATGTTACGTGTAGGTTTCTATTATTTAAAAGATACAATAGGCGGTTCGGAAAAATAAGGTGGAATGAGATCTTGAATATTAGGGTCCATAAATATACTAGATATATTTATGAAGTCAAGTCCTCTATTAATGTAGGTTAATTTTATAAAATATCGAATGTGGTCTTCTGGGTTTTCAATTTTGGGAAACAGTTTATAGTAACAAAAAGAAGAGATGACGAGTGCACCTTCATATTATGGACTTGTATGAGACATAGTACTACATTCCAAACGGATACTATTTAATTTATAAATGGGTATTGAACATAATTTACAAAACAGATGATGACGTCCATTATTATACCCCCCACTTCAAAAGTGGGGGGTATATAGTGATAGGGGTGTCCGTCCGTCCGTCCGTCCGTCCTTCCTTCCGTTACACTTCAGGGTACCCATCTCTTATCCGCAACTCCTCCTAAACCCCTTGATGGATTTTCATTAAACTTACACACAATATTTGTGACATAATATAGATGTGCACCTACTATTTTAAAATTTGATCAGAATGATTTTTGGGGTTTCCCATAGCAAAACATGGACTTAGCCATTCGACTACATGGGGGTACCAATCTCTTATCCGCAACTCCTCCTAAACCCCTTGATGGATTTTCATGAAACTTACACACAATCTTATGTAGATGTGCACCTACTATTTTAAAATTTGGTCAGAACGATTTTTGGGGTTTCCCATAGCAAAACATGGACTTAGCCATTCGACTACATGGGGGTACCTATCTCTTATCCGCAACTCCTCCTAAACCCATTGATGGATTTTCATGAAACGTACACACAATCTTTGTGACATAATGTAGATGTGCACCTACTATTTTAAAATTTGATCAGAATGATTTTTGGGGTTTCCCATAGCAAAACATGGACTTAGCCATTCGGCTACATGGGGGTGCCCATCTCTTATCCACAACTCCTCCTAAACCCCTTGATGGATTTTCATGAAACTTACACACAATCTGTGTGACATAATGTAGATGCGCACCTACTATTTTAAAATTTGATCAGAATGATTTTTGGGGTTTCCCTAAGCAAAACATGGACTTAGCCATTCGACTTCATGGGGGTACCCATCTCTTATCCACAACTCCTCCTAAACCCCTTGATGGATTTTCATGAAACTTACACACAATTGTTGTGAAAAAATGTAGATGTGCATCTACTATTTTAAAATTTGATCAGAATGACTTATGGGTTTCCCATTGCAAAACATGGACTTAGCCATTCGACTACATGGGGGTTCCCTTCTCTTATCCACAACTCCTCTTAAACCCCTTGATGGATTGTCATGAAACTTTTACACAATCTTTGTAACATAATTTAGATGTGCACCTACTATTTAAAAGTTTGATCAGAATGATTTTGGGGTTTCTCTTATCTGCAACTCCTCCTAAACCCTTTGATGGATTTTCATGAAACTTACGCTCAATCTTTGTGACATAATGTAGATGTGCATCTCCTATTTTAAAATTTTATCTGATTAATTTTTTTGGGGGTGGGGGGTATTTATTTGTGAGCCGCGGCTCACAGTTTTTCTAGTTTTTGAAGATTTTAATAAGAAAGAAGCAGAGGTACTAATGGGGTATCCGAATGTCAAAAGTCCGAAAGGGCAGAGACAAAACCAGTAAACACCAACAAGAACAGGACAAAAACAGACAACATGTAAAACATGGAAACACAAAACAACTGAATATCAAATAACAACGCGAACTCCAGTCGAAACAAGAGTGAACTCGGTTGCTCCGAAAGAGTAAGCAGTTCCTGCTTGCTATAGCACACCCGTCGCGTCCAGATCAGTAATACTGGAGTCAGAGCGATGCTGTTTTCTTACATTACGATTTATTTTTTTACCATGCGACCGTTTGTTCCGTTTAAGAGGAATCACTAAATTCATGACATTTATGTTTGATGATCTAGATATGCTACCATGTCCCATGATGTTATCGTTAAGACCCAGAGGGTATGCTGTCTGTAATTTTTTGACCCAATCAAGTTCAGCAAGTAGTCTTTCTCTACGAAACTGTCTTTTACTTAAATTTAAATCTCTATTAATGAACTTTAATATATCTAATGTTGTGGTTATGTTTATGAAAGTGTTGATAAAGATAGCATTTATACTTTTTAAAGCAAAGAAAGCGATACAGATGTTCAGAAGTTCTTTTAGACAAACACCTACCAGTCTCCCCCACATACTGAATATTACAATTAGGTTCGGATCAAGTTATTAAATTAATTAAATTTGTTGTGCGTCAATTAACATCTTGCGCCAATTTAGTATAGAAAGTTCGTCCATTTATACTAGATGGTACAGTGGTGTTTCTGATTAACCTGATTTAGAATCACTATACAGGGTAAGACTTTAGGATATCCACGAAAAGAGCTATTAAACGTATTGCATGTGTTATGTAGATTGTTTTGTTGTTTGGTTTTTGATGATTGGACTGGTGGTTTAAAAGAATTTACGGTATGTGAAGTGTTGCCGGTTATATTAGATTGAAGGTTATTGTTGGATGTGGATATCCTAGCTTGTGGTTTTAAGTTGTTGTATTTTTTACCATTTCGTAAAATCATGATTAAGGTTGTAAGGAGAGAAAGGGATGTTCAATGACAAAACAGGACCGGACCGAAAAATATATGAGAATAATTTGAAACTTGGTTGGGTGGTTCAGTATGTCAAACCGTACATCCTAAACGATTTTCAGACCTGTCGGACATCTAAATCCTGTTTGGGACTTAGGCAGAGTGAAAATATGTGAACATGACTATGAAAATTTCCGTCAAGCTTTACTCAGGAACCTTCCTGTACATGAGAATGATTTGAAACTTGGTAAGATGGTTTAGTATGACAAACTATACTCCTAAGTGACTTTCAGACCATTCGGAAACTTGTTCCTGTTTGGGGCCAGTGGGGGCATATGGCCATGGACACATTTCTTCTTATTTTATGTTATTTTTAGTTTGTTCCTATCCTGATTCATAATATAGTTTCATAATAACATCAGTGTAACTTCCTTCATCATTAGTCAGGTAAACCTGATTTGGGGCAGACAGACAAAACAGACTCGACCAATATATAATATGGCACCATACTTTTCAAGTAGGGGCATATAAACATGATTTTTTTTTCTCTAAACCCTACCATAATCCTAATCAGGAGTCATTTGACAACACAATGAAAACTTTTGTAGAGCTGTAAATTTTTAAGAGCCTTTTTTTATCCATCAAATTTTTCTGTCTGCTATATTCTTGATTTATATACCTTCAAAGGTGTTTTTACCCTTACAATAGTGGCAATGTTTTTGTCTACTCAAAAATTGTAAAGCACACTCTAAACTACAATTATATCAAGTTTGGTTGCACTTGGTTAAAGAGACAGACAATAGATGTCAAGTGGTGGCAGTATCTCACAGAACCCTTCTGGTTAGGTGAGTTAGTCTCCTATGACACTGTTTCTAACATAACAACTCATCAGAGATGCTCTTGGCAAAAGGTTGGAATGGTCACAGTATAAGAGAGTAGGAGATTAGAGTAACTGAACCAAAGGTATGTATTAGTTTTATAAACCTAGAGCTTAAGATAAATGTTGTGATAAACCTTTATTGCAGCTTGCAATCAAATACTTAAACAGGGAAAGCCAAGATCAAAGCAGGTAAGCATGGAATCCTGTTCAGTTGTTTCATGAAACTAGAACTAGTGTCTTCATATTAAGAAAGCAACTTAAATGCCATATAACAAGAATTTTACTGCCAACAACACGGGTAAAGCATCAAATCTGTAATTCAAATGGCATAATAAACAGTAAATAAAAGTAAGTTTAACTATCATTTTAATCTTCATATTGGTAGGTAATATTACATTACAGCTAAATTCATTGATAATTACATACATTGTTATGTACAGTTGATGACAGGACAGTTTTATCAACAACAGAACCAAAGCAAGGATTTCATGTTAAACCAAATAGAACCCGTTATCTAATGACAGGCTTTGGTGAAGCAGGTATTGATGTTTAGTAATTCTGTTATAATCCTCGGTTTTAAAAATGAATATATTGTTATTAAGGTATAACACAATGTCTTGAACAGAGAACATTTTGTATCATTGTTTTGTGTTCCGTGTTTCAGTATTGAAGGAGAAACAATATGTGTTTATCACTACTGCACATTACATTATTCAAGCATTAAAAGGGTAAATTCAAGAAGACAAAGAAACATAATCAATCAACTGTTATGACAAGAACTTCATTTACACCTTTTCCTATTATAACCAATTATTTCCCCCTCTGCATTCACTTTTTCAAAGTCCTATTACAAAGAAAAAGAGATAAAACAAAACCACAGAAAACATGTGTATTAAGTATCATGCTGGTGACACATATTTTATACATCAGAATAAGTCTAAGAAGGAAAACACCACGTCACTTTCAGCTTAATATACTCACATGTCTAATGCTTAACAGGTGCTATTAATGCCAACTAATGCTATTAAGGGCAACAACCCTAAAAATTCATTCAATTTACATCTTTATAACCTTACATAAGGTAATTAGTACAATTGAGTATTTATGGCTGTAGAAATATTTCATATGTCAGCAACATTTTAAGTACCATTTGTTCTTGATGGCAAGCAGCTCATAGAGCACTATAAAGTAGAATGAACTGATTCCACAAAATACCCTCCCTTCCTGACCAGTCCAACATTTAAATAGCACTATAACTTATCACAGAGCTTCAGTCCGACTCAGATCTAAATGTCAATGATGAGGAGGTACAACTTTCTGAAGAGGCTGAAACAGAAAATATATCAAGTGGTAAGATAGATCGGTAACAAAAGCTTACAACCTTGAAGTTTTAAGTGATATTCCCTTGTATAATTGGATGTTTTCAATATTCCTGATTTTGTTTTTTAATTTACTGTCTGAAATTTTATCTAAATGGTATTAAGACTAACAATTTGACAAATGATTAAACCCTGTCCATTACTTGAATATAGGTAACTTGTACAAGTATTCGTTCAACTGATGAGATTTGTTTAATTTTGTCAAATAAGTTAGAGTTAAAGATGACTACCTTCAGTCTCAGGGTCTAAGACACTTCCATCTGATTCCTCTCTCCTTGTGACGGGTCCTTCATCAGAAACCCTGAAACATAAAATACCTCACTCATTTACATCTTCTTCAAACTTTGGTTATGATTAATGACATAGGAAAAATATAATTATTAAAATCATTGTCAAAGTTTACATGTGGGTGCTCAATGATTCCAACAACATAGAATTTCAATCTCCTCTGTTGTGTCTCTATAATGTTCATTTTGACACAAGGAAAGATTTGACAGCTCTTCATTTGTTTACTTGAAGGAAATTTCTCCAGGATTACTCAGAAATAAAGAAATAGAAACCAATTCTAAACTAGCATCTTAAACCTTGCTAGCAAAAATCTAAGTTCTTCATATATATTTGACAAACTGGCATAAAAGTTTAGTATATGCATCCTGAATTGGTTATTAATCCTTGTTTATAAAATCATACAAGCAACCTTCATAGTTACTAAGTTCAGCGCTCACAAAAAATTGTTGAAATTGAACACATGATGAAGGTCCTCTTATAACATGAACTAAGTAGCTATTAATTAAGGTTAGTTCAGAAATCATTTTTTATCCTAAAGCAAGAAAGAAAACATTTTTTCATCTAACCTTGATTTTTTTAAGGTGGCTTCATCTGGTGACGAGTCAATATCTGCTTTACGTTTTTCGGCAGCCTTTGGTTTACTTTCTTCTTCTCGAACACGGAGCTGTTGTATCCGCCAGTCCACGGCTCTTATTATATTTTCACTATCCTTCACATTCATCTGAAAAAAAAACTTCTATTTTTAAATGTTTGTTCATGTATTAAGTTAAATACAGAAAAGTTTATATTTAATAAATTAAATTTGGAAGGATGAAATTATTACCAATAACAGTACTTTTGTCTTTGCCAATATCACATCATCGACACCTTTAGGAAATAAAACCATGTGAAATGGATTTCCATGTTCAATGCCAATAAAAGATTAGTTATTTTGCAAAATTAAACCTCAAGAACACATTGCAAAACAGAATTCACACAGAACAGTTCTTTATAAAAACACTTCTCTTTCAGCTTACATTAATCAGAAAGACTTTGATCCCTTCATCTCCATCAGTAGCAGTTATCCTAAGACTTTTCTGACTGGCTCTCTCTATGGTCATCCCAGCCCAGATCTTGGTATTCAGTATAACTCGCAGACTGCCCTGTGTTCTCATAACTGTAAAATAACATTATCTTAAATTTGAAAAAATTCTGTCTGCGAAAAATAGTCAGATTTGGTCATCTGACGCATATTAATTGGTGTTTCTAACCGTGTATGTTTGACGCACCTTAAAAATTTATCTTGGCAATATTTTTATTTCATAATAAAACACACTAAATAAATAACTCACTAATATCATACATTTTAGGAAACTATACGTCTGACATAAAAAACGCATGTCTGACCGTGACGTATGTTTTAACAATTATTTGACATACGTTTAAAGTACAATTATACACTACGTCAGACACACGTTTTTACAATAATAATTCTATAAAGATTTGAGATCCTCTTGTTTTGCTTGAAAAAAATTACCCATGAACCCCTATTTTTTTTTCAAAAATATGAGCACTGAATATGCAGATGACAATTTTTAATGAAATTTCGTTTTCTCCTTCATTCTTTTTAGAAGGTATGAAGTTGCCAATAAGCAGCAATGCAAAAGCAATGAAAACTCTGGAGAATACCTTTTCCCGCTAAATTATAAGTACTTATATAAGGAAAACAAGCACATGGGCCTACGTTTTGTCTTGCTTACTTTGATAATTTAATCATATTTCTAAAAAAAATAATGCAATTCTATACATTTTTATTTACTTAAGGATGGAGGAGCAGACCCCTTTAAAACTAATACATTATAGATTTTGTTGACCACATGTTTACATCTCTATTAAATTAATAACATGCTCAAAAATAATTTATAAATGTAGTTCAGACATGTGAATATGTTAAATGAGCAACACGGACTTACAAAAGTGAAAGAGGTTGATCTTACCTAATCTAGAATGAAATTCGGTTCCTTCACCTGATGAACTTCTTAAATCATTCAACCGTAACAGTCCCCGACCCCTTTCTATCCAGTTTTGATTAGCACTATCAAATACAAATAATTTACCAGTCGCCTGCAAAAAATATAACTAGTACAGAATGCTTTGAATGTCAAAGTTAACGATCTTAAAATCCAGATATAGTTGAGTTATTGATCACTCAGTATACTCCTGCTAGTTGTTAACGCCAGCTCTATATTCTGAATGCTCAAAAAACTTATATAAGGTTGCAAACTTATCATCAAGTCACTGTGATTTTATAATTTATAATTGCTGAGAAAGCTGTCAAGAAAATTTCAACCATTTGAAAATATAGTAGATATACAAGACCTTAATCCGATGCTTGCAAAAAAGAACCTCAAACTGTCACTGTGATTAGTAGTTGCTGAGGAAACTGAAACAAAAGCTATGATGGGAACAGAAGGACAGACAGATGTTTATCTGTATATCCCCATCTTTTTTAAAGCAGATACTATAAATATGTAGAATGCATTTTAATGACACAGACACTAAATAAAACTAATGACTTAAACATATTCTAACACCCCCCATCACAGCGACTTTTGATACCTGTAAAACATTGGATTCTCCTTCCTCTCCTGTTTTTGTTTCAACTTCCTTTAATTCTGTTTTTCTTTCATATTTGGCCTGAAATTCTCTGGCTGATTCTTCTAAAGATTTGGCTTTTTCTGTAGAAATAATAACAGGCAAGTTTTTGGAGGGCATAACTAGCATTTGATGAAACTATTAAAATATGCCACCTGAACAAATTCTACGTCTTTGAAAAAAAAAACTGTCAACTGCCCTTTTCATAATTTTCAATATTTGACAATTCATATTTTTATAATTTACCTGAATGATATTTTAATATAAAGAGTCAAATAGTTATTGTCTGAAAAATAAAAATAAATAACCAGAATTGCTGTCTTCCAAGTAAAACATATGTTGCCTATTGTCAATACATTCTGAAGTATTTAGTAAACAGGAAGTAATTAAGAAACAGGCTTAAAATCTCTTGATACCATACCATAAAGGACAATAGAATAAACCTACAAACCAAATATGCAGAACTTGAGGCATGAAGCTTTTAAGCAAAATTTGTGGTAAGCTGCAAACAATAGATGACAGAAAATGCCAAATAGGCCTCATATATATTCCTTTGAAACATCTTAAAGAAATAAAGTTGTAGAAAACTAGAAAATGTGTCTATGAGCCACAGGATGGCCCTCCCGTTCTTGAAATATCATTGACCCTCAATGTATATTACCTGGGATATGGACCTTTACCAAGAAATTGATCAAAAGTGTTCATGTGTAAAATATAGGTCGCTGTGACCTTATTTCTGGTGTGTGGTGCCATGTTACCAAGACTCATAGAGTAGTGAAATATTATTGACCCCTAACATGTAGTATTCAAGATATGGACCTTAACCAAGAACTTAACCAAAGTCATTGATGTGTAAAATATAGGTCACAGTGACCTCATTTCTAGTGGATGGTGTCACCTTACCCAAGACACATCTAGTGGTAAAATATCATTGACCACCAACATCTAGTATCCAAGTTATGGACCTTAACCAAGAACTTAACTAAAGTCGTTCATGCATAAAATATAGATCACAATGACCTAATTTTTATTGGGTGGTGTCATGTTACCCAAGACACATCTAGTGGTGAAATATCATTGACCATCATTATGTAGTATCTTAGATATGGACCTTAACCAAGAACTTAACCAAAGTCATTCATGCATAAAATATAGGTCACAGTGACCTAATTTCTAGTGGATGGTGTCACCTTACCTAAGACACATCTAGTAGTGAAATATCATTGACCCCCAACATCTAGTATCCAAGTTATGGACCTTAACCAAGAACTTAACCGAAGTCGTTCATGCATAAAATATAGGTCACAGTGACCTAATTTCTAGTGGGTGGTGTAGCCCTACCCAAGACCCATCTGGTGGTGAAATATCATTGACCCCCAAAATCTAGTATCCGAGTAATGGACCTTAACCAAGAACTTAACCAAAGTGTTACGGACCTACGGACGGACGGACAAGGGTAAAACTATATGTCCATTCCACATACGTGGTCGGGCCATAAAAATACTAATACCCAACCACATAGGAGTCAGTGGCTCTTTTTCACCAAAAAATTAAAATCTTATACATTAATTTTACTATGAGTGTAAATTTGACACTCAAATTTTTGTTGGCAAACTTAGTTCTGGTCTACAATAATTACTAACCTACACATTTCCCGGCATCATTCTCATCATCTGAGGTGTCTTTATTCTGGCAGCCTTCTGCCCCTGGACTTGTTGATTGAAGGACACGGTCGGCTAAATTTTGACCAAACACAAACTCTCCAGAATTACCGTCTGATTCTTTTTTGTCTGGTGATGTCACACCCTATAATAAAGTCAAATAATTATTTGCATACATAATTGAACTTTTTTTTTTAATTTGGGTATAGTTTGGTAAGTTTCAAACGTGTTCTGACAGTGGTTGTAAAAATCAACTACGTGATGATAATCTGAATATATCACATATGTCTTACTTAATTATAATGGAATCTTGTCTCATACTGGTATAATCTTCAGAGTTTTGACATATATAAATATTTTTCCCTCCTTTAATTAAACTTACAGTCACTCTTTCATTTAAATTCTGACCAAATATAAATTCATTTTTCCCACCTCCATCATCTGTTGTAGAATCTGGAGCACTACAAGAGAGAAATGATATGATTAACAGTAGAGGCGGCTCCATAGCTCTAAATGGTCTGTTTTGAAATTTTCTGATTTGGCGGACCACAGAGCTACAGATTTTTCTCTAAATAAAAACATGCCACTGTTGTGATCCAACTTTGGTCGCATTGCTTGTGATTTTAAATGGGAACAAAGGTCAATAAAACTTGTCAATTTCAATGTGCATAACATTATCTAACCTTTAACCTCAAATTTCATACATAATTAAATGAATCCATCTATATATATATATCATCCAATAAGTTTTTGTTGGCAAAATGACACTTCTTTGTTGCCATCTTTTAATAAATTTTAAATTAAGTCCCAAGATCAGACATCGGATCAGACTACAGAAAAGGCATGTTCTAATTAAGGCTAAAATAAAAATTGAAGTTTCATCACTTTTTTTCTTAATTATTAGCTTAAGTTTGTTATAAGAACGATACTATTTGCTATTTTAACAATATCTAAATAATAGTATAAAATAAAAAATAAAATGTTTTTAGCATTTTCATTTTACCTCCCCTTTTTTAAATCCAGAAAACTTATCTTCACCTGAATAGACCTCTATGTTATAACTTGTCTTGCATGATCTCATTCTACCTTATTTGCATATCCAAATGGTGAGGTGACAGCACATTTAACCACAAAAAGAAAAATTACAATATTGAGCCTAATTTGAGTATTACAAAGGTAATGACCTTAGTGAGCATGCCCACATACCCCACACATTCCACTATTTGACCATTAAAATTAACCTTGAACTCATCAATTTTTGCCCCCAAAAATGTAATAAAATACATAACTACATATGTTATACATCTTGCATACCAAGTTTCATTAAACTCTGTTCAGTAGTTTCAGAGAAGTTGCTTGGGGTATAACAAGGTATTTCCCATTGAACATTACCTTGAAAGTGCTGAAGCAAAATAGTTTTCTTGTGTTACAAAATCTGTTGACTTGTCACCTGTTTCTTGATTTTCTTTTTGTTCTTGCTGTGAATCTGAAAGATAACATTCAATTCTAGAATTATAATGAACATATTTTTTATTATTATATTGATAATGAGCATATTATTGAGTTGGATTTAATGCATTAACAGAAAATGTTCAGTATAAAGAAATGTCGTCAAAGTTTTATGCAAAACTAAACAGAAAAACTTATAATAAATACATGGTAATTAAATTCATGTAAAGCAAGTGATAGGTAATCAGGTGTGGAATTAATGTACAGAACACAGCATCCATAAATCAAAAGCAACTCTGATCCCTGTCATGAAAAACAGAAATTTATATTAGTTTTTAGGTTTTCTTTATTATTTCAACAGAGAAATAAAAGAACTTCTATAGAAAATTACTTTATTCCGAGAATATTAATATTCATACATCAAATGTGAAAATCAAAAGAATACCTATTTGTAATTTAAGGTTTTTTCTCCTTCAGAAAAGTTTAAAAGAAGTATCATAAACACCTTGCACAAGTAAAGCTAACCCTTCCTTTTATACTACTGACCTTTCTGTTTAAGAGTTTGTACTTGAGCAGATAAAGATGATGGTCTCAGCAAACATTTTGAGGGACTTGCTGAACTGTCTGTTTTATTTAACATACCTAAAACATGTGAACCTTGTAAAATCAATTTCAAAATACTAGTACTTGTGTTACTGTGCATGTTTTTTTAAAGAAAGAAAAGAAAAGTTTAAAACACAAATTTAATAATACTTCTTGTTAATTTGCGACTCGAGACAAATATTTTCATTTTTAATGTGAGTATAATTACCGTCATGATAGTTTGTTTAAAGATTACATGTATGTACTTGCCAGACTGATATGATTGGTATACTTACCGAGACGAGATGGTGCCAGTATTGATGGTTTCTGGCCTCGTTCATCTGAAATAAATCATTCACAATAAATGTAGATTTCTTTAGTGGGTTTTGATATCAATAAACCTTTTTCATATTCCTAAAAATATTCTTCAGAAAAAATCCCCAAATCCTCTATAAAAATCCTTGATAAGAACTATAGTTTTTTTTTATCTGAGGTAATTCAGTCAGGAATTCATTTACTGTTTTTTTTTTAAATGGTTCCATTCAAAAAATACTTTTAAGATTTTGCTTGAAATCAAACAAACTTTTACATCTTAATGTAAAAGACAGCTGTGTTAAACTCCTTAATTCCTTAAAGTGTTTTCAAGTTAGTTGTCAAACATCAGGAAGATACAGACAAATGAAACAGAGGATATCACTTCATGTAGCAGGGTATAAAAGATAAAACCTTCAATTTTGCAGTCAACTTATTATTCCTTATTACAGTCAAATTCTGATAATTGATTAAGTATTGTGATATACCGGTACCTGATGAACTTGTTGGTCCTCCACCTTTAAGACCGGCATTGAATGACAATCTACTGGGAGTAAGATGGACTGAAAAATAAAGAAATCATATGTACAAATAAAACTTGATCTTTTTAGGGAGGATATGTATAGTGGTAGGTAGTTACATGTAGGTAGTTGATGAGCATTAGCAATATACTCCTAATATATCTATACAGTAGTATACAGGAAAAATATTGAGTAATGCATGAGCTGAAGTTGTGGTGTACAGATGATGTAGTCACAGAATCTAGAAAGTTTTGTAAGAATGAACCCAAATAATATTGACAGATAAAAATTACATGATGTTATTGTACTTATAAAATCAAAGAATATGGTGTTGCATGGTCAGAATATACAAAAGAGAACATCTGGTAAAATCAATCTTTTACTTATATATTTTATGTTCTCAGAGTTTGAATGCCATGTGGACAGGTTTGTAAACCTGATTTCTAAATTATATCAAATGTTTTATAGAGTTACCTTGAGAGTTGGCATGAGATGTAGATGATACCATTATAGAGTTACCTTGAGAGTTGGCATGAGATGTAGATGATACCATTATAGAGTTACCTTGAGAGTTGGCATGAGATGTAGATGATACCATTTTAGAGTTACCTTGAGAGTTGGCATGAGATGTAGATGATACCATTATAGAGTTACCTTGAGAGTTGGCATGAGATGTAGATGATACCATTATAGAGTTACCTTGAGAGTTGGCATGAGATGTAGATGATACCATGTCAGCTTTTATTCCTGGCCGAGGACCAAATGGATTAGGTGGGGTAGCAGCTGAAAAATGTACGTATATAATAACAACTTGTAAATAATCTTATCTTATTCTAGTTAGCGGATGTTTAGATTATACATGTCGTTCATTACATTTTGTATTAAATTGTAAATTATAGAGAAGTCTATATCTACTAAATTCTGGAATTACCACATGTCTTATGTCTTATGTACATCATGTACATGTATCTTAGTCTTTTAAATCTTACTTTGATGTGTCCTGGCAAAGAGTTAACTTATAAATATTGAATGAGGTTTGAGAATCTATTGATACACTTTAATTTTTGCACATTTCTGAAGGAACAATCTCATAGGTTGTAATTTTACCTTGGAAACCTGGTCTTGGTGCATCTTCATTCTACAAAATAACATGTTAAAGG
Source organism: Arcuatula senhousia (assembly GCA_963971305.1). Lineage (NCBI taxonomy): Eukaryota > Metazoa > Mollusca > Bivalvia > Mytilida > Mytilidae > Arcuatula > Arcuatula senhousia. Next base: position 4,048,267 of record OZ020303.1, read on the forward strand.
ACTAAGGTAAGGTCATATCATCTAGAGCGTGCTCTACTAAATATCTTATTGAATTTTTAGAGCTGCTTACATTTTGTAGGATTCAATGGCTGAAATGTTATTCATTAAAAATTATGCTCAACATCTATCAAAACTAGGTTGTTAAAAAAATAGCATAAAGACATTGTAGACTGTTGCACCTGCATGCTGCAACACTTCATGAAATAAAACATTTATAGTAAATGGGTACCAACAGTAAGTTATGTACATTGTAATCTAGTGATACTTTCCATACTTACATTACTTACTGCTTCATTTGTCTGATCAGAAGATGCCTCCTCAGCTTTATTGTCTGTTGTGGATTCTATCAAAAAAATAAAAATATTTTAAGATTTGCATATCAGTGTACAGGGGTTGTCAAAAATAATAAAAAATGTCTCAATTAATTATTTTTTCTGAATCAGCCTAATCAAATAACTTTTTTGTCAATGAAAAGTAATTATTTATGTTTATATTATTTTCATTACTTTTGGGGCACTATCAGACATGTCAGAAATTATTTTTAAAAGTCAATTTCAAACCATCTTATCAATTAAGGTACATACCATTCTGTAAATCAAATAGTTGTTAATTGTGCATTGAAGTTATAAATCTAACAAAAGTTTGAACCAAAAAAAAAGTTTGCAGTACTGAATATCCTTTTTTGGAATTTTCAGGAAATATATGTACATTAACTACTTAAGTTTCCCAATCAAGATATTTTCTCCTGTTCAGGAGACAGTATAATCTACTAATTTGTATTAAAGTCTCCTGATTGGGGAATATTTTTTAGCTGAAATATCAACAATTTAGGAGTATCAGTAGTTATGTTATGACAGACATGTTAACTCTCCCGATTTCAAGACCCTATCTCCCGCCTCCCAAATTTATGCCTAAAATCTCCTGGTTACTGATTTTCTATCAAAAAAATGAAATTGTCCTTACAGAGTTACAAAGATCAAATGCAATTAAAATTACATGTACTTGTTGATTAGGTAATAGATCATTTGCAGAAAATACTATTTTTGTTCTATATACAACAATCTTTGAAATTTAATTGACATAAATAAGAATCAGTAAAATTTCAAAAAGATATCTCCATCTATTGCTGGAAGACCAATCGCACATAGCTATAGTGAGTCTTGTTTTTAAAAGTTGCCGCAGTGGCTTTTCAGCTATAAAACCCATCTATCAAAGATTGAGAAATGTTTTGAAGATGAATGTACCTGCTGATACATCATTACATGTAATTCTGCTAAAATTTTCATTAAATAATAACATAGACCTGTAAATAAATAGATTTGCAAATTGGTGAAATCTCACAATATCTCATGCAAATAAACGAGAATTCATAAAAAAATAAACAATTTGAAAAGAACAACTTTATACTGTAATATCTCAAAAACTTTAAGATTTTAACATGATTCTTTTTTACAGCCATCCTTAAATGTTTTGAGATTTTTTTATGTGTTAAAATAATCTTTGTAACCTTTAACACTTTAGAGGAGTTTCAAAAGAGACCATACTACCCTTATTTTCATGAAAATACAATATTTTACAAAATTTTCGTAAAGTTTTCACTTTAAATTGTCACAAAAAGTTTATTTCTCAACCAAATTAAATGATTTTTTTTTTACACAGATATTCTTTAACCTTTTCTCTATTTGATGCAGTTTATTCTGATTACAGTGAAACTTCTCTAAACCGGACCCCCTGAAAACTGGCGACCCCTATAAACTGGCCATTTCAAAAAGTCCCTGCAAATTCTATTAAAAGTCTATGTAAATTTTCCTCACAATACCGGCCACCCCTCCAAACCGTACACTGGCCACCTTTTTGAACTTTCCCTTCATTAATCAAGTAATTTAAACCCCTGAATACTGGCCAAACCATCAATGCCATAGGCAATAAAGTTGTCAACACACAAATTATAAAAGCCGGTGCATTTCATTTGAGCGAATTGATATTTCAATTGAGCGAAAAAAAAGTTTCATTTGAGCAAAATATTTTTTTCATTTGAGCGAATTTTTCTACAGGTAAATTACAGGTAAATTTTGCTTTTACAGGTAATTTTTTAGAACATTTTCCTTAGTACTATTAAGGAAATATTTGTAGATAGAACAAATATGTAAACAATATGTTTATTAAAATAATTTTTTACATGATAAAATAAAAAGCTACGCCGAGCGCAGCATGATACGACCGCAACAAGTTGAACCCTGTTCGTTGGAGGCCCAATATGGATAGTCTATTACTTTTGTCACATGAAGCCCATGGTGGACTTACAAAATTTTTTGACACATGCATCCTGTGGTGGACTTTAAAATGCATATTTGACACATATGTACTTACTTAAACATCTATGATCTAATACAAAAAAAAGCCTTATTTATATTCATGTATTTTAAAATTGACATTTTTGCCCCTTTGACCCCTAATTTCTCAAAAATTTTAAGAGAAATATTGCAAATTAAGACAGAGATTTTCATAAGGAATCCAATGAAAAAAGATTTTGAAAATTGGACCAACATTTTAATTTAATGAATAATAAACATTCTACATCAGTTTTGTCAATACACCTGTTTTAGCCCCTTTTGACCTTTTTTTATAAAACAACAGGGGCCACAAACTCCAAATTCAATACCAACATTTATTTAGTGTATTAAAACTTCATAAAAATTGGCTGGCCCACTTAAACTTAATTTTTGGTATAAGACTATTTACCTTGACAAACTTTAAAAAATTGTGTTTTTTGCCCCTTTGACCCCTAATTTCTCATAAATGGTTAGAGATATCGCAAATCTGATTGAAAAACACAGGCAGGGATTTTTCCAAGGATTCAAAAGAAAAAAAAGATTTTGAAAATCGGACCACAAATAAAAAAGTCGATTTTTTGGGTGTGGCCCCTTTTTTGACCCCCTATAGCAATGTAACGGTGCAATTTTTATCAAAACCAGTGACACATTTAGTTGACAGAATTTAATGATGAACTCAATAAAAAAGAATTTTCAAAATTGAATGAATAATAAACATTCTATAGCAGTTTTGTCAATACATCCATTTTAGCCCCTTTTGACCCTTTTTTTCTAAAACAGCAGGGGCTACAAACCCCAAATTCAATACCAACATTCCTTTACTGGATATAATCTTCATATTAAAACTTCATAACAATTGGCTGGCCCGCTACAACTTTATTTTTAGTATATAACTATATGCCTCAACAGACTTTGAAAAATGGCGTTTTTGTCCCCTTCAACCCCTAATTTCTCAAAAACGGTTAGAGATATTTCAAATCTGATTGAAAAACGCAGGCAGGGATTTTTATAAGGATTCTAATGAAAAAAAGATTTTGAAAATCGGACCACAAATAAATAAAAAGCTTCGCCGAGCGCAGCATGATACGACCGCAACATGTTGAACCCTGTATGTTTTAGGCCTAATATGGATAGTCTATTGTTCTGGACACATGCAGCCCATGGTGGACTGACAAAGGTTTTTGACACATGCTTCTCTGATGGACTTTCAACCCAGGGGCTAAAAATATAAATTTTGAATGTTGTATTCTACTCTTTAAAAGAATAATGTTTGAAGAAAAAATTAAAAATCGAACCAGAATTTTTTTAAAATTATGATTACAGTCCAAAAAATTTATTCTTAAATTTAGAATCGCTACCTGACAAGAATAAATTTGCAAAAAAAAATTTCAAAATCGGACCACAAATAAAAAAGCCCCATTTGGCCCCTAATTACGTAATAGGGGGAAAAAGGGGGGGTCGCAAAAATTAATTCCTAATTTTGTATTCGCTATTTGACAAGAACAAACATGCAAAAAAAATTTTCAAAATCGGACCAGAAATAAAAAATTTCAATTTCGGCCCCATTTGGCCCCTAATTACGTAATAAGGGTAAAAGGGGGGGAGTCGCAAAAATTAATTCTTAATTTTGTATCCGCTATTTGACAAGAACAAACATGCAAAAAAATTTTTCAAAATCGGACCAGAAATAAAAAAGTTTCGATTTTGGCCCCGTTTGGCCCCTAATTACGTAATAGGGGGAAAAAGGGGGGGGTCGCAAAAATTAATTCTTAATTTTGTATCTGCTATTTGACAAGAACAAACATGTAAAAAAAAAATTCAAAATCGGACCACAAATAAAAAAGTTTTTATTTTGGCCCCTTTTGGCCCCTAATTACACAACGGAGAAAAAGGGGGGCGCAAAAATTCATCAGGTTCATTCTTTTATTGTAAGAAACATTCTTGACAAATTTCACAGCAATAGGCCAACTAGGACCAAAGTTATGGTGGAAACAAGTAAAATATTTGAATTTTTTCCCCTTTTGGGCCCCTAATTTCGAAACAAAAAAAGGGGGGACCCCCAAAATCAATCCCATTCATCCTTGTATGGTAAGGAACATCTCTGTCAAATTTCATAGTAATTGGATAACTAGAACTAAAGTTATTGTGGAAACAAACAAAAAAGTAGTATTTTTGGCCCTTTTTTGGCCCCTAATTTCTAAACGAAAAATGGGGGGACCCCCAAAATCAATCCCATGCATCCTTTTATGGTAAGGAACATCATTGTAAAGTTTCATAGCAATCGGATAACTGGAACTAAAGTTATTGTGGAAACACTAAAAAGTTAACAGACAACGACGACAACGACGACGACGACAGCATCATACCATAATACGTCCGCAAATTTTTTGCGGTCGTATAAAAAGTCAATTTTTTGGGTGTGGCCCCTTTTTGACCCCCTATAGCAATATAACGGTGCAATATATATTGAAACCGTTGACACATTTAGTTGACAGAATTTAATGATGAATTCAATAAAAAAAGAATTTTCAAAATTGAATGATTAATAAATATTCTACAACAGTTTTGTCAATTCATCCGATTTAGCCCCTTTTGGCCCTTTTTGCTAAAACTGTAGGGGCCACAAACCCCAAATACAATACCAACCTTCCTTTAGTGGTTACAAACTTCATTTCCAAATTTCATATCAATCGGTCAATATTTACTCAAGTTATCGCACGGAAACCAAATGTCCACAGACGACGACGACGACGACGCCGACAACGACGACGACAACATCGCCATAACATTATACGATCGCAAAAATTTTGCGGTCGTATAAAAAAATCTGTCAGATACCAACTTTAAAATGTGAGCACTATGCGTTAACGTCTAGACTGACTTTATCATTTTACAAGTCAACGCAAGCAACAAATTTGTACCTGAGCAGCTTAATAAATTCGAATCTAGTATTTTGGTCACTAGAGGTCAACAGTGTATTTCTGAAAATTAAGTGTCTATCGAAAATTCAATCTTTCTAATAGATAGAAATGAAAAATTAATGAAATCAAGGTACTGAAACTGTGAATCAAATGTTTGTTCCACAACCACTACATCTGATTTAATATAAATAATAAAATATTTTAAATGTTATTGAAGTAAAGCATATATATGCAAGTTTAAGTCCTCTTCTCTCTATCTCTCTCTCTTCGTACAAATTTTTAAGTCATTTACCTATATTTACCTGGAAAAATATTCGCTCAATTGAAATAGAAAAATTCGCTCAAATGAAAACAGGGGCCATTTTCAAATTCGCTCAAATGAAATGCGCCCATAAAAGCAAATTAAAGAATTTTGAAGCCCTTCTCAAGTCAATTTTAATCATTATGTAAACAATTAATTTAAAATGGTTATTAAAAGGATTTATGGAATTATTAATTGCACCTTTGTAAGTTATTGTGACATAATTTGTTTATTCAAATCTTTCTTTCCAAGCTGATCAAAATATTAATTGTTAGGCAATTTTATCATGTAAATAGGAATAAATGAGCTGAAAATAATTAATGGTATGAAAAATAGTCTTTTGAAATTATTTTCAAACTTGATATGCAATTCATTTTAATTTATGCCAGACTGAGAAAGTATTTTGAACCAAAAGTGTTGTCCATATTGTAAAACTGTCTGATCTTTAAATACTCATTTTTTTAAGCTTTACTACAAATCAAAGTTAATATCAAATAAAGATATAAAATAAATAAACATAACCTTATTTTTGAATGTTACTGAGACGGTGATCCAAAAGTATAATATAAAGAATATATACTCTAAGAATTTAAGATCAATATATTTTGCTCATGGATTGTATTAAGGTGACACCCACAAAACCGGCCACCCCTCTAAACTGGCCATTTTATATGGTCCCTGTGGCGGCCAGTTTAGAGAAGTTTCACTGTAATTCCATAGAAAAGCAAAAAAGTAGTTTAAAAATTAAACTAACTCTCATTTATCAACCAGTGATATTTTCACACATATACTGGACAATTAACAAGTTGCAAATCTATTGAATATACAGGTCTATGATAATAAATACATGTACAATTTATCTTCGGACCATTTCAGACCAATAGGTGACTACATGACAGCAATAAAAAAAAATGCTAAAGCATCCAGCAGATATTAATTAAAATTTAAAGCCATTTTGAAGTTTTACATAGTATGTCGATAAAAGTCTCCCTGAGGGCTTCTCTGAAAAGCAACTTGTCTGGTTATGAGGAAATTTAACGGTGATACATGTATGATGATTTGACCAATAAACTTCACAAATAGCCTAACTGCTAATTGTACAAACAGTTTATATGGGTAACCACTGCCTTTAAAATAAAGAAAACTGTCACATGGTGAAAGACCGGGGTGAAAAAAAAACGGGTAGCACGAATTACCGAAAACCAGAACGATTTACCGAAAACCAGTATTAATTATCCGAAAACCACAATAAAACATGGTTCAAGTGTGAAATAATGATTAAAAAATGAGTTATTAGTCTATTTGAACCTATTTTGTTTATCAGTGTCTTTTTAAACTAATATAAAATAGATTTCTTTTTACTGCACTACTCATGAATCGTACAAATTATAATGGGTGGCCAATCTGCATTTCTCAAGGCTTGTGACTTGCAAGATATTTTATCTTGGCTGCAGTAAGTATTGGTTTAATCATATAATAGATTTTCATATAAAATGCTACAAAATATAATTAGCCCATATTACCAAATTGATTTATTTACACCTTTCGTCAACAACACAGAGGAGCAACTTAATCAGCCAATATTTTGCTTTCTTAAAAAATAAACGGAACAAAAACAGGTAGGTTTTATAAATAAATCAGTTATAAATACAGAAATAACATTTCAATAACATTTCAGATCGGTTTTCGGACACATTTATCTGATTTTCGGTAAATCCTTTATGGTTTTCGTAAAAGGGTGACTCTAAATGATGCCCGGTAATGCCCATAGATGCCCGATGATGACCAATCATGCCCAAAGATGCCCGGAGCTATATAAAAAGGGATTTTAATAAAATTTTATCTAAATATGGTATTTTATAGTATTATTAAGTGTTTTTTCCAAAAAGAATTTTCAAAAAATGTTATTTTATTAAAAAACGAGGCACTTTTGTTTTTAACTTAATGGCCGCCGCCATGAAAATGAAGACCGGACAAACAATGGGCAGTCCGGAGATAAATGATAGATAATATCAATATAAAACTTATGTTTTATGTGAATTTAATTAAATTCTAACATATTGTCCAAAAAAGTTGTTAAAAAATGTTTAAAAAAAGTATCTTTTTAACTTGTTGACTCCCATACATATTTTTGTACCTCAGCTCCGTACATTTAATGTAAGGGAAAGTCCGGAGCGAAATTATAACTAATATAAACTAAAAAAAAATATTTAATGTTAATTGATATCATATTCTAACATATTTTCCCAAAACAAAGTTAAAAAAATTATTATGAAGTTGAAAAAAGGTCCCTTACGAGTTGCATATTCATACCGAAGCTTTGAAAACGAAGTCCGTAAATTCAAGGTGCAGTCCGGAGCTAAACTATTCATAACATCAATTAAAAATATCTAATTTTTGTTATTTTACATAATATACTTACATATTCTCCCCAAAGTAAAATTAAAAAAAAAGTTGTTTAGTTTAAAAAAGTCACTTTTAAATTGCCGATTCTATCCTCCGCCTTGACGAAATGAAAAAACGAAGTCCGTAAATTTAAAGGGCAGTCCGGTGCTAAACTTTTCTTAAGGTTAGTGAGGACACCAGTCATGTGACCAAAAACAGCTAAAAATGCAAAAAACAAGCGCAAATGTCACAAATAACTTGTAACTTGTGTTAAATAGTTTCATTTCATAAAACTTAATAAAAATAAATTGATTTTAATTCAAGTAAAACAACAATTCCTTCATAAATAAAATTTTCAAATAAAACAAGGGAGATAATCCACGTGAAAAATAACCAAAAAATTACAAAGATTTGTATTGTAGACAGAAAAGTAAGCTGGTGACCCCCAGTTTTTATTGTTTTATTTTAAAATATATTGTATTTCATTGATTTTTATCAAATAAAAAAAAATTTAAATTCGTGGATTTTTTCTGCGACAACATTTTATGCTAATTATTTGGCCTTTCCTATATAATCTATAGTAATTTTGGAAAACTTTGAGCCTAAATTTTGGGAAAACAAGCATGGAAAGGGGGTCCAATATTTTTACACAATATAAAGTATAAACCTAATACTAATATATCAAAAAATTGGACATTTTAAATTCGGCATTATTTTGGGGGTCAGGTGTCCTCACTAACCTTAACATCAATGAAAAATGTCTATAATTTGTTATTTGACATCAGATACTTACATATTTTTCTCAAATTAGAATGAAAAAAAAGGTTTTAGTGTAAAAAAGTCACGTTTAAATTGCCGATTCTAACCTCCGCCTTGAAAATGAAAAAAACGAAGAGTTTACTTGTAAAGTTTTCATATTTTCATCAAATATATATATATATATATACTGAATTGTCCGTTATGTCCAAATACAATATATAAGAAGAAAGAAGAATATAATCTTATAATCGTGGGAAAAACAACAACAGTAAATAACCAAAGAGTTTAAAAGGGGCAGCGTTTCTTTTTTCATCTAAGTATGAGACTTTAAGAAGTCTTTCTTTTGTTTCATCGTAAGCTGTTATCTAATCCTTATAATTACAAATTAAAACAGAACGGCTACATGACCCAAATCACTAAAGTTTAAAATTAACTTGTAAAGCCTTCATAAGAATTATAATTGGACATTTATACCCGAATGATATCATTCTGGACAAAGATTCTTTAGGCAATGAAAATAAGATCCCCGCCGTTATTTTCAAATACATGAAATACTTACACCATGAGTCAAATTTCCGATCTCGATGGATGGAAAAAATATTCTTGACAACTGCGGACTGTCTTATCTTTGGATTCATCAAACTACAGCAGCGAATATAAAGGAAGTTATACAACAAAGACTACAAGATCAATTCAAACAGACGTGGCATGGAAATATTCAATCGTCCCCTAAAACTATACAAGGAAACTCATAACTTTGAAAATTATCTCCACAAACTTAGTGATAAAGACATTGTAACACTTACAAAATTCAGGACCACAAATACCAAGCTTCCAATTGAAACTGGACGATGGCAGCACATACCGAGAGCATACATGTGACGGATCCGTGATGACAAAGCTGGAGATTTTGATATTTTTGGCTGGAGATTGGACAAAAAAGCGGGAGATTTTCAACTTTCACTAAAATTGCATTTCAATGTCAATTGAGGGCGTTTGCGTGTGCCAAATATGCATGGCTTCACTGATTAATCTCAAACTGTTTATACATTATCATCAGGTCAATTAAGGCAATAAACCATCAATTAACACCTTTACCTGTTAAATTAACATCTACCTAATTGACAAACCCCTAAAACACTGGAAATGTATTATGATTGAACAATTAAAATGTTTATAAAACTAGATTTTTTTCATGTCTTGAAAAAGCGGGAGATTACACAAAAAGTCGGGAGAACGGGAGATGGATCAAAAAGTCGGGAGATTTTGTCTCCCGGCGGGAGAATCACATGTATGCGAGAGATGAAAGATTATGTCCCCTTTGCAACTCAATTGGTGATGAATATCATTATATTATGAATTGTGCTTCCTTAAATACAGAAAGGAACAAGTTCATTGATAGGAAATTTTTTGACGAACTGTTATGTCATCAAGTTTAAATATATAATGAATCAACAAAAGCAATCTAAGCTTAGAAAACTATTTCAATTCATGGATTCTCTCTAATAGGTTATCCCCGAAACATAAGAGAATTCTAGTGGATCCGTCCCTAAACTTGTCCGTCCCCTAGTTGATCCGGCCCCAAGTAGATCCGTCCTTGGTTGATCCGTCCACTAGTTGATCCGTCCTCTAGTAGATCCGTCCCCAATAAAACATATGTAATGTATGTGTTATGCATGTTAAAAGTTGACGAGTATAGGCACATATTTTAGACTTGTGCGGCATATATATAGTAACTTAATTACGTGTTTAAATTGCAAGTTAACTTGTTAATTTGGAGAAAAAGTTTATAAATGTGATTTCAATTGATAAATGAAGTGTTTTGCGTGCAAATTTAGGTTCATCAATAAGAAATGATCATTATTGCATTATTAATTTTCAGGTCTGAATTCGAACCTTAATTTAGCGTGGTTTATGTAGCAAGTCATTTCAGATTTTTCTTATAGTTTTGATACTTTAAAAAGTTTTAAAGACGGACACATACGATGCCGTCAACATTTCCACGCCGTCTGAGGATGAGAAGTAACATTTTCGATGACCAAAAACCTATAGAACACTCACTCTGATATGCTCATTTCAGTGTGGTATTTGCACGATATAGCGCTTTTATTCTTTTACTTTGAATTTTTATGCAGGTATTGTGTTTTAACATATTATTAAGTCGCCCAAAACAAAATTTTGGTGACTAATTGTTTTTAAATTACCCCGTTTCTTATTATTTTTTATTATATGAATTATTCATTTTCTTGTAAAACATACTTTTATTTCATAAATGTAAACATTTTACCTTTATTATTGGTGCAAATGAAACATTTATGAAAAGGCGCAAATGAAGTATGATTTGTGGCGCAAGTGAAATATATTTTTGGCACAAAAGAAATAGTAATTGTCAAAAAACAATGCACCGGTTTTTATCTATATTGTCCCTAGCTTCCGATTGTAAATGTAAAAAAAATGACTATATTTGTATTGTATCCTATTTCAACTTCAAAAGGAAAAAAGAATGTTCCGAACTGTAGTGTTAAAGAAGCCATACACATCTCGTGTCAAGGGAATTTAATATTATAATAGTTAAAAGTTTTTACAACGGTTTGTTGAATAAACATGTTGGTCATGTTGGTGACAGAGCACAATCATGAAACACCTGACAAAACACTGATCCAATTTTATCAAGCCAATTAGCGAAAAGTGAAATTAATTAATGGTTTTCAAAATTCTCTTCTTTTTATGATAATAACCATTTCTTAAAATTCTAAAACATAAAATACTAAGTAATATGTAATCGTTCTTGAAAAAAGACTATATTTCTTTTTATTTTAAAATGGGGACGGACCAACTAAGAACTAGAGGCCGGATCGACTAGGGGACGGATCTACTGAGGACGGATCAACCAAGGACGGATCAACCTGGGGACGGAACCACCTGCGACCACATAAGACGCTCTTTCATTTGACATTAACCCCATCAACTGTACAATGTTTTACTAATTATGCAAATGTTTTTCTGTATACCTTTGTATCAACATCGGTGAAATCAGAATAAAGTGATATATACATAAGTTGTTTTTTTAATCGGCAAACTCTATATTTTAGACAATGGGGAATTGTATTTATAATAACTCAGAACATTGAATACAAAATGTAAAATATATACATTCAGTGGACATAAAATAACTTAATATATAAATAGTTTATTAATATAGACAATAATTTATCTCCGGACTGTCCATGGTTAATCAGGTCTTCATTTGCCTGGCGGCGAATGGGACCTGGGGATATAAAAGTGACTCGTTTTTCTACTAAAATATTGTTTAATTCTGTGTTTTGGGGAAAATATGCAAGGATATAATATAAACTAATATAAATTATAAAAAATTTGATCAATATTGTCAATATATAATCTCCGGACTGCCCCTTGTTGTACACGTGTCTTCATTTCCCTGACCGCGGTCGGTGAGGTCAAACAAAATTGTATCGTTTTCTATTAAAATAATATTTTTTTCTATTTTTTTTTTGAGAAATAAGCTTTTATTAGTATAAGCTATCATAATATAACACAAACAATATAAAAATCCTCTTTATTTAGTCCTGGGCATCTACGGTCATCATCTGACATCTACGGGCATCATTTAGAGTCACCGGTAAATACCAAAAAAAAAACTATCGGACTCATAAAAAATTAGCCATTCAAGAAGCGCTTTGTTTAAAGAGAATGCTATCAATTGTGCTCAAACAACATATTTATTCTAAAGACACTAAGCTAGAGGAACGCAAGCTCTGTTTAACTGGTAAAGTTTTGTAAAAACATGAATAAATTTGCGATAAAAAATGTAAACAAACGAGACGGACATGGATGACAGGTGTTTGGATTCATTTTTTTATTGTTGAAACCCATATTATCACACTGAAAGGGACTTAAACTCAAACAAACGTATCTCTCATTTGTTTCTTTTGTTTTATTTGGTTACATTGCGCTATATTTCTTGTAATAATAAGAAAAATATATCATTCGCGCTCACCTGGATAAATATCCGCCATTGTTGCCGATTTAAAGGGAGTTAACTGTAGAAATTTTAACGACCACACAAAATGCGCCAGTAAAAGGCAATAACTTTTTGGCCAATATTTTTATATTTAGGCAGGAAACTTTAAAATAAATATCTTAAATTAAAGTTACTGTTAAGGATGTCAAAGGAAAATTTAATAGTTCTATATACACTTAGATTAAAAGATGGCATTTCAATGGGCACAAGATGTGTCCCTCTCCACACCAACTTTATAGCTAACCTAATAAATGCAAATAAATAAGCTTATCCATAATCAGGACCACCTGGTGATAAATTATACCTTGATAGTATCACTTTGATTAACCCATTAAACACTGCATGAAGATGCTTCATGTAAAAGACTTTAAATTTACTTGAACTTTCATTATATACTTGTGCGTAATAGTGCATGAGATATGAAGTTGATGAAAACTCTTAAATGCAATTAAATATATGCACTGTTAAATGTCAAGGTCACTGAACATGAAAGTTCATTGCAAAATGATATTGTACATGTTGAAGACAGAGATACTGATAGAATTCTTTTCAAACTCTAGGAATTTTGTTGTTTTGGGTTATAATTCTACATTCTTTTCCAAAACATCTTTCAAAGATAAAATTTGTTACACACTGGAACAAGTTTGCAGTATGCTTGATTTCCTCATTGACAACATATTTGTCACCTTCAGAGGAGAGATTTTTCAACAACAAATCAGCATTCCAATGGGCACAAACTGTGCTCCTCTCCTCTCCGATTTGTTTTTATACTTTTACGAGACTGAATTTCTTCAGGGACTCGTAATGAACAAGAAGATGAATGAATCTAACAAGAAGTGGCTGAAAATTTACAACAAAAGAAGGTCTCTGACCTGGCAAAACATAAGACCTTTGATCTATTGAATTCAAAATCAAAACAAATAGATTTCTGCTTTACCTCATTTGCTTTAATGTTTGTAAGATTCATTAAATTCTATCAAGATGTTCAACAGTTATGCTACAGAAACCAATTTCACTCAAATCTTTTAGTTTTTCAAAATTTGTGGCATTAACCTATGACCTACATGTATTGACCTTCATGACCTAATAGGCTTAAACCTTTTAAATGTGTTAGTTTAATGAAATTCTATTAAAGGGTTCAAAATTAATGCCTTAAAAACAAATTTCACTCAAAATTTTCAATGCTTGTGACCTTGACCTATAACCTTTTAACCTTAAATCAATAGGCTACTCCCTTCATTTGTGTAAGTTGAACACATTTAAAAGTAATGCTCTAGAAACCATTTTGGACAGAAAGAAGGATGGAAAGCCGAAATGATTAGTCTTCTGCTTTCACAGAAAGAATGGGGGGGGGGGAATACAATGCACTTTTAATATGGCTCCTTCAAAAATACAGTGAAACAAACAATAGTGTCAATATATTTATTTACTGTAAATGTTGAATATATGGCAGATAATTACAAATGTTACCTCAGAGTAGAACATTTTATACACATGATGCAAAGATTATTGACACAGGGAACATATTTGTTCTGAAAGTACATATATCATTCAAACTTTCATATTCTTTCATTTAATGCCTTAACACGTCTTTGCTTCTATATTAGCAATTGTATCATAATCAAAATATTTTTATTTCATTCTCAGTTCATAGCTTATCAAAAACATTTCATTCATATTTTTTACATCTTAGAATGTCAAAAGTACTATTATAATATTTCTACTTTGTATATTGCATTTTAGCATGCGGATGGTTTACAATTCCTTGTCTTTTGCACACCTATACAAATTTTGATAGCAAATAAACAATTTTTACAAGTCAACAAAGGTGATACAAATGGCACTGATATTGTCCTAAACAAAATACTCTTAACAAATGCTAAGCTGACATTTATGGTGGAAGTTAAGATGTTATACTGTCTAGAGGTGTCCATTAAGCTGACATTGGGGGTGGAAGTTTGGATGTTATACTGTCTAGAGGTGTCCATCTTGATATTTCTATTACTTCAAAGACTGTCTAGAAATAAAAGAAAATACCAAAATGTTAAAGCTACATGGCAAAATGATAAAGCTTTATTGCAATTAAATCAATGACAATGTACAGATGATTGTAAAATAATAATAATGCGAAGTGCAAGCAAGTATATTAATGATACATACACTTCATAATGGACTCTATTTTGAGAAAAATTAAGTCCGATTATCTCCCCCTGAATGATATATGAAAGCAATGGAATTTATTTATGTTACAGATGTATTTTATTTGATTTAAGTTTAATAACGTAGCTATAGACTTATATTTAGGTAAAGTCACAACATTAAACTCCACAGACAGTCAAAGTTTCATAAAAATCTATCAAGTGGGTTAATAGATAAATTGCACTTGAAATCTCTATATTGAGAAATAATATCAAATATATTCATAAAACTTTTTTTTAAAGGTAGAAATGTATGGTCTACTGGGAATTTTCACCTGTTTCTTGACATGTTTAAATAAATTCTATATTTTTGAGTAATGATCGGTGTATTGTGTTTATCCTGTAATCATTATAAAATACTTAGTTTTGCTATAAAAGTGCTAAATCCACTGATTTCTAACTGGTTCTAAATTTTGCGGATAATGAAAGCACACAAATGAATAAGAAACCAATAAACAACTCAAGTTTCTGTCAAATTGTTTACAATAGGTACAAGAAGCTTTATTTAGATTGGTATCCAAGATTACATTTTGCTTTGTTGGACTGTTGGATAAAAAGAATAATAATTATCTCCCCTGAACAAAATCAAAAATTAAATAACTTCATTCATTTCAAATTACATCTAATACCCTATGGGGGGACCACTAATCAGGCATGGGGCGAATTACATTGCAATGTAATGCATTGAATTACCATTACTTTGAGAAAACTTCCATTGAATTACCATTACCATTACAAGGATTTTGAAAAGAAATGCATTGAATTACCATTACTTTGGCTAAGTAATGCATTGAATTACCATCACATTTTTAAGTTAGTTAACTTGTTTGCAACATCCATCATACCTAGGTAAACTTTGTTTTAATGGAGTTCTAATAAAAACATGTCGGATCTTCATAAACTTTTGTATGCTGATACATTGTATGTCTTGGCACAAAAACAAAACAGAAAAGTAAAAAAATTGCTAAGTAACAACTTTGTTTATTTTAAACTAATTTAAACTAAACTAAAACGTCCTTTAAAATGTATATGTTTCATACATCGTGCCATGACCAAAACAAATGTATAGAAAAAATAGGAGTTAAAAAAATAACTCATATATTATAGATTAGTGTTCTTATTAAAAAAAAGATATATTCATCACTCATATATTGAAGAAGATTAGATCATGAATAGGCTACTTTGTTGAAAAGCCAGCTTGTGATCTGTACAAAAATAAAATTGTTAAGAAAAGCAAATGTAAAGTTGAATTTAAAGCATTTTTAAAATAATTTAAAAGATATTATAATTTTTGTCAAAGAAGATAACATAGAATTACTGAATGAGGAATATGTCATTTTAGCTAATTCTGTTGGGTAATGTGAAATTTATTTGCCAATTCAACTCATTTGGTTCATGGTCAACTTTCTTCTGTTAAAGATACATGTACATGTATATACTAAAAACATGATAAATAAAATAAATAATTTAATTAACATTTTTAACTTGAAGCCATTTCAATTTGACAGACTGAAGAGTTGTTTGGACATTCTGATTAAGTTGTTTTTACAACAGTGTCAAAAGAAAATATTTAATTATTTTGTGTTTGTATGGCTTCACTTCAAATTTTTTTTAAACAATATGTTTTATGAGTTCATAATAAATTTCATAAACCTGCTATAAAATGTTGTAAATTTTACTTTCCCTTCTTTATTTTCACATTTAATAATAGTAATGCAATGTAATTCATTTGTAATTCATGAATTACATGCATTTTTGAGAAAGAAATGCATTGAATTACCATTACATGTAATGCAAACAATGGTGCATTACACATTACATTGAATTACTTGAAAAAATGTAATGCATTGCAATGCATTACCATTACACATTTGCATTACCCCATGCCTGGACCACTTCCTTACTTCATTGATAGAGAGGTGCCGCTGGGGATTTGAACCTACCCTCTTTTCATACCCCCCCATCCGAGTCTATCAATAAAGATAATTTTGAGGAGTTGTGCTTTCTGGATAATGTTGACAGGAGGGTTGTAAAATTTCTTCCTTAATGCAAAAATAACTGCAAGGTGTATAGTGAAATGTGAAAATTTAGCTACTTGCTTTTATAAAAAATTTCCGAAATTCTCAGTCCCTGACGCCCCAATATTTTCGGCCTGAAAAAAATCATTTTGAATTGTCGGCAAATTATCTTCATTTTTGCAAATTTTCATGAGTGGCAGAACATTTTTTTCAAATGGATGAAAAACAAGTTATTTTGTAATGGCCTTATAATTTTAAAGTTTCTGTGAATTTGGCCATAAGTCAGTAAAATTTGTTGTTTAATTGTATTCCACAATTCCCTATTTTCGTAAATAGTGAGTTATCTCCCATTTACAAGAGTTGTCCTCCCTTACGGTAGGTATATTTCATTGCAATGAATGAGAAAAATAAGGTTTTATTTTTTTCAAAATTATTCAGAGGGCTTAGCAGACCCTATTAAATCAGGAAAACATGTTATATACCTTTTTCAAAATAATTATAGTTTAGATTTGGATATTTTTTGACAAATTAAAAAATAAATGCAGAAAAACTTATTTTTCCACACACTAACTAGTGTAAAATACCTTCTGAAAAGAGAAGATAACTCTGCAAATGGGAGATAACTACCAATATACGAAAATAGGGGATATGATTGTTAGGAAAAAACACACCTCACTTTGTTCCATGAAATCTTTGTTGTATCTGAAGACATCAACCTCAAGTTCTGGCTCTACAAAAATAAATCATCAAGTCCTTGAACAATTATATATTCACTGTTCATAAAATTATATATTCACTGTACATAAAAAAAATTATATATTCACTGTACATAAAATTATATATTCACTGTACATAATTTTTTTCCATTCAGTAAAAATATATTTTAGAAAGCTTTGAAATGGATTTTCTCAACTACCAGTACAGACTACTTAAATTAACATTACATGTTCATAGTAAGTGTTAGTGCAGTACTTGCCAATAGCTATTTGTTTTTTTAATTGATTGGGACTAAAATTCTGAATAATATTCTTGTTTCAAGAAATGAAAATTATCTAGACCACTCCATATCTAAACCTTTGTCAAAAAGCAGTTTGTTGTGCTGTGATTGTTAGGGAACTAATATGGATAGTCAATAGTTTTTGAAACATGTACCCCATGATAAACAAACAAAAATAATCATGCTGACAATTCTTTTTTGGTAAAAATCATTCAAATCCAATAGAGTTTTAGGTTATACAATGTCATAGTCATAAACAATAAAGTGAAAGTCTTGTCTGGCGTGTATGCCATTTGGTGACCAATGTATTTTTCATAGCAATAAAACAAAAGGTAAATTAAATCGATTCCAGAAAAAAAGAAACTAATTGGCAAATAGACTATTACATGTCAGATTTATATGAAAGCTGACTATTTCAGCAGGCCACCAAAATTTCATTTTCAATCATATTACAATTGTACTAAAAATAGATGTGCCCATGTTCATCTTAATGTGTATGTGATCACTGTAAAAATATTGAACATAATGTTCTTACCTTCTAGAGTATCCAAGTCTTCTTCTACTGGTGCAGGGGGCTCATGATTAGGCTACAATATGCAATAAAATCATACAGAGTTTAAAATCTTTTTGTATTTAATAGCAAGTTTTTGTCTGTAACAACTAACATGAGTTAAACTTAATTAAATTGCATGATTTACACAAGGAATATGTAAATGTATTTTTAAAAATAGTCATAAAAAGTCAAAATTACATACATTGGTAGATATAAGCTATGTAGAGCTTAAAACCTGACATAACAACAAATAATGATGATTAGAAGAAATAATGGCAATGCTATTAAAAAGAAAGAAAGGTTTAAGAAATAATTTGATGACATTCATATAATCCTGAATTTTAGGACCACCTATAAGCATGCTTGATTAGAAAAACTTTTAATCAATTAATGTCATTTGGAATATAATTTTGTGCATGCATTACCACATGATTTTAGGGTTGAAATACTTACATGATCATGGAATTGATTTTTTGTACTTGCATGATCATTTGATTTTAGGTATACTTACATGATCATGTGATTTTAGGTATACTTACATGATCATGTGGTTGATGAGGTGCTGTATGGGATCCATAATATTGATAATATGAGGAACTGTAGGGGTAATTATGACCATAATAATGACTGTAATGAACATCCCCTGACACGTCTGGTGGCAAAGGTCTGGAATAGAAAAACAATAACTTTTATAAACATTAAAAGTTGGTTTATCAATACCATAATCACCATATTAATCCATCCACCAATGTTTAACAAAGGAGTTAAATATCTTTGACTAGCATTTAACACAAATACTTCATTAGCACATTACAATATGGTTGAAAATATTCAAAACAGATGATCATCAGCCTCCCAACACATCCCTATCATTGAACCATCAAGTTGACATGGGAGATATAACTATCTAATGGATCTGTTTGTTTATAAAGGACTTGCAGTGGACCTTAAAGCTAAATAGAATAACATGTATTTGAGTAACCAACCTTTTTGGTGTGGCTAGGCTGACTCGGATTGGTCTCCTACTTATTCCTGGGAAATGCTGCATTTCTATAAGTGCTCTTTGTTGGTCATTTTCTTCTGTAAATCTCACAAATCCATAGCCTTTACTTCTACCAGAATTGTCTGTGACAACTGAAAAACAGGAAATGATATATTTTGTTTTGCAAAATATCAAGAAATTGTGACACGTAGTTTCCCAAAAAACTGTAATGGAACTTTTTGTGACACTACACGCAACAGATAGAGCCGAAGTGACCCCTATATGTCACTTTGAAACAAGTAACAGGCGACATAATTAATGATAGACTGACAATGGTATTTTTTCACATATATGGTTGGGCCGTAAAATTGTTTTTTGTATTACTTACTTTTTACGGAACGACAAGATCTATATCTTTTTGCAAAAGCTTGGAATAGAACGTAGTCATCTACATCATCTGAAAGTTCCCCAACAAATAATGAAAACTCTGGTCTGAAATAAAAATAGTACTTTTATCTATCCTCTAACATATTTAAAAATCATTTTTGTAATTTTGGGAAAAATCAAACTAACACCATTTGTACAATTACGCTTTTAATTTTATTTTATAAATTCAGTGAAAGTAATACATGTATTTTTATTTTTTCAATAGCCTAACTTGATACTTTTTTTTTTAATTTTACTTTCGTGTAGTATTTTTATCTACCATAATCAAGTATTACTCCTCCAACATACTTGAAAATTATTTTTGACGTAATTTTGGGAAAAATCAAACTAACACTGCTTTTAATTCTATTTTATAAATTCAGTGTCATTAATACATTGTACATGTATTTTTTTCAATGGCCTTGATTAATTAACTTGATTAATTTTTTCTTTAATTTAACTTTGTCAGACCCTTATTTTATTGTACTTGTATTTAACAACTGTGAATCCTTATGTTCTCACCAAGAAACCACCAAGTCGAGTTTGATAGACACCAAAACAAATGGAGTATATCACATAATACCTTGCCACATTGTGTTGCAGGATATAAAAAGAAAATTGAGATGAATGTAATAGAAATTAAAATATTATTACTTTTTACTACTATACATCGCACAAAATATGTACTTGCTCACAATATTTCTGTACAATATTTTGAACATCAAACAGATACTTACAAACCACTATCTTTCCCATAACCTGCACTGTTTAACTTGAACCTTCTCACCTGTAAAAAAATATTCTCAACAGGTAAAAATAAAATCAAATAACTCATGCATGCAGTAAATGGAAATTAAAATATAATATATATGAAGTACATGTTAAAAATGACAGAAAAGAATATAAATGTGGACAAAGTTTCAACGTTAAACATTTCTTTGAGACAAAGTTATAAGGAATATACACTGGTATATATACGATATGTTTATACATTGACCAAATTGATCTACTTTTGAGCACTCTTTAGTGACAAAGGTAAAAACAAGAGGTTGCACTAAGTTGTGCTAAGTTTACCCCACATTATTACCGGGGAAAAAAGAAGCAGATGTCTGAAGGACTTTGGATGAAGAAGCTCAGAATAAATCCTAAGCAGTATACCAAATTTGAAATAAAATTGTTTTGTAGAAGTTGATAAATCAGGTATGAAAGTTTGGAGTGATAGATGGACAAGGTGATTGCAATATAATCCAATCTCTTCAAAGCGGGGGTATAATTTTTGTACTTACAGGAGTAGAATTCGGAATGACCTTTCCATTAAGCTTCAATAGTGCTTCTTGTGCTTTGTCAGTGTCAGGGAAGTCAACAAAACAGTACCCAGCTGGCAAACTAAAATAACATTGAGACATGTACTACAATGTAGAGCCTAGCAAACTTGCAAAACAATGGAAATTTAAATGTCTCAAGGAACTAAAGAGAATATTTCAAGTCTCTTATTACACAGACTGACAGATTCATGCTACATATACTATGGAGTTCCTATTTCATTTTGTAGAGTTTGACATTATACCTTTATGTAAACAAGAACAGATTCTAGGTCCTCCCTGTCCCTCATTAAGTGGAAAAATCTGTAGGCTCGTTAACAGGAAGAAGATGAACGACAAACCTGAAAATGCATCCCAGCATTTGGAACCCCTACCTGAATATTGGGGCTCCCGCAGGGTATCCCCCTCAGGTCGCAAGGTCGCTTTTAAAAGGGGCCTGAGGTTGGTCGCAAGGTCGCTTTTAAAAGGCATAGTTTGACTTAGGTCACAGGTCGTTTTTTGGCATAGGTCGATTTTATGAAGTGCAGGTCGGAAGTCGCCCTTAAAAAGCCCTCAGGTCGCAGGTCGTTTTTAACCCTGCAGGAGCTACAATATTGAAAGCTATTAGGATTGATAGTTGCTGAGAAATCTATTACAGATATTTTTATGACAGACACACAGATGGCCGACTGTCCATGCTCTGGTTTGAGGCAATGTCTGACACAGTTGAAAGCTTCAGATCAAATTAATTCATCATGAAAAACCTCTTTTCTTTGAACATGTGTTGTGTTCATGATTTGCATGTCCAATCTAAATTTGACCTGAAAAGGTCAAGTAATTCATAGTACAATATAGTATATTGTATGGTTTTAACGTCCAAATACCCAAGTTAAATTTTTATGTAGCTAATAATATGAATGTACATGTACACAAAAATTTAATTCTAAAAAAAATTAAAAATGTTACAAAAACTTACCCTGTGACTTTGTTCTTGATTATTTTTAGTGATTTTATTGTAATTCCCATGTTGGAGAAAGATTCAGTTATAAATGCTTCATCCCATGATGCTTCTAACTACACAAAAAGAAAAAAAACATATTGTACATTCATCTACTGTAACAATGTATTGATTGCATTTGACAAGTATATGTGTTAGAGTTTCAATATAAAAGTCTGCCAATTTGCCTGAAAAAAACCATGTGAAATGTCTGTGGAATCAACAAATTTTGCCAAGTCTACTTATGAATACTGTCTCAATCTGAAAAATGTTTCAGGAAATAATATTACTTTATCTCTCATCTTTTGTATGAAAGGCCGTTCATGTCAAAAACGGTATAAACTAACTGGTTAAAATCAGTTTTAACGTGTTAATACAATAATTTATCACGTTAGTGAAAATAAACTTTCATGCGATAAAATGAGTGATGAAATTTATCCTGTAAGTGAAATTTAATGTTTATCGCGTTGAAAAGGAACACTTCTCTGGCCACTGATGTCATAATTAAAATATTTAACATGTGTAACACGTTAATGAAAACTACTGGCATTTTGTTTTAACGCATTAAAACAACATTTTAATTGTATAAAATATACTTTAAATGTGATAAAACCTTTACCAACCCGTTAAAAGTAATATTAACGCGTTAACGGTTATTTTATCGCATTTAAATTATATTTAACTCGTTAAAAGTACTTTTAACACAATAAAACTACTTTTATACGTTAATTAGCCAGGGCATGTAAATCAAATATCATTGAAAAGTTAATAGCAACTTCAAAAGTGATAAAATTACTTTTAAGGCAATAAAATATTTTAAAAAATATCATCTTTAATGTGTTAGAAAAAGTTTTATCACATTTAAAGTTGCGCTTATTTGTCAAATGGATATGATATACCTATCTTGAATGTTTAACGCGATAAAACTGCTTTTAACATGTTAAAATCATCTTTTATCTCGTTAAAAGTTGCTCTTATTTGTCAAACTGATATGATATACGAGAGCTGTCCGTAAAGTTGGTAGACAAGCAAAGATTTGAACCAATACG
The DNA here is from genome assembly GCA_963971305.1 of Arcuatula senhousia. Classification (NCBI taxonomy): domain Eukaryota; kingdom Metazoa; phylum Mollusca; class Bivalvia; order Mytilida; family Mytilidae; genus Arcuatula; species Arcuatula senhousia. Next base: position 4,071,529 of record OZ020303.1, read on the forward strand.
ACGTACTAGGGATTTGTTCTTTACATAATAATAATTCTAAACATTTTCCTTTATTTCTGGTTTATTGTTTTGCAAATGTTCGACATAAATAGTGCTACATTTTTAATTATATGACTCGCTGTATGGTGGGTCGGAGCAAAGCAAGAAATTTTTCGGAAATATTCAGAGTGCTTAAAACAAGATCTCACTATGCATATGCAATATCTAGCGATGCAATAAAATTTGTACTAACAGTGTTGCCAATAGTTAGGATGATGCACATACCAAATTTGAAGGATTCATAATTTTAATTTATCGAGAAATCGGTATTTTAAGAATTGACATCAGTTTCTGCGACGTAAAAAAAGTAACGTTTTGCGAAGAGGTGGAGCAATGATCGTGTATTAAATTGTATGTTTGGGTCTGAAAAATAGATACACACAGATTCTTTAAATTGTGGAAAAAGCTTACCGATGGCATGTGCATTTTAGATGGAGATAGAAAATAACCGATTAGCATGTTTTGTAGTATTAAGAAATAGCCATATTTCCTATATAGTACAGTCCCCACCAATAGACTTTGCTTGGAGTTGTATTGTTGATGTTAAGAACTTGAATTTCCATGCAATTTGTGAATCAAATGTTTACAGAAATGAAACAATACATGCAGAAATATGAATTAAGATGCATCTGACAAAATATAATGCTCAAAACTCATAAAAGTTTTTAAAATATTGCATTCAATATGACCATATGGAAGAGAAATTGTTTAATTTGACGTCGAAAAATATGAACGTCTTGCTCCGGGTTATTAATACAATTTATTTTCTAAATGATGAAAAATCAACTTGTAGTTGTTTGTTTATTCTAAAATTTGGTACACCTTTTTATAAGACTACTTATTCTATTATAACAAAATTTGAAGAAAATCCAATAAACATTATTTATTTTATATGAACTGTCCACGAACTTTAAGGACAGCCCTCGTAGCTATCTTGAATGTTTAATGCAATAAAACTACTTATAACATGTTAAAATCATCTTTTATCGTTAAAAGTTGCTCTTATTTGATGCAACATCTTTTTGCCCTCATATGACGGAGTTCCGCGTTTCAATTGAGGAATAAAATCATTTAAAATTCAGAATATAAGATCTAAAGGACCCTATTCTCGAAAAGAAGTGGACACTTTTGATACAATGTTAACTGTTGTGATCTCTTCCTTAAACACGAGCGATGTGCGTTTTTGTTTAATAAGTTCTGAGTGTTTTAATTGATTATTGATCATTATTTTGAGCTGAAGACACAATGTCTGAAATATTACAGTAAGGGTCATTGTCTTTGCTAACATAGTTTTTCATGGCCGAAAAAAAGGTTTATTTTGAATCGAAGAAGTCAAATAAGATCTGAACTCTGAAGGTTGGGCCCAAAAAACTAGTTTAACCCCGCCACATATTACATGTGCCTGTCCTATATGGAAAGCCAAACTGGACAAAAGTCCATATTTATTGATATCAATGATTCGATTTATTGATATCAATAATTCGATTTATTGATATCAATAGTTATTTATTGATATCAATAAATCATTTATTGATATCAATAAATCATTTATTGATATCAATAATTCGATTTAATGATATCAATAATTCGATTTATTGATATCAATAATTGTGTTCTGAATTATTGATATCAATAAATGAATTATGGATATCAATAAATGAATTATGGATATCAATAAATCATTAATTGATATCAATAAATGATTTATTGATATCTGTAAATGAATTATTGATATCAATAATTGATTTATTGATATCAATAATTCATTAATTGATATCTATATCAATAATTCAGAACACAATTTAGTAGAGTAGACGGAATGCAAAAAGAGGCTTTATTTAAAAGTTTAATGTCCCGAAAGAACAAACTGCTGATTTTGGGCTTAAACGAAAGGTACACGCTTCTAGTTTGATTTTTTACTTGTCGTAAGAAGTTCGTATGGTCGAGTTTTTCTAAATATTACGTTAAATAGGGGTACCCTCGATCAACTGTCTCATAGTATGACAATATAACATCATATTCAAAGCAGATAAAAAGATTTTTTACGTTGATTTTGCATTTATTACCTACAAAATAGACATATCTTGACTACCAATGCAGTAGGTTTACTTAGAGGGTGCATCTTTGTATTCAAATTACGATTTGAAAAACGTCTAAAATATTAGCAAAATCAAGGCAATTTTAACTTACCATTTTAAAACTCTTTAAGCATCATTATTGAAACTAATATGTCGTATTGACACATCTACAAACTAATTGTTCCCCAATTTTTATAGCGATAGGACGAATAGTTTTGATTTTAACGAGGAAAAACTATGATTTTAAATTTGTCAGTTGTGGTCCGGAAACCTTAATTCTGTACTTGTTACGTCTTTTACACTCTAGTTTAAACACAAATTTTGCTAGTTTTGTTTAAAATTACGATATTTTTTGTGTTTTTGTGTGGTTTTGATTTGTTAATTTGTAATTGTGTTGATTTCCATTCGAATTTACTCGTTTATTTGTGTCTTCATATTTCAAAGGTCAAAAGCACCACAATCAATGGATTCAGTAAGTAGTCCTGTTAAAATTGGGCCATCAAGCCCAAAAAGGGGGTGTTATTCACACTATTGGGACAAATGCATTATTTGTCAAGTTGTATCAGAAGAGCCGACAATCATAATGCGCACTGTTGGTAAAAATTCCCTTCTTAATGCTTTTTTAATTGGTTTTGAAGTACATTTCTTTTTTGGGTGTTTGAATGCGACTCATCAAGGAATTATTGTGAATAACAGAATAGTACTTCTAGTTAAAAATTTCTATTCCATGTTTTACTGAACATCGACCACAAAGGGAATTATGACACTATATAAAATAAAAGATTTATTAGACATTTCGTTAATTTTCAAGCATAAGTTAACGTTTATCAGGACATATACAATAAGTGCCCTTGTGTCCAAAAGCCATTCTTGAATGATTTGTTGAAGGAATCGCTGAATTCGAGATTGAACAAAAAAATAATCATAATCTGTGAATCAAAATAATGTTACCAAGATTTTGTAAAAAAATTATAAAATTTGTAATTGTCGTTAATGAGATATAGCGAAAATTATCTGTGTTTTTTTCATTGCCAGAAATCAAAAATACGATATTTACCGAACTACAAACACTTTTTAGCAGGTTTTATACAAAATAAACTTTTAAAATCGAAGTATCATTATGTGAGAAAGATTCTGTAAAGTTTTGTGAAATTTGAAGCAGTTATAAAGGAGTTGTTGAGGCTAAGAGTGGGGTACCCCCTCACCTTAGCCTAAAAATTTCCTTACTTTACTATGGCGAATCCTTATTTTTCATTCAATGAATAAGGTTACATAGATATGTTGAACTACAATATGTAACAATACTTTTGCCTAAGTTTTATGAAATTTTTAGCACAGATGGCGAATCCGTGGTGGATTAGAACTGTACGGTCCTTAGGTGGCTTTGTTAAGTTTTAGTCAGTATAAAACCACAAAGATTTTCTAGATACAATCTAAAACATAAATATTACAATTACACATTAAGGAAAAGAAAATACCTGAATTTCGAAAAATTCAAAGATGGTTCAAAGGAAAAAAATGGCGATAAGAGTAAAATAACACATTTTGTGTACGGATGACAAAACACTTGTTTCACTTATCGACGTCCCCTTTTATAATTCTTATCAAAATCTTATAGGTAAAAACAAAAATAACAACATGCGACCATATTTGTGTGAAATTTTTAAAGAGATTCGTGCAATAATGTAGAAGCAATAGCGGTTACAAGAAAGGTACACCTTCGTCCAAATATGCAAAGTCCCTGTTTTCACACGAGTAAACCCCTAATTAGACTCGAATTAATTTTTTTCGTATTCAACAATCAATGGTGTAACATTCAAAATATTATGTGTAATTTTAATCAAATTCTATAAAGTTCTGTAGGTATAACCAGTCATTCTATATTGGCACCCCTGGTATTTTGGACAGGAGTGTGGACGATTACAATATAAGGCTTGAAGTACTAAAAAACGAATAAAGTAGGCCTATAAACCTTACTTGCCCTAAATGTATTGATATAAATGGTAAAAAGCATTAGAACCTCTAACAATGTGTTAACTTAGTTTAGAAGGTTTGTTTTACTCTATTGTTCTTAATATCCCCCCTTTTTAAGGATCTCTCAAACACAGTTTTTAATGATTATATGGCCAAATAACATTTTAGAAAACATATTTGGTATGTTTACTGTAAGACAAACTTGAAACCAAAACAGAAAATTATATTTAAATTAAAAAATAATAGCGTAGAAAATTCCTCCACAAAAAGGGGGGAAATTCGGCCTTCATGTAAATTTATTGAATTTTTAATGATAAACGGTAGTACTATCGAAACTTTTTCAATTAAAATACTTGTTTAGACATTATATCATATATTTCCGATCAGTTGTTTCAATTTTGACCACAAATAAATACGGAAATGAAAAACACTTTTACGGTTGTTTTTTTTAGTTTTTTTCGTCTATTGACCTTTGACCTTGAATTTCTGAAAACTCGACCAACTCTGATTCTTACGTCAAGCATATTTCGATCGCTTAGGTCCTGCTCTTTCCAACGATATATAATATGTGAGTATGTTCGGTGGGGACATTAAATTTTTCAAATCAAGGTGCCGCCTACTCTACTAATTATTGATATCAATAAATCGAATTATTGATATTATTAAATCGAATTATTGATATCAATAAATGATTTATTGATATCAATAAATAATTATTGATATCAATAAATCAAATCATTGATATCAATAAAACAGCAATTATTGATATCCATAATTTGATTTATTGATATCCATAATTCAATTTATTGATATCAATAAATGATTAATTGATATCAATAAATGAATTATATATATCAATAAATCGTTTATTGATATTGATATCTATAATTCATTTATTGATATCCATAATTCAATTTATTGATATCAATAAATGATTAATTGATATCAATAAATGAATTATATATATATCAATAAATCGTTTATTGATATTGATATCTATTATTCATTTATTGATATCTATAATTAGCTGAATTATAGATATCAATAAATGAATTATAGATATCAATAAATGAATTATAGATATCAATAAATGATTTATTGATATCAATAAATGATTTATTGATATCAATAAATGAATTATAGATATCAATAAATGATTTATTGATATCTATAAATGAATTATTGATATCAATAAATATGGACTTTTGTCCAGTTTGGCTTGCTATAGTCCTAAGCCAGGAATCTTTGACAAAGCTTTCGTTTGTACTTGTCTTTTTGATGTTTCCTGTTCCTTGTTTAAGAAGGGGGTCTATCTGTGACTATTTCAGGACTGGATTTGAATTATATCCATTTTATTTAGACCATGGGCCAAATGCAGAAGGCTGCTGGCGGTTGTCCATTGTGGTTTTTCTAAATTGCTGTTTAATTGTGGGCTGAGTCGCGTACACTTATTCCACATCTCATTATTTTCTATCATTGCGGTTATTTTCAATTTGATCAGTTCATTTTCTAGAACATTCAGATTGGGACGAGGTGCTTGGGGCTAATGAGCGTTAAAAAGAAATGAATAAAATTTGTTTATTTAAGAAAAAGGAGTAACTCATTATCATCATATTTTTCTCCTTGTTTTTTATTTACATAATAGATAATTTTTGGAAGCTGACTAGAAAAATTGGTTATTATACATGTATAATTCACATCGGACATGTTTAAACTGTGAGAAGCATATCTGGACGAAAAAAAATCAATAAAGCAAATTTTTCGCTGGAACTTGCCGTAGAGCGCACCGCTCTTATGAGCTGTGTTTGCTATAATATACATGTACCTATCTTGAATGTTCAACGCGATAAATCTACTTTTATTGCATTTAAATCATCTTTAACACATTAAAAGAAGTTTTATCACGTTAAAAGTTGCTCTTTAAACTACTTTTAATGCGTTAAAAGTAAAATAAAATTACTTTTATCCCGATAAATATACTTTTATAGTATATATACTTGTTTCAAAATTTCTTTTTAAATTCCTCTTGAAATTAAAAATTATAAACAATCAGTAAAATGCACTTACATGTATACTGACTGAGATGTTTGTGAGCATCTAGGTGTGACATCAGCACTTTTTTCTTTCTATTGCATGAATCGATGACATGCCATCGGCCCATGTGAAAAACCAATTATTGGTCATTTAAATATTTTGAAAAACTTAATTGATTGATCAATTGGTCAAGTTAAAATTCAAAGGAAATAATTTTCTGCAATACATTGTAGCAGACAGAAATCATCCATTGAATTTTTTTCTTTGATGCATAATAAGAAAGTATACTGGTATCTCCAAGTATTCATAATAAAACTCTCTAATACTCGCTTACTGTAAACCAATTAATTTTCGGGAGCAATTAATTTTTGCGTAATGCACGAAGAACAGAAATTCGTGAAAATAAATCGTCTCAAGTTTCATTGTAAAAAGAACTGCTTTTATGACAAATTGCAAAAATAAATTTGCTGTGAAATCAATCTCTGACACAAAAACGTGAATTTAAGTAGCCGCGAAAATAAATTGGTTTACAGTACTTGTGCAGGTTTTTATGGGGTCCCATTGATAGCAACTTCAATAAACACCAGGTGCGCCACTGTGCCGAGTAAAAATTTTCAAAACTGGTTTACCAAAAAAAAAATTGTACCTGCTCCTTCCGGTACCAATATAAAATTTAGTAAAACAATTACCCAGCACATTGCCAGTGGCGCACCTAGGGTTATTGAAGTAGCTACCATTGAACGTAATGGAGCAGCCGTCTGAAATTTACATGCTTAGTTTGAGTGTGTTTAACAGGTTGGGTGTAATAGCTCATTTGCGCTATATAGCCCATTTGATGGTATTTAGTATCAAATGGACTATTTTTTTCATGAAGTAAAAAAAATAATTTAAGATTTTCAAATTTTTGTTTGATTGTCACATAAATATATATATTGCTGATCATTTTTTGTAAAGAAACATGGTAGTTATTTCAAATGGTTTTTCTTGAACATAGTCATGGAAATTTGCAAATTTTCGTAGTATCAATCAGGAAAACCAACAATATTTCAGGCTATCTTCTTTTACAAAAAATGTTGCTCATAACATGGACATATGCGACAATGCAACAAAAAATTCAAATCTAAAAAAAAAAATTTTTACTTCATGAAAATTATGGCGAGCATTCGTGCCCGCTCGAGCGGAGAGCTCTACGGTATTTGTTTCCGCGAGAAATTTGCTAATGCTGATTTAGATTTTTTATGGTCCGGAAAGGGTTATTATTTTTACAGGACCGGAGTGAATGTTAAAATAATTTATAAGAAAAGAAATAATGCTTAAAAAAATAATAAATTGCGCTTTTTACAAGAAAATAATATTCTTAAAATAATAAATACACATAAGCTGCTCGTTTCGTCTTGGTTATACGCACGTACGAAACTAACGTGTCTCGAAGCTTAATCGCCCCATACCATCTCGCCCCAAATACATCATATAAACGTTACAAAACGTAGTCCCTTTTAGCTATGCTCGCATTTAGGCAATGCCTACTCCATATTAGTTCATTTGATACTAAATACCATCAAATGAGCTATATAGCGCAAATGAGCTATTACACCCAACCTGTTTAAGTGCAATTTTTTAAAGGTTTTTCTTTGAAATTTTCTACGTCATTAAGCGCACACAAGAAAAGCATACTCCTCAACCTTAATCTTCAACATGATGAAGGAGGAAATTATATGGCAGAAGCAGAAGCAGAACCTGTTTGACGATGGCTTTGTCAGTGTGTAAGGGAAATATTTAGCAGTAGGAAAAATAAGAAGATTTTTCAACACTTAAATTATTGTTATACCTACATCACCCATCCATAAAGTAGGACTATTGCATATAACAGCCATTCTATTAAGAAATATCCCTAGTTTGTAGGATTCTTCTTCTTAAAATTCACGTTGTTTTTTGTTTACATTTTACCGGAAAGGGACTAAAACTAAATAGAAAGTAAGACCGGAGAGGAAATGAAACACCAAATCTTGTGACGTAGTTCACATTGTCCACACGTGCTTGCAGAATGGAAGTGGTGGCAGGAACGTACGAAGAGATCTTATTAGGTTATAGACTAATTAAAGTCGGTGAGGTATCTGTTATCATTTTTTCTTTGGTTAGAATACACGTTTCATGAACTATGAATAACAAGCAGTTTGGTCTACATCCAATAATGCCAGATATAGCCAATTAATTATATATATACTTCTATTATCCATTGTGCCTAAACCAATTATTGTAATTGAGTTCGAGCAATAAATAAATTGAATTGAATTAAAACAAGGGTCCATTGTGACAAAATTGTAGGGGCATTTTTAAAGGGTAGTCCAAATAATGGACCAATTCAGAAATTGTACGGCATTCTGGGATTGTGATTGTTCCCGACGTTGCCGATTGGCTAAGGCAAATTTTACGAGTACGCTGCGACGTCGTTGATTGGTCCACCCAGATTTTACGAGTACGGAAGTTGAATTTCTGAATAGGTCCATTATGCCGTCTTGGAAGCCTTTTATAATTTTTTACGTTTAGCTTCCTATGTTTTTATACAACTAACAAATGATTTTCCTTTCCATCCGTACCCTGCATGGTTGCAAAATGCAACTCGTACACTATATTCTCCAATTTTTAACATGTTTGATGAAAATTTCACGGCTTTTTACGATTTATGATCAAAACTAACGGAAGTGATGCACGATTAGCTGTTTTTCAAAAGGGGCCACACCCAAAAAATCGACTTTTTTATTTGTGGTCTGATTTTCAAAATCTTTTTTTCATTGGAATCCTTGTGAAAATCCCTGGCTACGTTTTTTCAATCAGATTTGCAATATCTCTTGCCGTTTTTGAGAAATTAGGGGTCAAAGGGGCCAAAAACACCAATTTTAAAAGTTTGTCAAGGCAAATAGTTTTATACTTAAAATTAAGTAGTAGTGGGCCACCCAATTGTTATGAAGTTTAAATATGATGATTATATCCACTAAAGGAATGTTGGTTTTGTATTTGGGGTTTGTGGCCCCTACTGTTTTAGAAAAAAAAGGGCCAAAGGGGCTTAAACAGGTGTATTGACAAAACTGTTGTAGAATGTTAATTATTTATCAAATTTTGAAAATTCTTTTTTTGTTTAAGTGCTCATAAAATTCTGTCTACTAAATTTGTCAATGATTTTGATATGTATTTCACCATTACATTACTACAGGGGGGCTCAAGACAGCCCACGTCCATAAAATCAACTGTTTTATTTTTGGTCCGATTTTCAAAATCTTTTTTTCATTAGATTCCTTGTGAAAATCCTTATTTTTAAAAGGATTTGCAATATCTTTTACTGTTTTTAGCTCACCTGACCCGAAGGGTCATGTGAGCTATTGTCATCACTTGGCGTCCGTCGTCGGTCCGTCGTCCGTCGTCCGTAAACTTTTTAAAACGTTAACTCCTCTGACACCATAAGTCCAATCGCAACCAAACTTGGTATGGTTGTTCATTAGCATTCGGTGCTTAGAACTGATGTGGGGATTTTTGATTCGTCGTAAAACATGGCCGCCATGGCTAAAAATAGAACATAGGGGTAAAATGCAGTTTTTTGCAAATAACTCAAAAACGGCTACAGATATCAAAATTATGGCATATGGTAAAAGTGATCAGCACCTCAAGATCTACCTACCCTGAAATTTTGAAGAAAATCCAAATACCCATGTAGGAGTTATTGCCCTTTTTGTGGATTTTTTGCAAATTTTGCACCTGTTTAGCTCAATACCTTGAAAACTATACTAGATATTTGAGAAATTTAAATTGCATATTGTTAAGCACATCAAGATCTACAAAATATGTAACAGGGTCAACGTTGTAGGACCTTTCCTTTTAGGAGTTATTGCCCTTAGAACGTCAAAATTTAGCATTTTAACAGCATTTCCTCATTACATTAAAAAACGTTAACTCCTCTGACACTTTAAGTCCAAATGGAACCAAACTTGGTATAGTTGTTTATTAGCAATAGCTGTATAGAACTGATGTGGGGATTTTTGATTGGTTGTAAAATATGGCCGCTGTGGCTAAAAATAGAACATAGAGGTAAATGGCAGTTTTTTTAAAATAACTCTAAAACGGTGACAGATTTCAAAATTTTGATTGGGAACAAAAGTGATCAGCACCTCAAGATCTACCAGCTCTGAAATTTTGAAGAAAATCCAACAACCCATGTAGGAGTTATTGCCCTTTTTGTGGATTTTTTGCAAATTTTGCACCTGTTTAGCTCAATATCTTGAAAACTATACAAGATATTTGAGAAATTCAAATTGCATATTGTTAAGCGCATCAAGATCTACAAAATTTGTAACAGGGTCAACGTTGTAGGACCTTTCCTTTGAGGAGTTATTGCCCTTGGAACGTCAAAATTGAGCATTTTAACTGCATTTCCTTATTAGCTCACCTGGACCGAAGGTCCATGTGAGCTATAACCATCACTTGGTGTCCGTCGTCGTCATCTGTTAACAATTTTTCAAAAATCTTCTCCTCTGAAACTACCAAACAGAATGTAATGAAACTTGGTATGAATGATCCTTAGGGTGTCCTGCACCAAACTTGTGTTTTGATTTTTGATCCGTTAAAAAACATGGCCGCCGTTACTAAAAATAGACTAGGGGGGGGGGGGGGGGGTCAGACTACTGTTTTTGGCTTATAAATCAAAAAGTATAAGAGATAGAGGAAATCTGAGGCAAGCTACTGATTCAGCATCAAAAGCTCTACAAAAGTCTCCATTTGGTCAAAGTTGTCAGATGACCCCTTATAGGGGTTACGGCCCCTTAAAGGTGAAAAATAGCATTTTTTCATGTTTTTGGCCTACAGAATGAAAACTATTGCAGAGAGAGATTAGCTGTTGCTTGCTTAAATGTTCAGGTCATTTAACTCTACAAAATTCTCCATAGGGTCGAAGTTGTCAGATGACCCCTTATAGGGGTTACGGCCCCTTAAAGGTGAAAAATAGCCATTTTTCATGTTTTTGGCCTACAGAATGAAAACTATTGCAGATAGTTCTCCATAGGGTCGAAGTTGTCAGATGACCCCTTATAGGGGTTACGGCCCCTTAAAGGTGAAAAATAGCCATTTTTCATGTTTTTGGCCTACAGAATGAAAACTATTGCAGATAGAGATTAGCTATTGCTTGCTTAAATATTAAGCTCATTTAGCTCTACGAAAGTCTTCATAGGGTCGAAGTTGTCAGATAACCCCTTATAGGGGTTACGGCCCCTGAAAAATAGCAATTTTTCATGTTTTTGTCCTACAGAATGAAAACTATTGCACATAGAGATTAGCTGTTGCTTGCTTAAATGTTCAGCTTATTTAGCTCTACAAAATTCTTTATAGGGTCGAAGTTATCAGATGACCCCTTATAGGGGTTACGGCCCCTGAAAAATAGCGTTTTTGCATGTTTTAGGCCTATAGAATGAAAACTATTGTAAAAAGGGAAAAGCTGTTGCTTGCTTAAATGTTCAGCTCATTTAGCTTTACAAAATTCTCCATAGGGTCGAAGTTGTCAGATGACCCCTTATAGGGGTTACGGCCCCTGAAAAATAAAGATTTTTCATGTTTTTGGCCTACAGAATGAAAACTATTGCAGATAGAGATTAGCTGTTGCTTGCTTAAATGTTCAGCTCATTTAGCTCTACAAAAGTCTCCATAGTGTCGAAGTTGTCAGATGACCCCTTATAGGGGTTACGGCCCCTTAAAGGTGAAAAATAGCCATTTTTCATGTTTTTGGCCTACAGAATGAAAACTATTGCAGATAGAGATTAGCTATTGCTTGCTTAAATGTTAAACTCATTTAGCTCTACGAAAGTCTCTATAGGGTCGAAGTTGTCAGATAACCCCTTATAGGGGTTACGGCCCCTGAAAAATAGCAATTTTTCATGTTTTTGTCCTACAGAATGAAAACTATTGCACATAGAGATTAGCTGTTGCTTGCTTAAATGTTCAGATCATTTAGCTCTACAAAATTCTCTATAGGGTCGAAGTTATCAGATGACCCCTTATAGGGGTTACGGCCCCTGAAAAATAGCGTTTTTGCATGTTTTAGGCCTATAGAATGAAAACTATTGTAAAAAGGGAAAAGCTGTTGCTTGCTTAAATGTTCAGCTCATTTAGCTTTACAAAATTCTCCATAGGGTCGAAGTTGTCAGATGACCCCTTATAGGGGTTACGGCCCCTGAAAAATAGTGATTTTTCATGTTTTTGTCCTACAGAATGAAAACGATTGCAGATAGAGATTAGCTGTTGCTTGCTTAAATGTTCAGCTCATTTAGCTCTACAAAATTCTCCGTAGGGTCGAAGTTGTCAGATGACCCCTTATAGGGGTTACGGCCCCTGAAAAATAAAGATTTTTCATGTTTTTGGCCTACAGAATGAAAACTATTGCAGATAGAGATTAGCTGTTGCTTGCTTAAATGTTCAGCTCATTTAGCTCTACGAAAGTCTCCATAGTGTCGAAGTTGTCAGATAACCCCTTATAGGAGTTACGGCCCCTGAAAAAAGCGATTTTTCATGTTTTTGGCCTACAGAATGAAAACTATTGCAGATAGAGATCAGCTGTTGCTTGCTTAAATGTTCAGCTCATTTAGCTCTACAAAAGTATAGGGTCAACATCAAGACCAGGTGAGCGATTCAGGCTCCTGGGAGCCTCTTGTTGAGAAATTAGGGGTCAAAGGGCCAAAATTGTAAATTATTACATGTATATAAATAAGGCTTTTTGTATTAGATGTTGATGTAAATATATATGTGTCGAATTGCATTTTTTAGTCCACCACAGGATGCATGTGTCAAAAAGCTTTGTAAGTCCACCATGGGCTTCATGTGAACAAAGCAATGGACTATCCATATTAGGCCTCCAACGTACAGGGTTAAACTTGTTGCGGTCGTATCATGCTGCGCTCGGCGTAGCTTTTATTTTGCTTGTCCACTCGTTGAACGAGCGGACAAGCAAAAAAAGGGGGGAGCGACATTGAAGGTCTGTATTTTAATCAGACTGCCTTCTTCTTGGAGAAGTATATTCTCCACTATCTGGAGTGAAAGTGACAAGTGGATGAGCACATAATGTAAGCATAGTGTGTGTTTGCAGGCCAAAATGATAAAATGAGGTGACAGTATTATGTTGACCCAAGTCCAATATCTATAATATTAAAAACCAAAGAATATGGAATATGTGCCAAAAAGACACGATCCACATATTGAAATGATTTTAATAAATGTACAAAAGCCAAATTACACTGCGTGTGAAGCGCTTTTCTAGATTAACCTTCATCAGACACACTAGGAGTAGAAAACTTGGAAAACCGGTAGAATATTAGATTCGATTTAAAAAATGCCAAAAAATATTACAACAATGACCAAACAGATGCATCGATCTATTTTTAAAGAAACAGCCAAATGTTGTCAAGTTTTGGAAATATGTAAACTGTGTCTTTCCGACACATATTCCAGTACTCGAAAATATATAAGAGCATACAACTGAAGCACGGGGAAGCTTTCTACGACCTCCACACGGCACTAAAGCCAAACTCTGAAAATATTTTAATAACGAAAGAATATGGAATATGTGCCAAAAAGACACGATCCACATATTGAAATGATTTTAATAAATGTACAAAAGCAAAATTTCACTGCGTGTGAAGCGCTTTTCTGGATTAACCTTCATCAGACAGGCTAGGAGCAGAAAACTTGGAAAACTGGTAAAAACTTGGAAAATTACTAAACTACGAGACTGAATTCTTTGAGTTGCATAACCTTAGTAACCATAGAAAATGAAAATATTTGCTACATGACTTAAACAAATGTTTAATGGTGTTTTATTTTTCCTAAATTTGACTTTAAAACCACCATTTTTTTCTTACAAATCGCCAAATTTTGTCAAAATCCATTCCGAAGACCATTTCCATTCTGGAGCTTATAAGCTGTCGCCCATGTTTATTATGTACTGGAACTGTTGATGGCGGCAAGATTCAAACATTACAACCAAATGAACTTAGTTTTAATTTATTTTATTTGAGGACTTGTAGAAAATTCAAGAATATTTTTATGTCTGAACCCTACCTAATACTAAACTCCCAAGCAGATAGAAATATAATATCTGAATTCAGAATGAGTATTCATGATTCAGAAATAGAAAGAGGAAGATATACTGGTATAAAACCAGAAGATAGAATATGTCAACTACCGGTACATTGTATGTAAAAACTCTGTTGAAGATGAGCTCCATTGCTTATTAAAATGCTGCTTTCTTTATGATGTAGGTTCCCCTCATTTAATAAAATAGATACAACAGAAGCTTTTTGGTTCGATCAATACATGAATACATGTACATGTACATGCTCTGTGCTGAAAAAAAAATTCTGGCTAAAACAAAAAACCAAGGCTCCCCCTTTTAGATTAAATGATAGGTCCCTAATTATTGCAGTTTTCATTCGTAAATGTAGACAATACATATTTATATCCTTGTATTGCAATAGAAATAAAAAAAATCTTTGTACAATGTATCTTCATGATTTTTTTTTGTTTTTTTGGGAGACTTCTCTAGCTGTACTGCATTGCATTCCTTTCAAATTAATTTTTGTTTACTGTTTATTGTATTTAATCAAATCACATTGTTCTCATGTTAGTACTATTTGCATCTAGTAGTGTTGATAAGACATTGGAAGCCAAAATCTTCAATAGTTATTTCATTTAGTTTTAATAATTCTTGAATTTGACCTGCATTAATTAATATCTTAAAATTGACAAAATAGAGACTGGCCCTATACAAACCACTACATTCTTATCATTGTCCATGTGTTCTGAAACTGTTTTCAGCAGTTTGATATCATTGCAAGTTTCATAGACAAGCATGTGAATAGGTGTCTTAAATGATTTTACATGCTTTGTTTTATTTTTATTTTCAGAAATATCAGTTTGAACAGAGTTTTACAGACAATTCACATACAGGGTGTGTTAAATCGATTGCTATTTCATCCAAAGGAAGTTTGGCTTCAGGTAGCACTGATGAAACTATTAGATTGTTCAATTTAAAGAAAAGATCAGAGATTGGAACTCTACAGCATCATTCTGGTATGTTTGGCTTTAAAAACAGTCGCTTGCAATATAATGCAGCATGCAGCAAATAGATGTGATTTATAATGCATGATATGATGTAAAAATTCAAATATGCTTGTTTAAGCTTACAAAACCTTATTTTCAGTAAATCAATTTCATTGCAAATTGTGACATCTAAGAATCGTTTTAAGCGCATGTGTATGTTTATTGAATATATTAACCAAATTCATTTAATCAAATCACAATGTTCTCATGTTATTACTTGAAAGTATTATTTGCTTCAAGTAATGTTTATAAAGTTTTAACTGATTTTTCTATTCATTGATACTCTTTAAGGTTTTTTTTTGTATTTTTTTATAAATCAATGAGTAATGAAAATTGCAGTTTTAAGATAGATTGTATTATAAACACATATATTATATTATATTTTTCAGGGACAGTTGTAGGGTTAGAATTTTTCAAAGGGAATCACTTGTTTAGCATAAGTGAGGATGGCACTGTTGTTATATGGAAATATTACACCTGGGAGTGTCTTAAAACACTCAGAGGACATAAGTAAGTATCTGTAATCCTAGGAATATCTTAAAATAGAATGGCTCGTTAATTTTTCATTAAATAAAGTCTCCAATTAAAAGTAAATAACTATGGTAACATGACTAACAGCAGTAAATACTAGTATTATAATTTAGACCTGTTAAGAACATCCTAAAACATAAAGATCTTATTTGAAATAGCATGGATATACATGCTGTGTACCGATGAGTTCATTGTACTATGATTCAACTTAAATATTCTAAGTCTAGTCATGAACAGCTTTCATTATTGCAACTAGCTAGTAAAATAAGTTGGGTAAACAGATTGAACAGCATTTTCATATTTTAGAGGTTTATACTTGTAATTTTTCTTCAAAATGAAATTCATTAAAAATTGTTTTGTTTCTTATGATTTTGGTGAGAAGAATCTGACAACCATGCAATGAGATTGTCAACAGAAAATTAATGGATTAATGCAATAAGTTATTGTAAAACTTATGATATTGTAAATCTTTCAATTTTGTATTCTTTCTACCGGTAGTAAATGAAAATTGATATTAACACTACATTTATTGTCACATTTTCTTTTTAGGTCAGCTGTCAATGGAATATCAGTACACCCCAGTGGAAAGATGGCACTCACGGTGTCAAAAGATAAAACTATCAAGACCTGGAACTTGATAACTGGAAAGTGTGCCTTTACTTCTAATCTCAAATCAGGTACTATAGGTTAACTTGATAACTAGAAAGTGTGTCTTTACTTCTAATCTCAAATCAGGTACTATAGCCTTACTTGATAACTGGAAAGTGTGTCTTTACTTCTAATCTCAAATCAGGTACTATAGGTTAACTTGATAACTAGAAAGTGTGTCTTTACTTCTAATCTCAAATCAGGTACTACAGGTTAACTTGTTGACTGGAAAGTGTGCCTTGACTTCTAATCTCAAATCAGGTACTATAGGTTAACTTGTTGACTGGAAAGTGTGCCTTTACTTCTAATCTCAAATCAGGTACTATAGGTTAACTTGATAACTAGAAAGTGTGCCTTGACTTCTAATCTCAAGTCAGGTACTATAGGTTAACTAGATAACTGGAAAGTGTGTCTTTACTTCTTATCTCAAATCAGGTACTATAGGTTAACTTGTTGACTGGAAAGTGTGCCTTTACTTCTAATCTCAAATCAGGTACTATAGCCTTACTTGATAACTGGAAAGTGTGCCTTTACTTCTAATCTCAAATCAGGTACTATAGGTTAACTAGATAACTGGAAAGTGTGCCTTTACTTCTAATCTCAAATCAGGTACTATAGCCTTACTTGTTAACTGGAAAGTGTGCCTTTACTTCTAATCTCAAATCAGGTACTATAGCCTTACTTGTTGACTGGAAAGTGTGCCTTTACTTCTAATCTCAAATCAGGTACTGCATGTGTATATGTTTTAATCTTTATTTGTCGAAGTAATTATTGTCATCTACTATTTTGTGCTAATGTTCATAAACTTTTATGTTACTCTATCTGAACCTACTTTTGTCTGTTATGGAGGAGAATTTGAGATGATCATCCCAAGTTAACTGAACTAACTAAATGTTTTTAAAACACAAAATCTTATGTAAATTAGTAATTAAATTTTCATTTCAGTTGCAGATCTTGTTTTATGGTCAAAGGATGGCACGTACTATGCTGTTTGTTTCCCAACTAAAATAGACATATATCATGTACAGGTATTGTCTTGTTATATACCGTTAATTATTTCTATTAAAAATGATATAAGGAGAGTATTGTGATTCGGTTAAAAAGATCTTTAACAAGTCTTTAAAAGATCCTACAATGTTTTGTAAGAGGCATTGAAAACTTTTCTCTAAAGTATATTAGAATAGGCATCTATGAAATTAAGAGATAACTTAATCCAATTAAGATGTAATTTTCATATTTTAATATTAGAACACATGACACAGTAGAACAATAGATATCATTCAATCAAAGAACAGTCTTTTTGCCTTTCTGTATTAATAAGTCATAGTGTATTCTCGAAGTTGTAGCAAATGTTGTAGCAAATTTTTGCATCTCATTGCTTGATTTTACACATATTTAACTTCTATCATGATTTATTGTAGACCGGTAAAGTTCATGGTACAATATCAACACAGAAAAGAGCCAACTGTCTGGATTTTCTTACTGTAAGTACAAATGTACTTAGACAAGTACTAAGTCATATAATGTATATTTATATACAGTAGACTCCACGAAATCGGATATCGGCTACTTGGATATATCGGCAAATGGGATAGAATATCAAAACACCAAACCATTTCCTATTCTTTCTATATATTTTGTATCGGGAAATAGGATATCGGAACATTGGATATATCGGCAAATAGGATAGAATATTCCTTCAAAATGTTGCCATTTTGTATAAAAATCGGATATTTTTTGTATTTCAGAAGATCGTGATGACCGGAAGTTTGACATAAGTTTTCACCAACATTTGCATTCAACTCTCTGTATATGATTTTTAATAAACAATGTATATTGTATTTACTAATAAAGGTGTTTTTATTCAAACACTTGTTTTTATTTAAGCAATAAAAGATCCGTCTTCTGTGTGTTTATTTTCTTGCACACCTGTCAATGATCATCGTTCATGCCGGAAGTCAAAATATAAATGTTTTAAAACTTTCATGTTGTTATTTCTGAAATCCTATGTTGGCACAGCTAATAAGATATATTTCAAAATGATATTGTGTTGGTACAGAATAAATTTATTAGTGGTGAAGTCTGTGTATATTTAGTGTGTGGGAAACATGTAGGTCATTGAAATTACAGGTGTACTAACTTACGTCATGACTGTAAACAAATCATGTGAGCTGTGTAATGCTAACATTTCAACTGACTTCCTTTATAGAAGGTTTTCAATTTTGAAACATTGATATTCCTCCACTATGATGTCAATCTTGAAAAGGATGTCTCAATAGATTTGAAATAAAATCCAAAACCATGTGTGGACAACCACATGGCTAATCAACATTTTGTAAATCACTAGTCGCCATTTTGAATATTCATGAGCTGCTATAATCTCATATTTGATTGACAAATGTACACAAATTTTGACATCTTTATGAAAATGTGATCCTGAAACCCATAATTTTACGATTTAGATGTAATGTGAATGAATACCAGGTTTTTTAAATCTCGTTCATTGATAGAGAAAAAAATGTTGATTCTTGTTAGAGATTAATAAATTTTCTACAATGTAAACAACAAAGATGGACGACCTCAGTAAAACACATGTTATGGAGGGAATATAAGAACACAAATTGATGAAAATTCTTTATTAATTAATAAAATAACAACAGCTATTCACTAAATCCTTTATTCTTGCATGATACAACAAATATATAATATGATGGCATCCTCAACATTGAACACTTGGACAAGAGTTGAAGACTTGGAGTTACGTCACCAAAACTGATATTCGATCTCCTGAAATGGCAAATCGGATATCCTGGGTAATCGGATATTTTTTCCTGACAAATTCGATATCCGATTTGGCGGAGTCTACTGTATACAGTTTTGAAATGATTCAAGTTATACCATTTTATTGTTACTTATTATTTACCTAAATAAAAATATTTTCATCAATCACTTATACATTAAATCATAAATGTATCCCCATGGATTTATGTTTTACATGCTCCATACATATTTATGTCTCCCCCCATTTTGTGGGGAGACCTCCCCACATATTGTTTTTGTTGTGTCATTCGTCTGTCAGTAACAAAGTTTGTCAGCGCAACTCCTCTGAAACTACTGACCCGAATTCAACGAAACTTGATCCTCAAATTTTTGTGGGAGTTATGGCCCTTTGAACTTAGAAATTTGCTGAAAATCCTCTTTTATCATCTTGTCAGCGCGACGCCTCTGAAACTACTGAACCGAATTCAACGGAACTTGGTATATATGAAGGACACCATATGTAGTTGTGCATATTCCAGGAAATTTTGATTCTCAAATTAATGTTGGAGTTATGGCCCTTTGAACTTAGAAATTTGCTGAAAATCCTCAACTATTGTAGGATGATATATTTAGTTACCACCCAGAACTTTTTGAATTGTTTTAGGATGATATATTAGTTTATGGCTGTGAAGGAGGTGGGGTTATTTTCCATGATGTGGTCAATAATAAGCAGATTTCAGAGATAGATACACAAACTAACAGGTAAGTCTATAGAATGGAGCAAGATATAGATACACAAACTAACAAGTAAGTCTATAGACTGGAGCAAGATATTGATATACAAACTAACAGAATGGAGCAAGATATAGATACACAAACTAACAGGTAAGTCTATAGAATGGAGCAAGATATAGATACACAAACTAACAGGTAAGTCTATAGAATGGAGCAAGATATAGATACACAAACTAACAGGTAAGTCTATAGAATGGAGCAAGATATAGATACACAATCTAACAGGTAAGTCTATAGAATGGAGCAAGATATAGATACACAAACTAACAGGTAAGTCTATAGAATGGAGCAAGATATAGATACACAAACTAACAGGTAAGTCTATAGAATGGAGCAAGATATAGATACACAAACTAACAGAATGGAGCAAGATATAGATACACAAACTAACCGGTAAGTCTATAGAATGGAGCAAGATATAGATACACAAACTAACAGAATAGAGCAAGATATAGATACACAAACTAACCGGTAAGTCTATAGAATGGAGCAAGATATAGATACACAAACTAACCGGTAAGTCTATAGAATGGAACAAGATATAGATACACAATCTAACAGGTAAGTCTATAGAATGGAGCAAGATATAGATACACAAACTAACAGGTAAGTCTATAGAATGGAGCAAGATATAGATACACAAACTAACAGGTAAGTCTATAGAATGGAGCAAGATATAGATACACAAACTAACAGGTAAGTCTATAGAATGCAGCAAGATATAGATACACAAACTAACAGGTAAGTCTATAGAATGCAGCAAGATATAGATACACAAACTAACAGGTAAGTCTATAGAATGGAGCAAGATATAGATACACAAACTAACAGAATAGAGCAAGATATAGATACACAAACTAACAGGTAAGTCTATAGAATGGTGCAAGATATAGATACACAAACTAACAGGTAAGTCTATAGAATGGAGCAAGATATAGATACACAAACTAACAGAATGGAGCAAGATATAGATACACAAACTAACCGGTAAGTCTATAGAATGGAGCAAGATATAGATACACAAACTAACAGAATAGAGCAAGATATAGATACACAATCTAACAGGTAAGTCTATAGAATGGAGCAAGATATAGATACACAAACTAACAGGTAAGTCTATAGAATGGAGCAAGATATAGATACACAAACTAACAGAATGGAGCAAGATATAGATACACAAACTAACCGGTAAGTCTATAGAATGGAGCAAGATATAGATACACAAACTAACAGGTAAGTCTATAGAATGGAGGAAGATATAGATACACAAACTAACCGGTAAGTCTATAGAATGGAGCAAGATATAGATACACAAACTAACAGGTAAGTCTATAGAATGGAGCAAGATATAGATACACAAACTAACAGGTAAGTCTTTAGAATGGAGCAAGATATAGATACACAAACTAACAGGTAAGTCTATAGAATGGAGCAAGATATAGATACACAAACTAACAGGTAAGTCTATAGAATGGAGCAAGATATAGATACACAAACTAACAGGTAAGTCTATAGAATGGAGCAAGATATAGATACACAAACTAACAGGTAAGTCTATAGAATGGAGCAAGATATAGATACACAAACTAACAGGTAAGTCTATAGAATGGAGCAAGATATAGATACACAAACTAACAGAATGGAGCAAGATATAGATACACAAACTAACAGGTAAGTCTATAGAATGGAGCAAGATATAGATACACAAACTAACCGGTAAGTCTATAGAATGGAGCAAGATATAGATACACAAACTAACAGGTAAGTCTATAGAATGGAGCAAGATATAGATACACAAACTAACAGGTAAGTCTATAGAATGGAGCAAGATATAGATACACAATCTAACAGGTAAGTCTATAGAATGGAGCAAGATATAGATACACAAACTAACAGGTAAGTCTATAGAATGGAGCAAGATATAGATACACAAACTAACAGGTAAGTCTATAGAATGGAGCAAGATATAGATACACAATCTAACAGGTAAGTCTATAGAATGGAGCAAGATATAGATACACAAACTAACAGGTAAGTCTATAGAATGGAGCAAGATATAGATACACAATCTAACAGGTAAGTCTATAGAATGGAGCAAGATATAGATACACAAACTAACAGGTAAGTCTATAGAATGGAGCAAAATATAGATACACAAACTAACAGGTAAGTCTATAGAATGGAGCAAGATATAGATACACAAACTAACAGGTAAGTCTATAGAATGGAGCAAGATAAAGATACACAAACTAACAGAATGGAGCAAGATATAGATACATAAACTAACAGGTTAGTCTATAGAATGAAGCAAGATATAGATACACAAACTAACAGGTAAGTCTATAGAATGGAGCAAGATATAGATACACAATCTAACAGGTAAGTCTATAGAATGGAGCAAGATATAGATACACAAACTAACAGGTAAGTCTATAGAATGGAGCAAGATATAGATACACAAACTAACAGGTAAGTCTATAGAATGGAGCAAGATATAGATACACAAACTAACAGGTAAGTCTATAGAATGGAGCAAGATATAGATACACAAACTAACAGGTAAGTCTATAGAATGCAGCAAGATATAGATACACAAACTAACAGGTAAGTCTATAGAATGGAGCAAGATATAGATACACAATCTAACAGGTAAGTCTATAGATTGGAGCAAGATATAGATACACAAACTAACAGGTAAGTCTATAGAATGGAGCAAGATATAGATACACAAACTATCAGGTAAGTCTATAGAACTGAGCAAGATATAGATACACAAACTAACAGGTAAGTCTATAGAATGGAGCAAGATATAGATACACAAACTAACAGGTAAGTCTATAGAATGGAGCAAGATATAGATACACAAACTAACAGGTAAGTCTATAGAATGCAGCAAGATATAGATACACAAACTAACAGGTAAGTCTATAGAATGGAGCAAGATATAGATACACAAACTAACAGGTAAGTCTATAGAATGCAGCAAGATATAGATACACAAACTAACAGGTAAGTCTATAAAATGGAGCAAGATATATATTGAATTCTGTACGGTTGATTTTGTATTTTGTGTTTTTTTCGTGCTGTTCTACTTCTTGTTCATGTTTACCCCTTTTTTCGTTGCCCTTTCGGACTTTTGACACTTGAATGCCCCATTGGTGCCTCTTTGCTTCTATGATGGCAATTTTTTAAGGTATTGAATAATTGTGGCAATTGATGGAAGGCACTAAAATAAACTTGCTTACCTTTTGATTTTGTTATTTCAAAGAACAAAGTCAAAAGGAAACAAATTATATATATACATAGGCAATTTAATTCTAACATTAAATTCATGTTGATTGAGCTTTGATGATTTATCTAAGGTTAAAATTGACCTTTGAAAAACCTATTGGCATCACATAATTCAACAAGAAAATTAAGGATAAAAAGTTTAACTAATGTTTAATACTAAATTAATACTAAGAATTTCAATGCTACTGATGTTTAATTAGTGTTACATCAATGTTAGATTAGCACCAAGCTAATTGTTTATTTTAAGTTAATACAAATTGTCTGTGTTTTATATGCATTGTTTGTTTATAAATGAAAAAGTTCACAATAAGGTTATAATAAAAATAATTCCTAGATTATCATCCAGCTTTTTTGAAAATATTGGGGGTTGGGGGGGGGGGTAATTTTTAGCCAAGTTGCAACGAAGTTGAACTCGGCTATTGTGATGATGATGGCAGGCGGCTGGGCGTGTGGGCGGGCGGGCCTCAACAATTGGTTTCCGGACCATAACTCAAAAAGTTGTGTACTGATTTTAATGAAACTTTGGGATATTGTTACATACCATAAGAGGAGGTATCCTATTGATTTTGGGGTAAATCCGTTGAAGGTCAAGGTCACAGTGACAGAAAAAGGTTAGAAAATTTCTTGAATTAGTGGTTTCCAGACCATAAATCAAAAAGTTTTCAACTGATTTTAATGAAAGTTTGGGATATTGTTACATACCATAAGAGGAGGAACCCTATTGATTTTGGGGTAAATCCATTCAAGGTCAAGGTCACAGCGACAGAAAAACATTTAAAATTTACTTAAAAAAGCAGAATCTGGTCAATTACTCAAAAAGTTGTCAACAGATTTTAATGAAACTTTGTAATGTTGTTACATGTACCAATTATAAGAGGAGAAACCCTAATTATTTTGGGGTAATTTCGTTCAAGGATCAAGGGCAGAGCGGCAGAAAAACATGGTTTCAGGACAATTACTCAAAAAGTTCTCAATCCATTTTATTAAAGTTTTGGCATAATGTTGCAAACTACATTGTATATGGACCGTTGAATTCACAATATTTTTCATGTGAGATTGGAATGGGTTACTACTTATGGACAGTTGAATTTGCAAAAAATTTTATGCAAGATTGGAAGAGATTACTACTATCTGAGTTTTGGTTGATAAAATACGGCAACTCGGCTTTTGCACCCATGTGCATATTGATTTTATTTTTTGTCCATTGTGATAAAATTTTCTGTCATTTGATTAAATTGACCAAAAATGGAGTTAATTTGCCAAAAATCAAAATAAAATTTATTGAGACAGCCTAAAAAATTGGGGCAGGAGTCAATGGTAATTATACCACTTATGAAATCTTGACAAGAACAAACCTTTAAGAGCCTGTCTCAGTAAAAATCATGCAAAAGGTGATTTACTTATTATCTTAGGTTTTAACAATTTTTTGGCTAGTTATTCATCTTGGACCACTTTAGCGAAAAATATGAACTTTAGTGAAATTGGTCCATTAGACTATCTGCAAATTGACATTAAAAATTTTGGCGGGAAAATTTCCCGAACTTTTTTCATACACAACCCAACCAATTTTCTTGGCCTCTTTACTCAAAAGTTCGGAAGGGTCTGTAAAAATTGTTGATATTTCTGAAAAAGTAGGCCATTCTTGTTGAATTTCAACAAAAATATCAGTCGGATACTTAGTGATATTTTTGGTTGATTTGTTAAGAAAAAAAAATGGCAGGACTTTTTCCCGTACTTATTTTCATACACAATGTAACCAAATTTGTATTGTGCATTAAACAAGAACTAATGAACCGATTGGGCTAAAATTTAATTTACATTCATTTCTCATCATAAAGATCAAATTCTGATAAAAAGAACCAGTTTTCAAAAATATGCATCTGCCACTATTTTTGCGTTTTGCATGATTCTTACAGAGACGGCTACTTAAATATGTAAATCTCTATATATAAGTGGATACATATCAGAGCATCTAATGGTTTTAAAGGAAAAAAATCCATCAAGGGTTTGTTGAAGCAAATAAGATCAGAAAACATGACTATAAAAGATGGTACTGCGTCTAATACAAGATTTTAAAAAGATGAAGATCTTAGTAGAAAATATTATCATTTTTAAATGTAAACATTGAATATGCATTTTATATTCAGAATAAGAGGACTAAGTCTTGTTACAGATGAAGATTTAGGAGAGTGTCTGTTCACAGCTTCAAGTGATGGATACATCAAGTTTTATCAAATTACACATACACAGGTATATTAAAAACGAAAGAATATGGAATAAGTGCCAAAAAGACACGATCCACATATTGAAATGATTTTAATAAATGTACAAAAGCAAAATTTCACTGCGTGTGAAGCGCTTTTCTGGATTAACCTTCATCAGACACGCTAGGAGTAGAAAACTTGGAAAACCGGTAGAATATTAGATTTGATTAAAAACAAGTGCCAAAAAATATTACAACAATGACCAAACAGATAAATTTATCAATTTTTAAAGAAACAGTCAAACATTGTCAAATTTTGGAAATATGTAAACTGTGTCTTTCCAACACATATTCCAGTACTCGAAAATATATAAGAGCATACAACTGAAGCACGGGGAAGCTTTCTACGACCTCCACACGGCACTAAAGCCAAACTCTGAAATAATATTAAAAACGAAAGAATATGGAATAAGTGCCAAAAAGACACGATCCACATATTGAAATGATTTTAATAAATGTACAAAAGCAAAATTTCACTGCGTGTGAAGCGCTTTTCTGGATTAACCTTCATCAGACACGCTAGGAGTAGAAAACTTGGAAAACCGGTAGAATATTAGATTTGATTAAAAACAAGTGCCAAAAAATATTACAACAATGACCAAACAGATAAATTTATCAATTTTTGAAGAAACAGTCAAACATTGTCAAATTTTGGAAATATGTAAACTGGTTACCTTGACCTACATTTTCCACATGATTAACTCAGGTTAAAGTTTAAGTTAAGGTCCATATCTCAGCAACTGCAAGTGATAAAGAGATGACATTGGGTTAGTGGGTACATCCTGGATAGTAATCAGCATCTGTTCCAAAATAAGGTTACCTTGACCTACATTATCCACATGAATGACTCGGGTTTAAATTTTGGTTAAGGTCCATGTCATTTTCCACATGAATGACTCAGGGTAAAGTTTTGGTTAAGGTCCATATATCAGTAACTTAAAGTGATAGAGAGATGACATTGGGTTAGTGGGTACATTTTTGATAGTAATCAGCATCTGTACCAATATTAAGTCACCCTGACCTACATTTTCTGCATGAATGACTCCGTTCAAAGTTTTGGTTAAGGTCATATCTCAGCAACTAAAAGCGATGATATTGGGTCATTCGAAACATCTTGGATAGTAATCAGCATCTGTACCAAAAAAAGATCCCTGTGACTTACACTTTCTACATGAATGACCCAAGTTAAAGTTTTTGTTAAGGTCCATATCTCTGCAAGTGGAAGAGGAATGATATTTGGTAAGTGGGTATATCTTGGATAGTTTGTAGTAATTTACATCTGTTCCAGATTTAGGTCACCTTGACTTACATTATAATGTAATGGGCTGTCATTTCTTTATTACCTGCGTCGCCGAAGGCGAAAGCAGGTCTAGTAGTCAGAACACTCTGTTCGTCTGTCTGTCCATCCGTCCGTCTGTAACGCTACAGGGGTGCCGGTCTTGTGTAATCTGAATCTCAAAATCAAACACTAGATCTTTCTAAAATTTTACACAGTGATAACAGATATATTAAAGATGTGCACCTCCCTTGGGGTCATTTCATAATTCCGTTTAAGAAATTAGGGACCCAAAGGGGGCCAAAAAAGCGATGTTTTTATTTGTTTCCACAATAACTTATGCTCTGGTTGACCAAATGCTATGAAACTATACAGTAATGCTACTTACAATAAAAGGAAGGATGGGCTTGATTTTGGGTGTCCCCTCCCTTTTCATTTAGAAATAAGGGGCCCAAATGGGGCTAGAAAATGAAACTTAATTTGTTTTCCGCAATAATTTGAGTTCTGGTTGACTGATTGCTAGGAAATTTTATGATAATGTTTATTGAGACGCCCTAAAAATTTATTGGCATGATTTTTTTTAGGTCTGCCCTTTTTCTGTTAAGAAGCTAGGGGCCCAAGTTCAACTTTTTTATTCATGGTCTGATTTTGAAATTTTTTTTGCAACTTAATTTTTGTCATACATTGGATACAAAATGGAGAATAAATTTTTTCTTGACCGTTTGGCAATTAGGGGGGCAAAAGGGGGAAAATTGGTTGAAACCTAAATTTTTTGTCTGTTTTTTTTTATATTGTTAGATATAAGGATATTAAATATTTTTATTTTTAAATTTAATTATCAGTCCATAAATTGAGTTGCATGTGACAAAAATGCTTTGTTGGTCCACCATAGGATGCAAGTGTCAAAAAATATTGAATGTCCATATTAGGAGCCTGTTCATGAGAAAACCATGCAAAATCGTCCAATAGCAATGTTTTCATTTTTGTAAAAGGTAAAGTGCAACTGAAAGACCATCCTATTACACTTATTCAGGCAAATTTTTTCCTTCGAAAAATCAAAGATGGCCGCCCTACAGGCCTTAATAGCTATATATAGCATTCATCTGATTTTTATACGACCGCAAAATTTTTGCGATCGTATTATGTTATGGCGATGTCGTTGTCGTTGTCGTCGTCGTCGTTGTCGTCTGTAGACACTTTGGTTTCCGTGCGATAACTTTAGTTGTAGATAACCAATTGTTATAAAATTTTGATATGATGTTTATAACCACTAAAGGAAGGTTGGTATTGCATTTGGGGTTTCTGGCCCCTACCGTTTAAGAAAAAAGGGCCAAAAGGGGCAAAAATGTGTATATTAACAAAACGTCTGTAGAATGTTTAATTTTCATCCAATTTTGATCATTCTTTTTTTATTGTATTCCTCAATAAATTCTGTCAACAAAATGTATCAACGGCTTTGATGTATCTTGTACCGTTACATTGCTAATGGGGGTCAAAAAGGGGCCACACCCAAAAAATAGACTTTTTTATTTGTGGTCCGATTTTCAAAATCTTTTTTCCATTGGAATCCTTGTGAAAATCCCTGCCTGCATTTTTCAATCAGATTTGCAATATCTCATACCGTTTTCGAGAAATTAGGGGTCAAAGGGGCCTAAAACGCCATTTTTAAAAGTTTGTCATTTAAACCAAAAATTAAGTTGTAGTGGTCCTGCCAATTGTTATGAAGTTTTAATATGATGATTATATCCACTAAAGGAATGATGGTTTTGTATTTGGGATTTGTGGCCCCTTCTTATTTAGAAAAAAGGGCCAAAAAGGGCTAAAACGGGTGTATTGACAAACCTGTTGTAGAATGTTTATCATTCATTCGATTTTGAAAATTCTTTTTTCATTGAATTCATCATTGAATTCTATATACCAAATGTGTCAATGATTTTGATATGTATTTCACCATTACATTGCTACAGGGGGGCTAAAGACAGGCCGCGCCCTTAAAATCAACTTTTTTATTTGTGATCCGATTTTCAAAATCTTTTTTTCATTGGATTCCTTGTGAATATTTCTGCCTTATTCTTTAATCGGATTTGCAATATTTTTACCGTTTTTTAGAAATTAGGGGTCAAAGGGCCAAAATTGTAAATTAATACATGTATATATAAATAAGGCTTTTGTATTAGATGTTGATGTAAATATAAATGTGTCAAAAAAGCATTTTTAAGTCCACCACAGGATGCATGTGTCAAAAAGCTTTGTAAGTCCACCATGGGCTTCATGTGACCAAAGCAATGGACTATCCATACTGGGCCTCCAACGTACAGGGTTCAACTTGTTGCGGTCGTATCATGCTGCGCTCGGCGTAGCTTTTTATTCAGTGATTTCAATAATTTTTTATTTGAAAATAAAACATTTTCATTGGGATTTTTTTAGTTTACCTATATTGAATGACAATTGTAACAATATTTTTTTAAATAGTGATATTTTGTCTTTCAAATACAGTGCAATTTTTGTCATCCATAATTTTGGTTCCTCAGGTACCTTTAGGTAGGACTTGGGCGGTATTCCAGACAGTTCAAAAATGCTAAAATTTGTTATTTTTAAGGGTACTTATTGTCCAAGGTAACGGTTCTTTATCTTTATCTTTTAGAAATTCAAAAACAATAACATATCAAAACAAACATATCGAAAAGCCAAGCTGGGATTTCACATTTTGACTTAGCCACAGCCCCGGGAAACAATGACATGTTTTGATAATTCTACATAAAATCCACTTTTTGAAGGATTCAGTTTAAAACTCTGAATGTGTTTGCTATGAAACAAAATACATTTAGAACATTTGATACAACAGATGATCACAATACAAGTACCATTTAAGGATCGGGAAAGACATATACTTGGGGATTAAGGGTCAAAGATGGGAATATCTGTATATTTGGATGAAATGTACTAAAATGACCAACTTTAGGGGGCTATTTTTCATGAATGAATGGTTGGACTATTTATATGGAATATATTTCCAAAAGACTGACATATGGTCTGTACAAAAACATATTTGTAACTTTGCATTCGGTCATCCCTTACATGTTACAGCATTACAAAAATGGAGATTTGGCCATTTTAGCACATGGCTTAAATGGGTTTCGGGGGCATAATAGTTGCATCTTTTTGAAAAAACTAAAAGATGTACAGAACAGCAGACTTTTGAGGCCAAATGTATATAACTTGTTCTATATAAACAAATAATATTGTAAGAATCTAACGAAAGACCACTTTGTACTCGGTGGACCAATATGGCTCCCAGGGCCATTTGGCGAAATAGTCCCTTTTCCTCAAGAAAACTGGCATTATTTTGGGTCGGGATCTACCATACAAAATCTTTTTTTGTGCAGAAAATGGTCGAATTTTACAAATAAAACAATTTTCCTGGTACATATTTTTTTTCACATTTAGGTTTGACTTCGTCATTTTATAGGTGGCTAGAGACTTTTTTTGTCAAAAGGCTCTGGGGGCTATATTAGACCACCAAGTAAAAAGTGGTCTTTCGTTACATTTTTACAATATTATTTGTTTATATAGAACAAGTTATATACATTTGGCCTCAAATGTCTGCTGTTCTGTACATCTTTTAGTTTTTTCAAAAAGATGCAACTATTATGCCCCCGAAACCCATTTTAGCCATGTGGTAAAATGGCCAAATCTCAATTTTTGTAATGCTGTAACATGTAAGGGATGACCGAAAGCAAAGATACGAATATGTTTTTGTACAGACCATATGTCAGTCTTTTGGAAATATATTCCATAAAAATAGTCCAACCATTCATTCATGAAAAATAGCCCCCTAAAGTTGGTCATTTTAGTACATTTCATCCAAATATACAGATATTCCCATCTTTAACCCTTAATCCCCAAGTATATGTCTTTCCCCGATACTTAAATGGAACTTGTATTGTGTTTATATGTTGTATAAAATGTTCTAAATGTATTTTGTTTAATAGCAAACACATTCAGAGTTTTAAACTGAATCCTCCAAAAAGTGGTTTTTATGTAGAATAATCAAAACATGTCATTGTTTCCCGGAGCTGTGGCTAAGTCAAACTGTAAAATCCCAGCTTGGCTTTTTGATATGTTTGTCTTGATATGTTATTGTTTTTGAACTTCTAAAAGATAAAGATAAAGAACCGTTACCTTGGACAATAAGTACCCTTAAAAATAACAAATTTCAGCATTTTTGAACTGTCCGGAATACTGCCCAAGACCTACCTAAAGGTACCAGAGGAACCAAAATTATGAATTACGAAATTTGCACTGTATTTGAAAGACAAAACATCACTTTTTCAAAAAACATTGATAACATTTTAATTCCATCTATGTAAACTGTAAAAAATCACAATGAAAATGTTAAATGTTTAAAAAAAATTTATTGAAATAAGCGATAAATCAGATGAAAGCTATACATAGCTATTGAGGCCTGTAGGGCGGCCATCTTGAATTTTTCGAAAAAATAAATTTGCCTGAATAAGTCTTATAGGATGGTCTTTCTGTTGCCATATACCTTTTACATAATTAAAAACCTTGCTTCTGGACAAAATTTCCATTTTTGCATGGTTTTCTCATGAACAGGCTCTTAAATGTACAGGGTTCAATGTTTTGCCGTGAGATGCAGGGCCAGACATCGATTGGTCTTGGTTTTTCTTTAAAATGGGAGGGTGTGGGGGTCAGCACACTGCTCAAAAATTAGCCTTTGATTAAATACAAAATTATAAACTGAGCACCCTCTACCATAATTGCATGTTTCATTTGCACTAAACTTTTAACACTTTATTTCTTTTCAGGACACCATTAGTTCTACTCTGCTGGCAGAACAGGATTCTAAATTTAGATTGACATGTTTAGCTGTATATTGTTCAAAACCCACCCAAGATAATATAAAAACAGAGGTCAAAGAAGAGACAGTAGTAGATAAAACCTCAGAAAAGGGAAATAACTCACACGAAACAACACATAGGGTGAAAAGTGAACGTATTAACGACAAGTCAAGTAAAAAAATAAAATTGACAGAGGAAACAACAGATGTGAAAGAGGAAAAAAGAAAGATAAAAACTGAAAAGTTAAAGAGAGCAGAGGAGAAACAGACAGAAAAACAAATAATTGATAAAGAGAGGGAAGCTAAAATAAAGGCAAAAAAGAGAAAGAAAGCTATTAAGAAAAAGAATGCCAAGAAAATAAAACTTTAAAATCTGATGTTCAAGGGTTTTTACTAGTCAACATAGTTATGGATATATTAATTTTTGGTGTTAGTCTATTACTCTTTGTCATTTTTAGCTCACCTGGACAAAAGGTCCATGTGAGCTATTACCATCACTTGGCGTCCGTCGTTGTTGTCTGTTAACAATTTTTCAAAAATCTTCTCCTCTGAAACTACTGAACAGAATAAATTGAAACTTGGGATGATTGATCCTTAGGGTGTTCTGCACCAAAGTTGTGTTTCGATTTTTGATCTGTCAAAAAACATGGCCATTGGTACTTAAAATAGACTGGTCAGGGGGGTCAGACTACTGTTTTTGGCTTGTAAATCAATAAGTAAAAGAGATAGATAAAGGCTGATGCCACCCTACTGCTTCAGCATCAAAAGTTCTACAAAAGTCTCCATTTGGTTGAAGTTGTCAGATGATCCCTTACAGGGGTTACAGCCCCTAAAAGGTGAAAAATAGTGTTTCTTCATGTTTTTGGCTTATAGAATGAAAACTATTGCAGATAGGGAAAAGCTGTGGCTTGCTGAAATGTTCAGCTTATTTAGCTCTTCAAAAGTCGTCATAGGTTCGAAGTTGTCAGATGACCCCTTATAGGTGTTACAGCCTGTTAAAGGCGAAAATTAGTGTTTTTGGCCTATAGAATGAAAACTATTGCAGATAGATGCTTAAATGTTCAGCTTATTCAGCTCTACAAAGTTCTTCATAGGGTTGACATCAAGACCAGGTGAGCAATTCAGGCTCCTGGGAGTCTCTTGTTTGTTTTAACTACCTTGCTTTGCCCCTTGCTAAAGCCGTAATGATATATTATATACTAATATGTCTTGTGACTTTAAAGAGCAAGAGTATGTTCTCTGCAGGGTCTGTCTTTCTGTTGTTTTTTTTTCTTGGCTTCAAAAGAGTATATAGTTTTACTGGTGTATGTCTGTAGTTCTGTGGTATTTGTAGATCCATCACATTCATAATTGAGTATTACTCAAATAGGCAAGCAACCAGACTCTGCCACCACAAAACTTTTAACTTTAAAACTTTAAAGTCTGAGAATATTTTCAAGTCCTTGTGTTATGGGACATGAGAATATTTTAAGACTTAAGTATTTTTTAAAGTTTTGTGGTGCTGGTGCCTGTACTCCTAAGTTGCTGATATTTGGTAACAAACTTCATATACAGATGATATATTGTGCTATACCATTTTAAATCTATGGAACATTTACTCCTGTTTGCTGAAAACTTTTTACATAAGGCATAGGTGTGAAAGCAGAGGAATTACTAATTTCTTGATTGATCTTAAGTTGATTGATATTCAGTTATTTTGTGTTTCCATGTTTTACATGTTGTCTGTTTTTGTCCTGTTCTTGTTGGTGTTTACTGGTTTTGTCTCTGCCCTTTCTGACTTTTGACATTCAGATACCCCATTGGTTCCTCTGCTTCTTTCTTGTATGTCACTCTTAAGCATGACTTTTGTTTAAGCTATTTTTGCATCAGCTTAATAGAACTTTTTAAACATCCAACTGTATGAGATTTGAGAGGAAAGGCTGCAGTGTCTGTCTATCAGGAGGACTGAGATTTACAATTGCCTACAGGCTACTTTTCTTTTAATTCTTGCTCTAAACTTCATGAAACCATTATAAACTTATAAATAATATAAAAATTATCATCCATGGTGGGTTAGACCTGGGAGAAATGTATATGATATTGAAAGTAGTTCTCAAGTTGGTATCAAATATGTTTTAATTTGGGTGGATCACCTCAGATGATCCTCAGTAAAGGCTTGAAATGAAAGAAGTATTATATGATATGTCCACAACATGTAAATCTCAGTTCTCCTGATAGACAGACACTGCATGTATGTTGGAGTCCCAAAAGTACCCATAGGCAGTGCAGCCCATACATATGTTTACAGACAACAATGACAACGTGGGTATGTAAGTCAGCAGTACAGGAAGCCTATGTTGACAGTTTACCAGTTACACCAGATGTAATAGTGGAGGACATAGACCCAAGAGGAACAACTATAGGTAATATCATCAACTGGGAGGAAGTGCAACACCAAGACCCAGATATTCATAGGATAATAGAGTTTGTCAGAAGCCAGAAGAAACCGTCACGACAGGAAATTGGACCAAACCCACTACTTAGGTAGTTTACACACCTCAAGATTATTGACGGAGTACTTCACAGAGAAACATTATCAGGAGAAGAAACAGTAAGTTTTACCTTTAGTCCATGTACCAACCATATTGAAGTTATTACACAACAATATGGGACATCCTGGAAGGGACAGATTAAGAAAAACATTAAAATTTAGCTAAATGAGTATATATAAAATCTCAAAGTCACTAGACCATGACTGCAGGAGCATACAGATAAAATATCTGCGCTGATACTAATGCAATTACAGACCAAATATCAATAATGTACCATAACAGCTTAATGTTAAAAAGACAAAAGAAAAAAGTTAACATTGGCCAATAAGTATAAAATTGTAAAGTCAGTAGACTATGACTGCAGGAGCATACAGAAAAAGGTGCTTTTAAAACTGATCTGTTCTGGTGCTAGTCAACTATAAACAAAATATCAATGGTGTACCACAACTGCTACATTTAAACAGACACATATATAAGAAAAAACCTTAACATTTAGCTAAATCAGTATAAAATCTCAAAGTCACTAGACCGTGACTGTAGGAGCATACAAATAAATGCTCTTGAAATTGATCTGTACTGATGCTAATGCAACTGCATACCAAATATCAATGGTGTACCATAACTGCTTCATGACAGACTTAAGAAAAAAACATTAACATCATAAAATTGCAAAGTCGGTAGACCCTAACTGCAGGAGAAAACAGATAAAATGCTTTTAAAACTGATTTGTACTGATGCTAATGCAAGTGCATACCCAATATCAATGATGAACCATAACTTGTTCACATAAAACAGACTTAAGCAAAAACTTTAACAAATGTGGCCGCTGCCTTAATCACCATGCCTAAGCCTAGCCTTCCGTTGCAGGCGAGACATAAATGTTTCTGACATTAATACCTTTTTAAAGATAATTGGCAAGTAATGATCCTTTGACCAATCAATTCCAATTATTGGGACTGTTACAATTCTCCATGGATTCTCATAAAATTATACCCCCACTCGTAAGAGAGGGGGCTATATTGCAATCACCTTGTCCGTCCGTCTGTCTGTCCGTCGGGTTCAATTTCTCTGCTTCTACAAAATGGATTGGTTTCAAATTTGGTACACAGCTTCAGCATGATGAGTTATACCATGTCTCCTCTTTCCAGGTCAGTCCATCATCTACTTCTTGTTTTCTGAGCCGACTTAGACTTTTTTAGGGTAAATTATTTGAAATGTGAAATTTTTCGTAACAGATTTCTCGGCTTCTACTGGATGGATTGGTTTCAAATTTAGTACACAGCTTCAACATGATGAGTTATACTGTGCCTCCCCTTTCCAGGTCAGTCCATCATCCACTTCCTGTTTTCCGAGCCGACTTAGACTTTTTAGGGTAAAAAATTTGAAATGTGAAATTTTTCGTAACAGATTTCTCGGCTTCTATTGGATGGATTGGTTTCAAATTTGGTACACAGCTTCAGCATGATTATTTATACTGTAACTCCCCCTTTCCAGGTCAGTCCATCATCAACTTCCTGTTTTCCGAGCCGATTTAAGGCTTTTTATGGGTCAAAAATAGACAATTTTTCGTAACAGATTTCTCGGCTTCTACAGAAGGGATTGATTTCAAATTTGGAATACAGCTTTAACATGATGAGTTGTACCGTGCCTCCCCTTTCCAGGTCAGTTGGTCATCTACTTCCTGTTTTCTTAATGGTCGAGTGGGGGTATGCTTAGCACGACTTAGTGCAACCCCTTGTTTATACATAATTATTATCTGGTATGTGGTAGTGCAAATTACCAAGAAATTTTTATCCTAAATTTTATTGACCCTTTGTAGTTAGAATTTTCCAGCAAATAATCAAATATCATTATTTTGTTTAACTTCTCTGAAACATTTTACGAGACTTGGTATATAGCAGGAACACCATAGTAATTGTGCATGCTACCAGGAAATTTTGATCCTTAAAATTTTGTAGAGTTAATGCCCCTTTAAACTTTGTGGAGGAAACTAGAAACTGAAAGAACCATTATTCAATTTAAAATGTGTGGCTCAAGTAAATGCTGTATAGGTAGTTCTAATGAAGTAAACAACAAATATGGACATGTGTATTTTTTTTAAACATAATAATGACATTAACAATGATATCAATGTATTAATCTTTCAAATGGTGATATTCCTTGATATCAGTTCAATTATTCATCAATCTGTATCCAAATCTACACACCATCAACACACTGAAATAGATTATTAAATGGTTTTTCAAGAATTACTAGAGTGTGATAGGCATAGATGGATTTTAAACAATATAAGTTTCAATTTTAAAATATTTACATGATTTAAAAACATATTTACATTGTGTACATGTAATAGATACTGATACGTTGATTTATTATAACAATGCATATATTTATAAAATTATAAAATTAGTACTCAGTTTACTGGTATAACAAGTAGGCAATGTTGT
The DNA here is from genome assembly GCA_963971305.1 of Arcuatula senhousia. Classification (NCBI taxonomy): domain Eukaryota; kingdom Metazoa; phylum Mollusca; class Bivalvia; order Mytilida; family Mytilidae; genus Arcuatula; species Arcuatula senhousia. Next base: position 4,108,189 of record OZ020303.1, read on the forward strand.
TTAATTAATTGTCATGGCTGTTTATCAATTAAATGCAAATTTTAAGTGCTGTATGACCATATGCATATTGTTTTGTTGAGTAATGTCGACATGGTTCATGTACAGTTTCTAAATTGCTTTTTTAGGGATTAATTAATGCTATATTTTTATATCTTCTCTAATAATTACCATAGACCTGTATATTAAATTGTATTGGATATACAGATCTATGTAATTACTTAGATCCAAAAATAATTACGATATTTACAAAATTTGAAACAAACCTTAATGTTGCTACCAAACCTGCTGGCATAAATTTCCCTGAGTTCATGTATCTGTATCCCATAACCCCTGTCATAAGAGCACTAGTAGCTGAAAATACATATATGTACAAATGTATATAAATTTTAAAAAAACATCATTATTGATTTCCCATGTTGGCTAAGTGGTCTAACATATTTGATATGTCTGATATGTACATATATCCAAATATATTAATTCTTGAGAAAGATCTTTGATTCTAAAGTACATTTTTGGCAAAAATATCTCCATTTTATTTGACACACTGAATTGGAAATAAGAAGCACAACGGGTGTGCTATAACAGGCAGAAACCTATTACTCTTCTGGAGCACCTGAGTTCACTCTGGTTACGACTTAGTTCATGTTGTTGATTTCTGTTTAGTTGATTTTGTGTTTTGTGTTTCCTCATGTTGTTCTTGTTTTGTTTGCCAGTTTTTTTGTTGCCCTTTCAGACTTTGACACTCAAATTGGTGCATCTTTGCATCTTTTGTATTGCGAGGAAGTAACTGTTTTTATCCTTAAATCATTCAGAGAAAATGGAACATCCATATTAATCCTAGAATACTGGTCACGAAACAACTTACCAAGAGAGAGGCCAACATTTCTATGATCCTGTGAAGTCTGGTATAACTTACCAAGAGAGAGGCCAACATTTCTGGGATCCTGTGAAGTCTGGTATAACTTACCAAGAGAGAGGCAAACATTTCTGGGATCCTGTGAAGTCTGGTATAACTTACCAAGAGAGAGGCCAACATTTCTGGGATCCTGTGAAGTCTGGTATAACTTACCAAGAGAGAGGCCAACATTTCTGGGATCCTGTGAAGTCTGGTATAACTTACCAAGAGAGAGGCCAACATTTCTGGGATCCTGTGAAGTCTGGTATAACTTACCAAGACAGAGGCCAACATTTCTGAGATCCTGTGAAGTCTGGTATAACTTACCAAGAGAGAGGCCAACATTTCTGGGATCCTGTGAAGTCTGGTATAACTTACCAAGAGAGAGGCCAACATTTTGGGATCCTGTGAAGTCTGGTATAACTTACCAAGAGAGAGGCCAACATTTCTGGGATCCTGTGAAGTCTGGTATAACTTACCAAGAGAGAGGCCAACATTTCTGGGATCCTGTGAATCCTGTGAAGTCTGGTATAACTTACCAAGAGAGAGGCCAACATTTCTGGGATCCTGTGAAATCTGGTATAAATTACCAAGAGAGAGGCCAACATTTCTGGGATCCTGTGAAGTCTGGTATAACTTACCAAGAGAGAGGCCAACATTTCTGGGATCCTGTGAAGTCTGGTATAACTTACCAAGAGAGAGGCCAACATTTCTGGGATCCTGTGAAATCTTGTATAACTTACCAAGAGAGAGGCCAACATTTCTGGGATCCTGTGAAATCTGGTATAACTTACCAAGAGAGAGGCCAACATTTCTGGGATCCTGTGAAGTCTGGTATAACTTACCAAGAGAGAGGCCAACATTTCTGGGATCCTGTGAAGTCTGGTATAACTTACCAAGAGAGAGGCCAACATTTCTAGGATCCTGTGAAGTCTGGTATAACTTACCAAGAGAGAGGCCAACATTTCTGGGATCCTGTGAAGTCTGGTATAACTTACCAAGAGAGAGGCCAACACTTCTGGGATCCTGTGAAGTCTGGTATAACTTACCAAGAGAGAGGCCAACATTTCTGGGATCCTGTGATATCTGGTATAACTTACCAAGAGAGAGGCCAACATTTCTGGGATCCTGTGAAGTCTGGTATAACTTACCAAGAGAGAGGCCAACATTTCTGGGATCCTGTGAAGTCTGGTATAACTTACCAAGAGAGAGGCCAACATTTCTGGGATCCTGTGAAATCTGGTATAACTTACCAAGAGAGAGGCCAACATTTCTGGGATCCTGTGAAGTCTGGTATAACTTACCAAGAGAGAGGCCAACACTTCTAGGATCCTGTGAAGTCTGGTATAACTTACCAAGAGAGAGGCCAACATTTCTGGGATCCTGTGAAGTCTGGTATAACTTACCAAGAGAGAGGCCAACATTTCTGGGATCCTGTGAAGTCTGGTATAACTTACCAAGAGAGAGGCCAACATTTCTGGGATCCTGTGAAGTCTGGTATAACTTACCAAGAGAGAGGCCAACATTTCTGGGATCCTGTGAAGTCTGGTATAACTTACCAAGAGAGAGGCCAACATTTCTGGGATCCTGTTAAGTCTGGTATAACTTACCAAGAGAGAGGCCAACGTTTCTGGGATCCTGTGAAGTCTGGTATTACTTACCAAGAGAGAGGCCAACATTTCTGGGATCCTGTGAAGTCTGGTATAACTTACCAAGAGAGAGGCCAACATTTCTGGGATCCTGTAAAGTCTTGTATAACTTACCAAGAGAGAGGCCAACATTTCTGGGATCCTGTGAAGTCTGGTATTACTTACCAAGAGAGAGGCCAACATTTCTGGGATCCTGTGAAGTCTGGTATAACTTACCAAGAGAGAGGCCAACATTTCTGGGATCCTGTGAAGTCTGGTATAACTTACCAAGAGAGAGGCCAACATTTCTGGGATCCTGTGAAGTCTGGTATTACTTACCAAGAGAGAGGCCAACATTTCTGGGATCCTGTGAAGTCTGGTATAACTTACCAAGAGAGAGGCCAACATTTCTGGGATCCTGTTAAGTCTGGTATAACTTACCAAGAGAGAGGCCAACATTTCTGGGATCCTGTGAAGTCTGGTATTACTTACCAAGAGAGAGGCCAACATTTCTGGGATCCTGTGAAGTCTGGTATTACTTACCAAGAGAGAGGCCAACATTTCTGGGATCCTGTGAAGTCTGGTATAACTTACCAAGAGAGAGGCCAACATTTCTGGGATCCTGTGAAGTCTGGTATTACTTACCAAGAGAGAGGCCAACATTTCTGGGATCCTGTGAAGTCTGGTATAACTTACCAAGAGAGAGGCCAACATTTCTGGGATCCTGTGAAGTCTGGTATTACTTACCAAGAGAGAGGCCAACATTTCTGGGATCCTGTTAAGTCTGGTATAACTTACCAAGAGAGAGGCCAACATTTCTGGGATCCTGTGAAGTCTGGTATAACTTACCAAGAGAGAGGCCAACATTTCTGGAATCCTGTGAAGTCTGGTATAACTTACCAAGAGAGAGGCCAACATTTCTGGGATCCTGTGAAGTCTGGTATATCTTACCAAGAGAGAGGCCAACATTTCTGGGATCCTGTGAAGTCTGGTATAACTTACCAAGAGAGAGGCCAACATTTCTGGGATCCTGTGAAGTCTGGTATATCTTACCAAGAGAGAGGCCAACATTTCTGGGATCCTGTGAAGTCTGGTATATCTTACCAAGAGAGAGGCCAACATTTCTGGGATCCTGTGAAGTCTGGTATAACTTACCAAGAGAGAGGCCAACATTTCTGGGATCCTGTGAAGTCTGGTATAACTTACCAAGAGAGAGGCCAACATTTCTGGGATCCTGTAAAGTCTGGTATAACTTACCAAGAGAGAGGCCAACATTTCTGTGATCCTGTGAAATCTGGTATAACTTACCAAGAGAGAGGCCAACATTTCTGGGATCCTGTGAAGTCTGGTATAACTTACCAAGAGAGAGGCCAACATTTCTGGGATCCTGTGAAGTCTGGTATAACTTACCAAGAGAGAGGCCAACATTTCTGTGATCCTGTGAAGTCTGGTATAACTTACCAAGAGAGAGGCCAACATTTCTGGGATCCTGTGAAGTCTGGTATAACTTACCAAGAGAGAGGCCAACATTTCTGGGATCCTGTGAAGTCTGGTATAACTTACCAAGAGAGACGCCAACATTTCTGGGATCCTGTGAAGTCTGGTATAACTTACCAAGAGAGAGGCCAACATTTCTGGGATCCTGTGAAGTCTGGTATAACTTACCAAGAGAGAGGCCAACATTTCTGGAATCCTGTGAAGTCTGGTATAACTTACCAAGAGAGAGGCCAACATTTCTGGGATCCTGTGAAGTCTGGTATATCTTACCAAGAGAGAGGCCAACATTTCTGGGATCCTGTGAAGTCTGGTATAACTTACCAAGAGAGAGGCCAACATTTCTGGAATCCTGTGAAGTCTGGTATAACTTACCAAGAGAGAGGCCAACATTTCTGGGATCCTGTGAAGTCTGGTATATCTTACCAAGAGAGAGGCCAACATTTCTGGGATCCTGTGAAGTCTGGTATATCTTACCAAGAGAGAGGCCAACATTTCTGGAATCCTGTGAAGTCTGGTATAACTTACCAAGAGAGAGGCCAACATTTCTGGGATCCTGTGAAGTCTGGTATATCTTACCAAGAGAGAGGCCAACATTTCTGGGATCCTGTGAAGTCTCGTATATCTTACCAAGAGAGAGGCCAACATTTCTGGGATCCTGTGAAGTCTGGTATAACTTACCAAGAGAGAGGCCAACATTTCTGGGATCCTGTGAAGTCTGGTATAACTTACCAAGAGAGAGGCCAACATTTCTGGGATCCTGTAAAGTCTGGTATAACTTACCAAGAGAGAGGCCAACATTTCTGGGATCCTGTGAAATCTGGTATAACTTACCAAGAGAGAGGCCAACATTTCTGGGATCCTGTGAAGTCTGGTATAACTTACCAAGAGAGAGGCCAACATTTCTGGGATCCTGTGAAGTCTGGTATAACTTACCAAGAGAGAGGCCAACATTTCTGGGATCCTGTTAAGTCTGGTATAACTTACCAAGAGAGAGGCCAACGTTTCTGGGATCCTGTGAAGTCTGGTATTACTTACCAAGAGAGAGGCCAACATTTCTGGGATCCTGTGAAGTCTGGTATAACTTACCAAGAGAGAGGCCAACATTTCTGGGATCCTGTAAAGTCTTGTATAACTTACCAAGAGAGAGGCCAACATTTCTGGGATCCTGTGAAGTCTGGTATTACTTACCAAGAGAGAGGCCAACATTTCTGGGATCCTGTGAAGTCTGGTATAACTTACCAAGAGAGAGGCCAACATTTCTGGGATCCTGTGAAGTCTGGTATAACTTACCAAGAGAGAGGCCAACATTTCTGGGATCCTGTGAAGTCTGGTATTACTTACCAAGAGAGAGGCCAACATTTCTGGGATCCTGTGAAGTCTGGTATAACTTACCAAGAGAGAGGCCAACATTTCTGGGATCCTGTTAAGTCTGGTATAACTTACCAAGAGAGAGGCCAACATTTCTGGGATCCTGTGAAGTCTGGTATTACTTACCAAGAGAGAGGCCAACATTTCTGGGATCCTGTGAAGTCTGGTATTACTTACCAAGAGAGAGGCCAACATTTCTGGGATCCTGTGAAGTCTGGTATAACTTACCAAGAGAGAGGCCAACATTTCTGGGATCCTGTGAAGTCTGGTATTACTTACCAAGAGAGAGGCCAACATTTCTGGGATCCTGTTAAGTCTGGTATAACTTACCAAGAGAGAGGCCAACATTTCTGGGATCCTGTGAAGTCTGGTATAACTTACCAAGAGAGAGGCCAACATTTCTGGGATCCTGTGAAGTCTGGTATATCTTACCAAGAGAGAGGCCAACATTTCTGGGATCCTGTGAAGTCTGGTATAACTTACCAAGAGAGAGGCCAACATTTCTGGGATCCTGTGAAGTCTGGTATATCTTACCAAGAGAGAGGCCAACATTTCTGGGATCCTGTGAAGTCTGGTATATCTTACCAAGAGAGAGGCCAACATTTCTGGGATCCTGTGAAGTCTGGTATAACTTACCAAGAGAGAGGCCAACATTTCTGGGATCCTGTGAAGTCTGGTATAACTTACCAAGAGAGAGGCCAACATTTCTGGGATCCTGTGAAGTCTGGTATAACTTACCAAGAGAGAGGCCAACATTTCTGTGATCCTGTGAAGTCTGGTATAACTTACCAAGAGAGAGGCCAACATTTCTGGGATCCTGTGAAGTCTGGTATAACTTACCAAGAGAGAGGCCAACATTTCTGGGATCCTGTGAAGTCTGGTATAACTTACCAAGAGAGACGCCAACATTTCTGGGATCCTGTGAAGTCTGGTATAACTTACCAAGAGAGAGGCCAACATTTCTGGGATCCTGTGAAGTCTGGTATAACTTACCAAGAGAGAGGCCAACATTTCTGGAATCCTGTGAAGTCTGGTATAACTTACCAAGAGAGAGGCCAACATTTCTGGGATCCTGTGAAGTCTGGTATATCTTACCAAGAGAGAGGCCAACATTTCTGGGATCCTGTGAAGTCTGGTATAACTTACCAAGAGAGAGGCCAACATTTCTGGGATCCTGTGAAGTCTGGTATATCTTACCAAGAGAGAGGCCAACATTTCTGGGATCCTGTGAAGTCTGGTATTACTTACCAAGAGAGAGGCCAACATTTCTGTGATCCTGTGAAGTCTGGTATAACTTACCAAGAGAGAGGCCAACATTTCTGGGATCCTGTGAAGTCTGGTATAACTTACCAAGAAAGAGGCCAACATTTCTGGGTTCCTGTGAAGTCTGGTATAACTTACCAAGAGAGAGACCAACATTTCTGGGATCCTGTGAAGTCTGGTATATCTTACCAAGAGAGAGGCCAACATTTCTGGGATCCTGTGAAGTCTGGTATATCTTACCAAGAGAGAGGCCAACATTTCTGGGATCCTGTGAAGTCTGGTATAACTTACCAAGAGAGAGGCCAACATTTCTGGGATCCTGTGAAGTCTGGTATAACTTACCAAGAGAGAGGCCAACATTTCTGGGATCCTGTAAAGTCTGGTATAACTTACCAAGAGAGAGGCCAACATTTCTGTGATCCTGTGAAATCTGGTATAACTTACCAAGAGAGAGGCCAACATTTCTGGGATCCTGTGAAGTCTGGTATAACTTACCAAGAGAGAGGCCAACATTTCTGGGATCCTGTGAAGTCTGGTATAACTTACCAAGAGAGAGGCCAACATTTCTGGGATCCTGTGAAGTCTGGTATAACTTACCAAGAGAGAGGCCAACATTTCTGGGATCCTGTGAAGTCTGGTATAACTTACCAAGAGAGAGGCCAACATTTCTGGGATCCTGTGAAGTCTGGTATAACTTACCAAGAGAGAGGCCAACATTTCTGTGATCCTGTGAAGTCTGGTATAACTTACCAAGAGAGAGGCCAACATTTCTGGGATCCTGTAAAGTCTGGTATAACTTACCAAGAGAGAGGCCAACATTTCTGGGATCCTGTGAAGTCTGGTATAACTTACCAAGAGAGAGGCCAACATTTCTGTGATCCTGTGAAGTCTGGTATAACTTACCAAGAGAGAGGCCAACATTTCTGGGATCCTGTGAAGTCTGGTATAACTTACCAAGAGAGAGGCCAACATTTCTGGGATCCTGTGAAGTCTGGTATAACTTACCAAGAGAGACGCCAACATTTTTGGGATCCTGTGAAGTCTGGTATAACTTACCAAGAGAGAGGCCAACATTTCTGGGATCCTGTGAAGTCTGGTATAACTTACCAAGAGAGAGGCCAACATTTCTGGGATCCTGTGAAGTCTGGTATAACTTACCAAGAGAGAGGCCAACATTTCTGGGATCCTGTGAAGTCTGGTATAACTTACCAAGAGAGAGGCCAACATTTCTGGGATCCTGTGAAGTCTGGTATGCACCATAACCCATGAGACTGCCACACAACAGACCAGCTGCTAAGGAGGGTATACTGCCTTTAAAAAATCAAATGGAGATATTTAATTTAAAAAATATTACAAGGAGGTGTTCAAAGGGGTTATTTGGTCAACAACACCCCTCCCTAATTGGTATCGGAATAACAAAAGTTTGTGATGTTCCTACATGAATAAAATGTTTGGTAAAAAAATTTAAAATTCAGCATTTCTATCATGTTCTATGCATTGAATGTCATTTAAACATTAGACTACATACTATTTATTTTAGGCTGACTCTGGCTACAAATTAATTGCCTTTAAGCATGTTGAGTAACATTTAATGGGGGTCCTCATGGGGGTTCTGATCACGAATCACGAAGAATTAAAAATGCAAATAACGAAACATGGAAAAACTGCTAAAATTTTGTTCACGGATAAAAGTTTGACTGTGTATTACTGTAAAACATGCTTTAAATGAATCACGGACAAAATATTTTGCTGAGAACGGTTCAGGTATAATTTCCAATCACAATTCAAAGAAAATTATTTCAGCAAATCACAATTCCCGTAAAATAAAAATTGCCAATAACAGAGAATGAAATAAACCCATCGGCCCCTCCTTAATTTCTCATCTTAGATGTCTAAAACAGGGAATAGTTTCTAGACATGGCACCTTTATGGAATCTCTCAGTTTCAAAAAGAAATATCATATACTTGATTTATTGTCACTGTTATTTCAAAAAACAAAACAAAAATAATGGAAGCTAGCCCAATACATTTAACATGTTTAATACATGATTATTTTCTAACAGTGGAAGATACCTATATTTGTAAAATTATGATTAAATGTTGATCAAATTAGTTCCATACTGTAATAAAATCAAACAGACATATTGAAAGTGAAGTTTATACTGGCATGCATATATGTTCTATTCTTCATACATTACAAATGACATTCTGGTATAAAATTATCTAAACCAAAGGCCCATCCTAGGAGTGGGCAAATTAACCCTCCCCACTTTATAAAATTTATTTTTGATTTCAAGGAGTAAAAAGGTACATGTGCATAGGAAATAATAAGAGTAGCATGCCTGGTCACCTCTTTGGTCAGTCAAAAAGCCCCCACTTTGCATTTTTGTATTGTATTTTTGCACAGTATTGAAAACAGAGTTACTTTTTTCAAACTTCATGACAGGTCGCAGGTTGCTTAAATCAGAATTACTAATGGATTATTTAAGATTATACCTGCTTTTAAATAACCCAATAATCCTCCAGCTGTCACTGACACAGCATATGCAATGCTCACAATATCTGTCATACTTTCACTTTGATTTCTGGACATTTTCTCAATTATCTCCCTTGATAAAGAAGGGGAGCTAATCCTAAAAGAAAATGACAAGTGCTTGTAATGAAATTTTTCCAGTGAAGACAAATCAGGTATTTAGAATATTCTTAAAACATCTTAGAGAACATTTACATAAAAAAGAAAGATAAGTATTAATATTTTTCATATATATAAATATATAAGTAAAAATATAAATAGTACAGTAAAATGACTGCATGTGGAGAATAAGACACTAAAAAATGATGATGACTTTGCCATCCATACCATATATTAATACTTAGACATGCAACTTCCAAATTAATGTTTTGCAGAAAAGATCCAAAAACTTCAATTATCAATATAAGTTTTCAAAAAAATATCACATAAACAGTACAAATAAGTATTTCAAACTTCAGACTTAACATAATAATAGAATTCTAGTGGATCCGTCCCCAAACTTGTCCGTCCCCTAGTTGATCCGGCCCCAAGTAGATCCGTCCTTGGTTGATCCGTCCCTTAGTTGATCCGTCCTCCAGTAGATCCGTCCCCAATAAAACATACATAATGTATTAGTTATACATGTTAATAGTTGACGAGTATTGGCATATGTTTTTATATAGTAACTTAATTGCCGGTGTTTAATTTAACTTTTAATTTGGAGAACAGTTTATAAAATTTAATGTGATTTCAATTGATAAATGCGCTTTAGGTTCTCTCTGCTTTTCATCAATAAGTAATAACCATTTGATTATTGCATTATATTTTCAGGTTTGAACCTTAAGCGTGGTATATATATAGCAATTCATTTCAGATTATTCTTAGAGATATTGAGGAAAGATATAGTTTTGATACTTTAAAAGTTTTAAAGATTTTTTTTTTTATTACATTAAGAAGCTTATACACGATGCTGTCTGAGGATGAAAATTACAAAATTAGCGCTTTAAATCTTTTACTTTGATTTTTATGCAGATATTGTGTTTAAACACATTACTAACTTTACATTGCTTTTACTGGAAAACATACTTTTATTTTATAGATGTCAACATTTTACCTTTATTATTGGGGCAAATGAAACATTTCAGACTGAAAGGCGCAAATGAGGTATGATTTGTGGCGCAAGTGAAATATATTTTTGGCGCAAAAGAAATAGCAATTGTGAAAAAAAAACCAATGCACTAGTTTTTTATCGTTGTTGTCCCTTCCGATTGTAAATGTAAAAAAAAATGAAACGACTTTTTGTATTGTATCATATTTCAACTTCAAAAGGAAAATAGAATGTTCCGAAATGTAGTGTTAAATACAGATCTCATGTCTAGAGAATTTATTATAATAGTTAAAGTTTTTACAACGGTTTGTTGAATAAACATGTTGGTCATGTTTAATCAACACCTGTCAAAACACTGATCCAATTTTATAAAGCCATTTAGCGAAAAGTGAAATTAATTCATATTATAGTTTTCAAAATTCTCTTCTTTTGTAGATGATACCCATTTCTTAAAATTTTAAAACTTAATAAGTAATATGTAATCGTTCTTGAAAAAAGACTATATTTCATTATATTTTAAAATGGGGACGGACCGACTAAGAACTAGAGGCCGGATCAACCAGGGGACGGATCTACTGTGGACGGATCAACCGAGGACGGATCAACCTGGGGACGGAACCACCTGCGACCTAATAATAAATCATAATAGACGATCTTCCAAAAGTGCCATTCCGGAACGTTCTGGATGTTAGAATAGGGGTCAAGAGAGGTCAATGGGGATAAAATGGCAGCTTTTTTAGAAGAGAGCAGTAGTCAGGGACTGAATTATTCTATCAATCTGTTAAATGTGTTTTCTTATAAATGTTCTTATGGAAAACAATCAAACATGAAATGAATTAATTTGTTTCACTCGGAGGGTCCTTTCAAACCAATTCATTTACACTTAAATAATGAAATTTAAAAATTCCCTTTTACGCGCAAGTGACGTCGGCAACCAGTTATCCAGTAATTTGAGGTAAGATTTCGACAATTACCAAAATTGGAAGATCGTCTATAAATATGTGATATATTTGTCATTTAAAATTTTTATTAATTACAGTTGAATAGAAAATCTTTTTGGGGTATAACTTTGTATGATTTTATGATATATCAATTATAATCAAGGAATTAGATCAATGTTTTACATGTTATATGTATACATGTATAATATTGTTGATGTGATATAGAGATACAATGTATTTATATGATTTTTTTTAAATAGTTTAAAACTTCACAATATCAGTTCAGGCAAAATATAATCAACATATACAATGTACATGTACATATAAATTAATATTTTGTTTAGGTTAAAATTGTTTGTTATAATTTCCTTTCAGTTGGACTTGAATTTCCTACTTAACATTGCTTAAGAATTAACTTAGTTAAGAAAAAAAAATTCTTAATTTGTTTACAGGTAGTTAAAGAGATTGGTGGGCACAATACACAAGTTCTCTGCAGTCATTTTAATGACAAAATCTTTATCCTAGTTACACAGATTAACAAGATAGGAAGCTTGGTAAGTGATATCATATATAATGCTTTACAAAAAAGTCAAACAATATTGGCCAGAAAAAAATGTTACATAAAGACATTTTTCATTCTTCTCTCAGGTAGAGCATTATTGCCACAAAAAAGAATGTCAAGTCTTGGTTAGATCATAAAATGGTGTATTGGTTAGATCATTAGAAGATGTCTTGGTTAGATCATAAGATGGTGTCTTTGTTAGATCGTAAGATGATGTCTTCGTAAGATCAAAAGATGATGTCTTGATTAGATCATAGGATGATGTCTTGGTTAGATCATAAGATGATGTCCCAGTAAGATCATCAGATGGTGTCTTGGTTAGATCATTAGATGTTGTCTTTGTTAGATCATAAGATGATGTCTTTGTTAGATCATAAGATGATGTCCTGGTAAGATCAAAAGATGATGTCTTGGATAGATCATAAGATGGTGTATTTGTTACATGTAGATCATAAGATGATGTCTCAGTTAGATCATCAGATGGTGTCTTGGTTAGATCATAAGATTATGTCTTGGTTAGTTCATAAGATTAGACACACACATACAGTTTAAACGGAATTTAATCAACTAATGTCTTGGTTAGATCACAAGAAGTAAAGGTAATAACAAAACTACCGAACTTGAATGATCAATCTCATAGTCCAGAGAAAATGACAAAAACGAATCAGTCATACCGGAGAACTGGTGGATCGCAATGGTCCTGACTTGGTACAGGCATTTCAAACGAAATGGTGGGTTAAACCAGGTTTTATGGCGCCAAACCTCCCTCTTCCATTGCGATCTTAGGATCCGGTAATGACCATAGAACACAACATAGTTGTGAGACACAATAGGGATATTGAGGTGATCATCTCAGTACAGCAGACCAGTCAAACACTAATTAAAACAATTAACTATCATATCTTTTAACCCAATTTTGAACTTTTCTACTAGTGGCTGATAACGAAGAAAGAATTTTTTTAGTGATCGTATGAGACGTATTTTCTTATAGCCCTGCTTCAAAAGTCGGTCACGAAGAAACCGGTGTCTGATCAAAAAATCTGTGAAATGTGTGCAAGCTCTGGCATATCAAATAAATTGAGAAATATAAACACCGTATGCAGGAGAAGTAGGTATATTGCTCTGTAGATTAGGAAAATTAATAATTTGAAAATTAAAATCGTCTCGTTTATCGTATATTTTTGTACTGAGATGACCACCTGGGTCAAATTCGAGGTGCAAATCAAAGAAAGACGTGAAGCAATTAGATTCGGTGGTCTCTTTAATCTCCAATTCCGGAGGATATATTGAAGGAATCCAACTACCAAATGAAGTGTTATTGACAGAAAGGACATCATCAATATATCTGAATGTAAGATTAAATGACCTTGCCTCTTTCATCTTCTTGTTCTTTACGAGTCCCTGAAGAAATTCAGTCTCGTAAGAGTATAAAAACAAATCGGCGAGGAGAGGAGCACAGTTTGTGCCCATTGGAATGCCGATTTGTTGTTGAAAAATCTCTCCTCCGAAGGTGACAAATATGTTGTCAATGAGGAAATCAAGCATACTGCAAACTTGTTCCAGTGTGTAACAAATTTTATCTTTGAAAGATGTTTTGGAAAAGAATATAGAATTATAACCCAAAACAACAAAATTCCTTGAGTTTTGAAAAGGCTTTTTCGAGAAGTTTTTTCAGGCGACATTTTAGTTTTTCGTGTGGTAAGGTAGTGTATAAAGTTGAAAAATCGAACGTTTTCAAAGAGTGAACCTCAGAAAATGATCAAGATTTAAAATGATCTAACAAATCTTTTGAGTTTTCCAAAATCCACATATGGTTAATTCCACTACGATTATAAATAGTGTCGCAGTATGCTTGTAGATGAAGTCTTGGTTATATTATAAGAGATCATAATTCATTGTCTTGGTAATATGATAAGATGATGACTTGGTTAGATCATAAGATGACGTCTTTGTTAGATCATAAGATGATGTCTTTGTTAGATCATAAAATGATGTCTTTGTTAGATCATAAGATGATGTCTTGGTTAGATCATAAGATGATGTCTCAGTAAAATCATCAGATGGTGTCTTGGTTAGATCATAAGATGATGTCTTGGTTAGATCATAAGAAGATGTCTTTGTCAGATCATAAAACATTGTCTTGGTTAGATCATAAGATTATGTCTTGGTTAGTTCATAAGATTAGACACACACATACAGTTTAAATGGAATTTAATAAACTAATGTCTTGGTTAGATCGCAAGAAGATGAAGTCTTGATTATATTATAAGAGATCATAATTCATTGTCTTGGTAATATGATAAGATGATGACTTGGTTAGATCATAAGAGAGTTTATTTGTAAGATCATAAGATGATGTTTTTGTTAGATCATAAGATTGTGATTTATTTTAGATTATAAGATGGTGTCTAGGTGAGATAAATATGGTGTTTTGGTTAGATTATTAGGTATTGTGTTAGTTAGATCAGAAGATGTCTTTGTTAGATCAAAACATGATGTCTTGGTTAGATCAAACAATGTTTGGTTAGATCATAAGATGATGTCTTGGTTTGATCGTAAGATGATATCTTTGTTAAATCATAAGATGATGTCTTGGTTAGATCATAAGAAGATGACTTGGTAAGATAAAAAGATGATGTCTTTGTAAGATCATAACAAGATGTATTGGTTAGATCATAAGACATTGTCTTTAATAGGTCAAAACATAACTTGGTAAGACCACAATATGATGTCTTGGTGAGACCACAAGATGATGTCTTGGTTAGATCATAAGATGATGTTGGTAAGAACATAATTTGATGTCTTGGTAAATTTCATCATTAGAAAGTGTCTTTGTTAGATCATAAGACATTGTCTTGGTTGGATCATAAGATGGTGTCGTGGTTAGATCATAAGATGATGTCTTAGTTAAATGATAAGATGGTGTCTTTGTTAGATCATAAGAAGATATCTTGGTTAGATCATAAAACATTATTGTTTTTGTTAGATCATTAAATGATGTTTTTGGTTAGATCATAAGATAATGTGTTGGTAAAATCATAAGATGATGTCTTGGTAAGATCATTAGATGGTGTCTTTGTAGGATCATAAGACGTTGTGAATTTGTCTTGGTTAGATCATAAAGTGATGTCTTGGTTAAATCATAAAATGATGTCTTGTTAAGATCTTAAGATGATGTCTTGGTGTGATCATAAGACATTGTCCTGGTTAGATGATAAGTATGATTTTTTAAGCATATAGTAGGATCCTCTAAAAAATACTTTAGCCAAATAAAATTGTCAAAATTGTGCAGAATTCCACAATATTGCAACTTAACCCTACCCTTAATTTTGATTCCCAAATGGGTAATTTACTCCACAAAAATTCCCAAAGTGACCTTACAAGTTCCTAAAATAGTATGATGAACCCTTGATAAGATGGTGACTTTGTTAGATTATTAGATGGCGTGTTCCTTAGACCAGAATATAATTTCTTGGTTAGGTTGTTAAACATTGTGTAGATGAGATCAGAAGATGATGTCTTGGTTAGATGATAAGACGGTGATGATTACTAGATGGTGTTTTGGTAAGATAGTGTCTTTGTCTTATTGTTAGATATTGTGTTCTTTCAATCATAGAAAGATGTCTTGGTTAGATCATAAGACATTGTCTTTGTTAGATAAAAATATGGTGTCTTGGTTAGAACATGAGACAGTGTTTTGATTAGATCAAAAGATGATGTCTTGGTAAGATCACAATTCAATGTCTTGGTGAGATAATATGCTGAGTTGGTGAGATAATAAGATTGTATCTTGGTAAGACCACAATATGATGTCTTAATTAGATCACAAGATGACATCTTGGTTTAACCACAATATTATGTCTTGGTTAGATCACAAGATAATGTCTTGGTTAGATCACCAGATGATGTTTTGGTTAGATCACAATATGATGTATTGGTTTGATCACAAGATGATGTCTTGCTTAGAACATGAGACAGTGTCTTGGTAAGATTAAAATATGATGTCTTGGTTAGATCATAAAATGGTGTCTTGTTAAGATCATAAGATGATGTCTTTGTTTGATCATAAGACATTGTGTTGGTTAGATGATCAGCATTGTTTTTAAGCATATAGTAGGATCCTGTAAAAAGACCTTTCCCAAATAAAATTGTCAAACTTGTGCAGAATTCCACAACATAAGAATATGTCTTGGTTAGATCATAAAACATTCTTTGTTAGATCATAAAATGATATTATGGTTAGATCATAAGATGACATCTTGGAAAAATCATAAGATGATGTCTTGGTAAGATCATTAGATGGTGTCTTTGTTAAATCATGAGACATTGTGAAATTGTCTTGGTTAGATCATGAGATGATATCTTGGTTTGATCTTAAAATGGTGTCTTGGTAAGATCAGAAGACATTGTGAACTTGTCTTGGTTAGATCATAAGATGTTGTCTTTGTAAGATCATAAGATGATGCCTTGATTAGATCATAAGATGGTGTCTTTGTTAGATCATAAAATGATGTCTTGTTAAGATCATAAGATGATGTCTTGGTTAGATCATAAAATGATGTATTGTTAACATCATAAGATGATGTCTTGGATTGATCATAAGATTCTGTCTTTGTTAGATCAAAAGATGGTGTCTTGGTTAGAAAATGAGACAGTGTTTTGATTAGATCAAAAGACGATGTCTTGGTAAGATCATAATTCAATGTTTTGGTGAGATAATATGCTGAGTTGGTGAGATAATAAGATTGTATCTTGGTAAGACCACAATATGATGTCTTAATTAGATCACAAGATGATGTTTTGGTTAGATCACAAGATGATGTCTTGGTAAGATCAAAAGATTATGTCTTTGTTAGATCACAATATGATGTATTGGTTAGATCAAAAGATGATGTTTTGGTTAGATCACAATATGGTGTATTGGTTAGATCAAAAGATGATGTTTTGGTTAGATCACAATATGATGTTGTGGTTAGAACATGAGACAGTGTTTTGATTAGATCACAAGATGATGTCTTGGTAAGATCAAAAGATAATGTCTTGGTTAGTTCACAAGATGATATTTTGGTTAGATAACAATATGATGTCTTGGTTAGATCACAAGATGATGTTTTGGTTAGAACATGAGACAGTGTTTTGGTTAGATCAAAAGATGAAGTCTTTGTTAGATCAAAAGATGGTGTTTTGGTTAGATAACAATATGCTGTCTTGGTTAGATCACAATTTGATGTATTGGTTAGATCACAAGATGATGTCTTGGTTTGAACATAAGACAGTGTCTTGGTTAGATCAAAAGATGATGTCTTTGTTAGATTTTAAGATTCTGCCTTTGTTAGATCAAAAGATGGTGTTCTGGTTAGATAACAATATAATGTCTTGGTTAGGTCACAATTTGATGTATTGGTTAGAACATAAGACAGTGTCTTGGTTAGATCAAAGGATGATTTCTTTGTTAGATTTTAAGATTCTGCCTTTGTTAGATCAAAAGATGGTGTTTTGGTTAGATAACAATATGATGTCTTGGTTAGATCACAATTTGATGTATTGGTTAGATCACAAGATGATGTCTTGGTTTGAACATAAAACAGAGTCTTGGTTAGATCAAAAGATGATGTCTTTGTTAGATTATAAGATGGTGTCTTTGTTAGATCATAAGAAGACATGTTGATTAGAAAATGAGATATTAGATCATAATATGGTATCTGGATAACATCATCAGATGCTTTCTTGACTAGAACATAAGATGATGCCAGATCATAACATGGGATGTTGGTGAGATCATAGGATATTTTTGTTAGATCACAATATGTCTTTAGTGTTGTCTTTCTTTTCAGATAGAAATTCAGAAGGATGTAGTCTTAGATGAAGAAGAAGGGAAGAAGCCAATGTTTACATCTCGTGTCATGCTTGGGGTTGATGAGGTAGGGATTAATACACAAAAATGAATATGGAATACAAATGCATGAGTCAAAATCCTATTGTATATTTTGAATTTTTACAAAGCAATGGAACTGTTGTCGTTTATCATGAAGTCACATCAAGGCTTTCAAAATTGAGCAACAACCAACAAATGGCAACTAACTCAAAGTATAGGATGGTCCCTTGTTAATCTCTAGTTCAGCAATTACTTCAGATATTTGGAATGAATCTCTAACAATACATTAACTTTGGTTTTTGTCATGATGAAAAAAAAACTTCTTTAAGTCCCAATAGAAACTGTAGTATATAAATGATATAGCATGATTTGTTTTAGTTTAAGATCCTTCTTAAAATTACAAACCTCAATTTAAAGACTTATATTTACTAGGTTATATCTATTTAGTAAATACAAAAAAGTTTGGTTATATTCCAGTGTTCAATTTTCTGTATGGTTAATACCTTCCATTATATATTTCAGCCCTTGACACATGTTTTAGCAAAGACACTGATCTCTAAGATAGATTATAATAAACCAATTGTCCTTGGGATGTCCTTGAAGGATACCAGTAGGGATATAGTGATGGGCATCAGTGAAGTAGTCAAATCTGTTGTTACAGGAGTGTAGAAGGAAACAAACAAAGGTGACAGATGCCTTCAGATGGGAAAGCTAAAGGAGACAGAGCTATACCATGTACTGTCGTAATAATCAAACATGATTCCAGTAATGTTTACATTGAGCATCTGAAAACCGAGTTTCAAGAAATAAAGAATCATAAAATTTGTTTGAATTGGTTGTGAATGAAAATTTAACTTCTTGAGGTGGGGCCAAAAGTCCATTTGAGCTTATGCCATCACTTTGCCTCTGTGGTTTGTTGTCATCTGTAAACAATTTCAAAAATCTTCTCTTCTGAAACAATTTAACTGAAACCTATCAGGAATTGGTATATGACATGTTTGAAGGATTCAATAAAAACATGGCCTCTGTTACTAACAAGACCAATCGATGTCTGGCCCTGTGTCGCACGGCAAAACGTTGAACCCTGTACGTTCTAGGCCCAATATGGACAGTCAAAATATTTTGACACTTGCATCCTATGGTGGACTTACGAAGCATATTTGTCACATGCCACCCAATATTGTAAAAATAGACAAAAAATAGTTTCTATTTTTTTCCCCTTTTGGTCCCCTTATTGCTAAACAGAAAAGGTGGGTCAAGAAAAAAATTGTATACTTCATTTTGAATCCAATATATGACCAAAATTAACTTGTAAAAAAAACATTCTAAATCAGACCATAAATAAAAAATGTAACATTTTTGCCCCTTTTGGGCCCCTCGTTCCTAAACAAAAAGAGAGGGGACACCCAAAATCACCCCCCCCCCCTTTACCTTTTTTTAGTAACACTATTGTAAAGTTTCATAGCATTTGGTCAGTCAAAACAAGTTATTGTGGAAACAAATAAAAAAGTTGCTTTTTTGGACCCTTAAGGGCCCTTAGTTTCTAAACAAAAAAAGAGGGGACACCCAAAATCAACCCAACCCTTCCTTTTATGGTAAGTAACATTACTGTAAAGTTTCATAGCATTTGGTCAACCAGAACAAAAGTTATTGTGGAAAAAATTTAAAAAGTCGCTTTTTTGGCCCCCTTTGGGCCTCTAATTTCTAAACGAAAAAAGAAGGGACACCCAAAATCAGCCCAACCCTTCCTTTAATGGTAAGTAACATTACTGTAAAGTTTCTTAGCATTTGGTCAACCAGAACAAAAGTTATTGTGGAAACAAAAAAAAATCACTTTTTTGGTCCCTTTAGGGCCCCTAATTTCTAAACAAAAAAAGAAGGGACACCCAAAATCAGCCCAACCCTTACTTTTATGGTAAGTAGCATTACTGTAAAGTTTCATAGCATTTGGTCAACCAGAACAAAAGTTATTGTGGAAAAGATTAAAAAGTCGCTTTTTTGGCCCCTTTTGGGCCCCTAATTTCTAAACGAAATTATAAAATGACCCCAAAAGGGGAGGTGCACATCTTCAATATATCTGTAATCACTGTGTAAAATTTCAGAAAGATCTAGTGTTTGGTTTTTGAGATTCAGATTACACAAGAAAGGCACCCCATAGCGGGACGGACGGACGGAGTGACCCGACTACTAGACCTGCTTTCGCCTTCGGCGACGCAGGTAAAAATAGAACATATGGTAAAATCACTTAAAATTGCTTATATCTTAGAAACTATAAAAGATAGAATAAATCCAAAGGACCTTATACTGTTCGGAATCAAAGTTGTCAGATGACCATTATAAGGGTTATTGCCCTTTATAGGTAAATAAGCCTTTTTTTTTCATGGTTTTGTCCAATAGAATAAAAACTATAATTGAGGATAGAAATAATTTTTGCTCACATAAACCTTTTGCAATTAAACTTTACAAATGTCTCTATTGGGTTGAAGTTGTCAGGTGACCCTTTATAGGGGTTATTGTACAAATAGTTGTTTTTCATGTTTTTGTCCTTAAGAATAAAAACTATTGCAGATAGAAAAAGTTGCTGCTTGTTTAAACCTGAAGTATTAATCATGGAATGATCTTTAAAAAAAATGTTTGGCTTTATGATATGTCAATAAATATGACTGCAGTTATTAGATATAGAACATAAAGTGAAATCACATTCAAAGGCTTTTCACTTGTAAATTTAAACAGATTGGAATCATAGGCTGTTCTACAAAAGTCTTTAGTTGTTCAAAGTTGTTAGATATGATCCCTTTTTGCCCTCCAAAGTTTTTTCTCATGGTCGTCAGACTTGTCTGACACGATTTACCATAAAATTTCCAATATTTTTGTTACTGAGATTTCCGATTTTTGAATTCAAAATTGTTTAAAACACCAGGTTTCTTTCCTTGTAATGCACATGGTCGATATTCTCAGTGCTGGATAAGGCTTCCTTGTTCGAACGTTTTGGTTTTGAATACTTTTCGTTTTTGGAATTTGACCTTCCAATGTTTTGATTTTTAAATCCTACTGATGAGAGGTTACTCCTTGAAATATCGATGTATAGCATATCCAAATTAACCGTTTATACCCGCGTTTTGGTATTTGTAATTTTGTCCTATAGAATGAAAACTGCTGGAGATAGAGAAAAGCTGTTGCTTGCTTAAACCTTATACAATTAAGCTCTACAAAAGTCTCTATTGGTTCAAAGTTTTCAGATGACCCCTTACAGGATTTGGCTCTTTCAATGTAAAAATAGAGGTTTCTCGTGTTTTTGCCCCACAGGATGAAAGAACCAAAGAGGCACCAATTTGGGCATTCTAGGGTCAAAAGTCCGAAGAATGAAGACAATAGCAAAAGTAGAAAGCTGTCGCTTGCTTAAATTTTAAGTATGAATCATGAAATGATCCCTAAAAATTGATCTGCTTTTAAGTTTTTGCATGATACGTCAGTAAATATGACTGCTATTACTAAATTTATGGGGGCCGAGTGGTCTAAGGCGCTGGTTTAAATACCACTCTATTGATCACTAGCCGATCACCTCTAAGTTGGTGTTCGAGTCCCGTTTGTATTTAACGAAAAAAGGGACTTCCCCAACTGTATGTGATAAGGTTTGTCAGTTATCTGCCCAAGGTCGATGGTTTCCTCCGGGTACTCCGGTTTTCTCCAACATTAAAACTGACCGCCCTACATGGCCCAGGTGCGTCGATAAAGGGCGTTAAACACCAACACACACACAATAAATATATGAAAAAGTAAAATCTATTCAAAGGCTTATAACATATAAACTAGAGCAGATAGAATGGGCTTTTGAGAATAAATAGGATCTGCAAAATTCCCCGCAGTGGGTCAAAATTGTCAGATAAATACTTGTAGATGTTTTTGTCATTTAAAGTTGAAAAATATCATTTTTTTTTTCATTTTTGGACATATAGAATAAAAGCTATTACAGAGAGAGAACAGATGTTGCTGATAAAAACCTTCAGCTTAATAAGCTCTCCAAAAGCTCCACATCGGTTGAAGATGTCAGATGAACCCTTAAAAGAGTAATTGCCCTTTATAAGGGTTAAAAAATATCGGTTAATTCATGTTTTGGCCTATAGAATGAAAACTATTGCAGATAGAGAAAAGCTGTCATTTGCCTAAACCTTTCGCCCATTTAGCTCTACAAAAGTTTTCACTTGCGTCAAAGTTGTCAAATGACCTTTAATAAGTGTTTTGGACCTTTAAATGTGAAAATAGTGTTGTTCCTGTTGCAGACAGAGAAAAACCAGTGCAGTCAAAATTTGAAGTCAGGTTAGCGATTCAGGCTCCTGGGAACCTTTTTTTGATATTTTATTTTTCACTTCCCGTTTAATCGATTCTCAATTTGAATAAAAAACATGGCCGCTCCAATTTCACTTCAAATTTCTTTTAACTCAGAAACTATAAGAAGGACACGGACAGAAAACAGAATTTATGAAAATGGAAACTGCTTGTCACAAGAAATTCAAAAACATCTTAGAAAACGGCACATATGAAATTTAGCGTTGAATTCAACGTGTTTATTTTCTTTGCGTCCATCCTTGTTTGACCATAAAAAAAGCACAAGCACAACATGGGCAAAAATTAGAAATCAAGTCAATAAATGTCAATTAAACATGAAAATAAGAGCGCAGATACCGTCTCTACTTAGGAACATATATCGACTGATGTGAAAGAAAATCGTACTATTAAGAGTATCATTTGTTGGCTTTGTGACAGGTCAAAATAGAAGTCATAATCACCAGGCTTTCTAGAAAACTAGCACATTAATGTTCACATAACAATTCCGATGCAACGATATTTATGACAAAAAGTAACATGTGGAAAAATATAAATCAGCGAAAACGACTAGAAATGAGCAGCCAAAACCCTTTGTGTTCATCATTTTATTGTTACAAATTGTTTTACGGTCCTAATCGATGAACTAACGCCAGCACAAACAAATTAACATACTCGGTTTAATTGGTTCAGCTCCCTACAAATTCTGGAAATGATAAACATTTCTTAACAAAAAATATAACTACTCTTAGCGATACCATCAATTTCAAATGCATCACGTCTATCATAGAACAGAGGAAATTAGCTTTTACATCTGTATCTGAATAGCGTAGTCTGTAATTGTATCGTTTGTTTAATTGAGTTTTCTGTAACCGACTTCCTAACGTAATATTACAAACTATTCTGGCTATGAAGTATAGTAAAATCTTTGTTTTGATTCTGGTAACCGTTTTGGTTAACGGAGAACCAATAAGGGAGACACAGTACGGACAAATCCGAGGTAAAGTGACTTCACGGTTACCAGGAATAGAAGTAGAGGAATTTCTGGGTATCCCTTATGCTGCTCCTCCGACTGGAAAACTACGATTTCAAGTAAGTTTAAAGTGTGTTTTACGTGGTATTTTATACAAAAAGTGTCAAATATGCATTTTGTTGGTAATATTCAAAATGAATTGCCTTTTTATGTACTATATGCTTCATTTAGCATGGCTGACCATAAGATGCCCGACTGTTTAGTAGCATACTGATATGTGTTGTTTAAACTGCCATCAAGTCCTTTTTCGTTTGTTGTCGGGAACTCTCTGTGTTTTCATTTTCAAGAGATTTTCAAGAGACATTTTATGTCCTCCGTTCGTTTGATTCTGATATTAACAAAGATATAAACAAATTCATATGTGATACTAATGGTATGTTTTTTTTCTGGACCCTGGAAATAAACTATGTTTTTTAAAAAAAAATATTTAATATGATTAAAATGGATTTTATAGCCTCTAGTATGTGTGTAATCTGTGTTTGATTCCATTTACATTGTCTTTAATCATTCAAACAACCACTCTTCAGTGTAGGTACCATAAGTGCACCATTTACCAATTTTAGGACGATCGCTCATCCATTTTTTATTTATAAGATTTTGTTTTAAAAAAATAGCACTCCATCAACTCATATCCACATGATAAAATCATTTGTACAGAAATTTTAATTTTTGTAATTTAATTTAGGTTTCATATTTGGTTATAGACTGTTTAACATTTACTTCCTGTTGGATTTCATTGATTTGTATGCCACATGTTTATAATACTATTCGACCACAAAATGATATTCATCTGATTTTCCTCTTGTTTAGAGAACAAGAGAACCTGTGCCATGGAAGCCAGAGATTTTGGAGACCATATCCATCAAATCGGCATGCCCTACCATCATTCTAGATTACATACATGTCCACAAACCCGACTTCAATATGATCAGTGAAGACTGTCTCTATCTCAACCTGTATTTACCAAGGGTAAGTATGGGAAGATCTTTGAAATGCATATGCTCATTATTTCTACCTAACCTTATTCAGGATCCAAACATGCCTTTTAACATGTACGAACAAACCGTATTTTGATCGAAAGATTTTATTTTATATAAATGTTAATGCAATTCACAAGACCATGTAAAGATGCCTGTGTCGTGTTTTCGGCCTTCCAAGCCACTGTTCAAATCTAACCCTTTCACAAATTTGCACCACAGGCGTTTGGGTCCAGGATTTTATTGTATTATAAATAACGTGTATATAAAAATCTTCATCTTATCTCTATACTATTTCCACGTGGAAATAGTATTATAGCGAGGGTCAGTTTTTTTCATATTTAAACACAATAAATAAAAAATAAAATCCTGGACCCAAATGCATGTGATTTGCACTAAGAAAAATATTCACAAATGAACATACTAGTAGATAAATACCTTCATTAACATTTTATGTGAACTCTCTTTTGGTGAAACAATTGTGATCAGCATTTTTTTCACAAAAACTGTTCAAGTTTTTATCTTTCATTCATCGTCGGAAACTCCGGGCGATCAACCCTGGTTTCCGACGATGTCTTTAGTCGTGGTTTTAAGGTTGTCTTTGTTGAAGACATGTTTCTCTTTTACCAGATAGTCGTCATCAGATCGGATAGTCAATTTTCAATTGTTACTTAAATTCTAAATTAAAACAAGCGAACGGAAGTATTTCCAATAGAAGAATTAAGAAGAATATTTTATTATCCATAAGAATGGGCCCACAGGGGGGGGGGGGGCATATTACAGTGCATATAAAATGTGTATATGTGTATAACAATAAATAATAAATATTAATATGTTAATATATAGACCCAGGTACAGCCAGGACGAGAGGAATTTCTTTTCATAAATGATTTGTCACTTTATGATAATCGGTACTAGTGGTACTTTTGTTGATTTGTTCCATTGTGGAATATGCTGCAAGACACGGGTAATGTCATCCTTGTACCAATTAAAAGCAGACAGACTAGATATTGATAATGTAATCTGTCAGCAGAAGGTACCAAGGTGCTTTATGGCACTCCCCGGTCTTTGCCTAGAAAATATGTTTTATGTGGGTACAAGTTAAGGTGAGCCATCCTTGTACCCAATGTGGATGAACTAGTTCTTAGAGTAATACAACCACAGAGGGCATCAAGGGACGGTGCTCTATGGTCCACCTGACTTTGCCATATCACTATAATTCAGTTATTGTATAGCATGATAGAAAGAAAAAGAATGGCGCACCTTTCTATCAAAAATTAAGGACATGTTTCTTATTACCGACTAATTATGTATAAAAAAAACTATATCTCACTTCCTTAATAAGTTCACATATATGAGCTAAATTTTTAACATCCTCAGAATTTAGTAGCCAAATTATTTTTTCATTGATATGTAATTTATTAAAATTAGGACAAATGGAAAGGACTGCAGTCAAAATTCTATTTCTTGCATTTTCTATTGATTTGCATGAAAACAGAAAATGTTTTTCATCATCCACCTCGCCCGAGCTGCACCTGAGGCATGTTCTGCTTGATTGGGGAGTACCGTCATATCGACCCTGTTCAATTCTTAGTTTATGCGCTGATATTCTCAGCCTCGTAGAGTTTTTCCTTTGCTCATAGGATTTGATTATACTTAGATAAAGCTCTACAGTCCAAAATTGCACTTAAAAGTGGTATAACTTCTTAGTTTGCCATCAGTACTTTCTTTCATCTGTTGCATCCATAATTTGGTATGCATCAAACTTTTCAAGGAATTTTTGAATTTATTTGGATTAACCTTGTTCAGTTCCTTGATTCTAGAAATGTGTTTTAATAAAAAAAAAGCAATGTACCCATACCATGACTGAACTTTAGATTCCTGTAGAGCTTGTGATTTCAAAAAAAGCATCTTTCAAAATAGGAAAACTGGATCCTAAATTTTCAAAACGGTACCAGTACTTAATCATTGATTTAATCATATCAAAATGTAATGGAAGACGCACAAGTTCAGACAAAGAGGCAAGATTTGTTGCTTTTTTATTGACACCAATGTAAATTTTCGGCTGGTAACTTTGGAAAGGCCAGATTCACATTTGTGTTATTTGTAGAAAGCTTCTTTTTGAAAGGATTGAAGTATCCCCACACTTCTGATCCATACAACAAAATGGGCTTTATTGTATGGTCAAAAACATGGATATAGTTTTTAACACTAGGATTTAAGGACATACAATCTTTACGTAGTTTATGATATGCTTTAAGAGCCTTGTTGTACAACAATCCTCGAGCAAAGGAAAAAGATCCAGATGATATATGACATGTATGATATGATTGTGATTCCATCCTTCGTTTAGACTGTGGCTTTAAAAAGTCTTTATATGCTTTCTGCTTTGTTTGCTCTATCGTGACATGTTCTTGACAAGTTTTATTTACAAGAGCACATCCACAAATGATAAATTTTATCAATAAGTGCTACAAAGCTTTTGAATTAGCATTTGAGACACTATCCATGAAATTTCATGATAAATTAGTTTTCAAGCAAAACCGATTCCACATTACTTGAACACTTAACACATAGAAAATTTCAAGAAAGTAAAACTCAACAATAGAAGTAGCAATATTCGGCATGTCGTTGGGAAATAATGGTCTCTTAAGATTCCTTTGAAGTACTCATGAAATCTATTTCAAAACGAAACAAATTCTAAGAAGACGTGAAATTGTAATCTTCTTCGAATGAAACGCTTATATTCTTGTGAATTTCAAGATAAAAATCATTTGATGAGTAACAAAAACTATTATGCTTAAATCGGTGTATCGAAAACTCGGGAATTTATGGACTATATACTTTAAACGTGGACATTTTCGCGGGGTGTTATTTTCGCGTTTAATATTGGCAAGTTTGCCGTTCGCGTGGGGGAAAAATTTGCATTAAGGTCAAAGTAGCATTTTGTGAGTGAAACTTTGCTATTTTTAGCTCATCTCACGGAAGTGAGGGGGGGGCTTATGTGGTACCCCGAACGTCGGCGTCGGCGTCGGCGTCCACATTCACTTACAGAAGAATGGTTAAGGTCCATACCATATTACTGATAAATGCCACATCAACCTTATTAATATGGAAAATGCATCTAGTGATGCCAAGCACAATGCATGCTTCGGATGCTGTCTGTGACTTACCTTTTCTCATGAATGGCCACTTACAGAAGAATGGTTTTAAGTCCATTCTTGCTTACTGGCAAGTGCCACCACAACCAAAGTGGTATGTTAGGTGCACTTAGTGATGCTAAGCACATAAATGCTTCGCCGGATGTGGGCTGCGACCTATATTTTCCGCATGATTGACCATATAGAAGAATGGTTAAAATCAATCCATGCTTACTTACAAGTGCCACATTAACATATTGGAATGGTAGCTAGGTGCACCTAGGGATGCTCAGGAAGATGAATGGTTCAGTTGCTGGCTGTGGCCTTCTTTTTCTGCATGGGTGAGCCCTTAAAATTTTGTCAATTCCCGCTTAGTGACAATAATGCGTAACGAGATGAGCTTCCTAATCAATAGATTAACTACCGGTATGTTTAGATATTTTGTTCACATTTTGTCCGTCCGTCCGTCCGTCCGTACCTCGAAGGTTTCCGACCAATAACTTGAAAACGCGTCAAAGGATTTGAATGATATTTTGCACAGCTGTTAAGCACAATAAAATACAGGTCAAGTTCGATTTCCAGCATGATCCAAAAAAAATAGTTTTTGAGATATGCCACTTTGAAAAATCAAATTTCATGAAATTTTGAGTTTCCAACCAATAACTGGAAAAAGCGTCATGGGATTCAAATGATATTTTGTACAGCTATTGAGTACAATAAAATACAGGTCAAGTTTAATTTCCAGCATGATCCAAAAAGCAATTTCGAGATAGGTCACTTTGAAATCAAATTTTATGAACTTTTGATATTATAACGTGGCGGGGTATCATTTAATGTCTCATAACATGCCCTATTTTTATCATTGACGTGGCTTTTGTAGGTAACAACCAAGAATAATTTACCAGTCTTGTTATTCATTCATGGCGGAGACAATGCTGATGGAATGGGGGCGATGTTTGACGGCGATTTACTGGCAGCCAAAGGCCAGATTATTGTAATCACAATGAATTACAGAGTTGGTGTTCTAGGTTGGTTTTACATATTCATTATACTGACTGCAACTTGGTTTATAGTCATTGTTTTTGGACCGAAACGCATCTTAGTTATTTGGTTTGAAAATAGTGTTCGTAAAAGAGTCGGTCTCCTGTTGCAGTTTGCTTGATTACAGTCATGCCTTCGGGACTGATTGTTAATACTTAGCCGTTTTTGGCAAAAAATAAACTATTCTAACCCGGGTCTTTCATTAACATAGATCTTAAACGTGCATGTAAATTTGTTGTATCATAACTTCATCAGACATTCCTAAAATTGTACATTCACCGTTAAATGTGTGTATTATGTGCTTATTTTCCAGCGATTTTTACGCGGAACTACTATAGCACTTTTTAGTAAGCTTTCTGTATTTGTGAACTTTAATGTATTACATTTGTTGTCGACAGGATTTTATGCCAATCCTTCACTGGGTATACCTGGGAACAATGGTCTGTTTGACCAAGTTAAGGCTATGGAATGGGTACAAAACAACATACGCTTCTTCAATGGCGATCCCTCCAGGGTAACCATACACGGACACAGCGCAGGCGCTGGAGATGTAGGGTTACATCTGATATCAAACATCACAAAAGGTAAACTTATCAATTTCCCGTCTACTGTACGTATACGCCTACCTCCCGCAAACAAAGATTCCGTCAGTCTGTCAGTATAAGCGAAGCCCCACCCCCGGCCCTAAACGGCGTAATGCGTAATGGAACTTTACATAAAGGCTGTATATCTTATATGCAGAGATCATGGTCGATAACCATAAGTGTCTGATGTCATTCAGGGGAGAAAGTTTGATTAAAGATTTGTACAATATAGAGTTCAATATGAAACGGAATGTATCCTTTTGTGAGCTCACTTTCAGTATTTCTTGTTTTTCAGCTTACATTGTCCAAATCTAAAGAAAACGAAGGGTAACAACTGCCATGTAAAATATAGCCAAAGAGCCACAATAGGTTTTTAACATTGGTGTACTCTTTTTTCCATGCATATATTTATTAAAGCTCTTTCATGACAATTTTCATTTTTTTTTTGTGAACTTTCCCTGTAACATATGTTGCAATATCTCCTGTGTATCCGACAGACTTAATTCCGGAACTTGCAATGAAGGACCTCTTACTGAAGTCACTGTGATTTATAGTTGCTGAGAAAAATATTACGAAAATTTTCAAAAAATGACCAGAAATGTTGTTTGTTCGGTAAACAGGAATTAGATATCCAAAGGCCTAATTTCGGTACTCGCGATAAAAGAACCCATACTGCGGCATATATCAAATTTCAAGCCACTGTGATTTGTAGTTGCCAAGAAAACTGTTACGAAAGATATGTTCAGGACGGACGGACAGACAGAGGTTAACCAGCATACCCCCTCTTCTTCGAAGCGGAGATGTAAAAACATTTTTCATGCTAAATTTGTGGGATGTACTACGCCCATATGTCCCTATATTTGTATTTGTAGGTTTGTTCCAGAATGCCATAATTCACAGCGGTTCTCCGTTGGCTCATTGGATGATGTCGTCGTGTGTTAGAACTAGTCGCGTATCATCGGTTGACCCGTCTTGTGTGGCTGGATACAGCGACTCAAGAAAAGACCTTCATGATAAAATCAAGAAACATTTATTAACAGAGTCGGGTCAAATTCAGGATTTCTTTGATTCCATTTTCTATGGAGAGGTAAGCTTGTGTTAAGCGTGTTAAGTCTTCAAATGATTAATATGTGTTTGTATAATGATTCAGGAATCTCAGTCAAAGCTCAGTGTAAACATATTTATGAATTATTATAAAAATATACAATTTACAATGCCAATCATCAGTTCATAAAATTATTCTCAGATTGTTGACTTTTACGGGTCCGAGGGAGCAAAACTCACAATACGTACATATGTAGAAATTCAGAGCTTCAGTAACCACTGGTGTCCTATATCTTTTGCTATTTTTAATTATGTTTTAGGATGTGTTTAAAGTTGTAGTAGATGGAGAATACCTGACAGATAGCCCTGACAAACTGTTCCAATGTCAGCCTCCCCATGTCGATTCTGTACTGTTTATGGTGGCAAAAGACGAAGGATTCGAACCAAGATTATCAAGTACCATTTTACTTCTGTAGAAAAAGTTCAGAAATAGGGATGAGGTTTTTTGATTGTCTCATGTCATCATAATTTGGTTTCTAGTTTTCGGCATTTTTTGTGTATAATTGTTCTATGCTCCTCATATTCATATAGTGTTTGGCATTCGAAATTTTTGGTAGAGCGCCTCTGATGAGTATTGAATGGACGAAACGCGCGTCAGGCGTAGCAAAATTTATTTGTCTGGAACTTTGTTGTAATTTATATTTCTAACATCCGTGATGGTTAGCGCTGCTGGTGGAGTTTAAATTCCCCGAGGTTAGCCCACTCCGGCATCAACACTTTTGTGTTGACGAACACTTCAAAGCTATAAATTATCCGTTTAAATTTTAAAATTGTCAAAACCCTAAGTGTCTTCCTACCCAAGACATAGGTTTGTCTTAGTCATAATTTGGTTTCTAGTTTCGGCATTGTTTTTGTATAATTGTTCTATGCTCTTCATATTCATATAGTGTTTGGCATTTGAAATTTTTGGTAGAGCTTCTCTGATGAGTCTTGAATAGACGAAACGCGCGTCAGGCGTAGCAAAATGTATTTGTCTGGAACTTTGTTGTAAATTCACGAATTAAAAATTCAACTTGAGAAAAGAAACAGGCTTAATTTTGAATTGGGTGCCGTCAAAACCAGATGTCTTCACTAGAAACCGTAGTGTGTAGACCCGGTTCTAGATTCGCATACCTTGTGATTATTTGAAGCATGTCCCTATTGACGGTGTGATGCTATTCCTACAGAATGGTGTAGATTATCTGTGCAACTTTATATGCACGGATTGTTCAGCGACATCCTATTCCTATCTTAAGTTATTTGCTCATTTTAACCAAGGGTTTTACGAATTTATCATGAAAAGACAATACATCGGCCGGATTTTGAATTTTAAGTGAAATCATATCATAACAAGTACTGACTGTGTTGGGGATGCCCAACACAAAAATGTCTCCCAAACGAACGCATTTTTGATACTGTATTCTAATTCGTCATCCATTGAAACCCCTAGAAATGAAATTTCATTGAAATCGAAGCACATTGACAAATTTTGCATTTTTGGGCCCGAAAAATCACATTTTCGCGAATAACTCGAAAACCGTAAATATCGCTCTGAAATTTTTTTTCGTATTATTAATGAGCTCCTTTTGCTCTATTAACCTACAAAATTTCAGAACCCTGCGCACCTAGGTTACCGAGATATTGAAATGTCCTATTTTATGAACTTTCGCTAATAACGCGGAAACGGCGGCCATTTTGAAAATTTTTAAAAGGTTGTGCACTCCTCCAGTAACCCATCTACCATTATACAATGTTTCGTTTAAATCCTTCGAGGCATTTCCGAGAAAAGTGCCGGACACGTTCATGGCGGAGAAAGAAGAAAAAGAATAATAATAACAAGATATGATTGTGTTGGGATGCCAACACACAAAGTCTCCCAAACGATTAAAAAAGTAACAACTCCAAAATGAAGGCTTCCAATGTTCGAAGAACATCATAAAAATTTAATATGTTTTGAATA
Source organism: Arcuatula senhousia (assembly GCA_963971305.1). Lineage (NCBI taxonomy): Eukaryota > Metazoa > Mollusca > Bivalvia > Mytilida > Mytilidae > Arcuatula > Arcuatula senhousia. The sequence continues at coordinate 4,139,979 of OZ020303.1, forward strand.
TAATAGGTAAATAGAAATTAATGCAACAGGTATAGTTAAATTTTAAAATTTGCAAATATTTTATATTTATCAAAGATCTTTTGTTAACCAATAAACGAGAATAGTTCAAAATTGTTGTAGAAAAAGAAATAAAGCTTGATTTTTCCATTGTAAAAAGGACGAGTGTGAAAATAATAATTTTAAAACATAAAGGGAGATAATACACCCATCTTGCTGACACCCATCTTGCTGAAGGTCAAGGGTCAATTGGTCCCTCCCTGACATAGTCCCTAAAAAAGTGAAATTGATGATGACAGGCAGGGGTTTAAACTTTCAAATTTATTCCATTATAATAAGCTGAAATAACAATGTAAATATTTAGTTGAATGAATGCAACCTCATCATCTCAATATTTATGTCTCATTTTAAAAAGTGTATGAATAAAATTTATTTTGCTGTGAAATGGTCTCACATGGAAAACAAAAAAATATAGAAATCGCAATACGACTTTCAGAAAGTTGTAAACTATGATGACATTCCATTTACATGTTTTCTACCAATATAACTATATTTTCCAGATCCACCAAGAAGATTTTTGTTTTTTTCCATTGAACTCGGAGCATCATGTTTAGCCCAGAAACCAATGTTCATCAGAATCGGTCAACATTCCCAAAAATTAGCCGATTTTTGTCGGCCATTTTGAAATAGGCGGCCATCTTGAAAAATTTGAAAGTTTTGTGCACACCTTCATAACATGAATAACTCACATACCAAGTATGGTTTTGATCTGAAAAACCATCTCCGAGAAACCGGTCGGACAAGTTCATTGTAAAAAAAATCTGAAAAACCTGAGTAAAAACAATAAGTCTCCAAACTTCGTTTGGGAGACTTAAAAACTTCGTTTGGGAGACTTAATAATTACATACCGAAACTTTTTGCATGCATTTTTTAACCGATCCTTCTGAAACTTGGTAAACATGTAGGACTAAGGCCAATGTAAAGAATTAATACCAAAAAGATCAGATTCACAAGTCATAAGGGGTTCTGGGGGGTACCAGAAAGGGGGACCGTAGGCCAAAATGCCATGGTTTCGCACACAAAACTCCTTATAGCTCTCAAACAGTAAATCCAATCTGTATAAACAATACCTATTATAAGATGCCTAACATGTACTTGAACTCAATACGGTAATCGTTTCAATGTAAAAGGTCCATTGCGAAATTAAGGGGGTCCAAAGGAGGGGTGGGGTCACTTCGGAAAAAATTTCAAAACTATATAACTTGAAAACCGTTGGTCAGATTTTTTCATGACTCACCCCTTTTTTGTAGCTTTTATAATGCTGATTTCAAATATCAAATCAGATTTTTGATAGGAGCACTTGATTTTTTTTCAGAATTTTTAAAAATTTTTTTATGTGATTTTTCAAAAATTAGAAAAAAATACAAAAAAAATTATGAAAAAAAAACTATACAAGATAGCAATTTTTGGTCTTTTCCATTGAACTCGGAGCATCATGTTTAGCCCAGAAACCAATGTTCATCAGAATCGGTCAACATTCCCAAAAATTAGCCGATTTTTGTCGGCCATTTTGAAATAGGCGGCCATCTTGAAAAATTTGAAAGTTTTGTGCACACCTTCATAACATGAATAACTCACATACCAAGTATGGTTTTGATCTGAAAAACCATCTCCGAGAAACCGGTCGGACAAGTTCATTGTAAAAAAAATCTGAAAAACCTGAGTAAAAACAATAAGTCTCCAAACTTCGTTTGGGAGACTTAAAAACTTCGTTTGGGAGACTTAATAATTACATACCGAAACTTTTTGCATGCATTTTTTAACCGATCCTTCTGAAACTTGGTAAACATGTAGGACTAAGGCCAATGTAAAGAATTAATACCAAAAAGATCAGATTCACAAGTCATAAGGGGTTCTGGGGGGTACCAGAAAGGGGGACCGTAGGCCAAAATGCCATGGTTTCGCACACAAAACTCCTTATAGCTCTCAAACAGTAAATCCAATCTGTATAAACAATACCTATTATAAGATGCCTAACATGTACTTGAACTCAATACGGTAATCGTTTCAATGTAAAAGGTCCATTGCGAAATTAAGGGGGTCCAAAGGAGGGGTGGGGTCACTTCGGAAAAAATTTCAAAACTATATAACTTGAAAACCGTTGGTCAGATTTTTTCATGACTCACCCCTTTTTTGTAGCTTTTATAATGCTGATTTCAAATATCAAATCAGATTTTTGATAGGAGCACTTGATTTTTTTTCAGAATTTTTAAAAATTTTTTTATGTGATTTTTCAAAAATTAGAAAAAAATACAAAAAAAATTATGAAAAAAAAACTATACAAGATAGCAATTTTTGGTCTTTTCCATTGAACTCGGAGCATCATGTTTAGCCCAGAAACCAATGTTCATCAGAATCGGTCAACATTCCCAAAAATTAGCCGATTTTTGTCGGCCATTTTGAAATAGGCGGCCATCTTGAAAAATTTGAAAGTTTTGTGCACACCTTCATAACATGAATAACTCACATACCAAGTATGGTTTTGATCTGAAAAACCATCTCCGAGAAACCGGTCGGACAAGTTCATTGTAAAAAAAATCTGAAAAACCTGAGTAAAAACAATAAGTCTCCAAACTTCGTTTGGGAGACTTAAAAACTTCGTTTGGGAGACTTAATAATTACATACCGAAACTTTTTGCATGCATTTTTTAACCGATCCTTCTGAAACTTGGTAAACATGTAGGACTAAGGCCAATGTAAAGAATTAATACCAAAAAGATCAGATTCACAAGTCATAAGGGGTTCTGGGGGGTACCAGAAAGGGGGACCGTAGGCCAAAATGCCATGGTTTCGCACACAAAACTCCTTATAGCTCTCAAACAGTAAATCCAATCTGTATAAACAATACCTATTATAAGATGCCTAACATGTACTTGAACTCAATACGGTAATCGTTTCAATGTAAAAGGTCCATTGCGAAATTAAGGGGGTCCAAAGGAGGGGTGGGGTCACTTCGGAAAAAATTTCAAAACTATATAACTTGAAAACCGTTGGTCAGATTTTTTCATGACTCACCCCTTTTTTGTAGCTTTTATAATGCTGATTTCAAATATCAAATCAGATTTTTGATAGGAGCACTTGATTTTTTTTCAGAATTTTTAAAAATTTTTTTATGTGATTTTTCAAAAATTAGAAAAAAATACAAAAAAAATTATGAAAAAAAAACTATACAAGATAGCAATTTTTGGTCTTTTCCATTGAACTCGGAGCATCATGTTTAGCCCAGAAACCAATGTTCATCAGAATCGGTCAACATTCCCAAAAATTAGCCGATTTTTGTCGGCCATTTTGAAATAGGCGGCCATCTTGAAAAATTTGAAAGTTTTGTGCACACCTTCATAACATGAATAACTCACATACCAAGTATGGTTTTGATCTGAAAAACCATCTCCGAGAAACCGGTCGGACAAGTTCATTGTAAAAAAAATCTGAAAAACCTGAGTAAAAACAATAAGTCTCCAAACTTCGTTTGGGAGACTTAAAAACTTCGTTTGGGAGACTTAATAATTACATACCGAAACTTTTTGCATGCATTTTTTAACCGATCCTTCTGAAACTTGGTAAACATGTAGGACTAAGGCCAATGTAAAGAATTAATACCAAAAAGATCAGATTCACAAGTCATAAGGGGTTCTGGGGGGTACCAGAAAGGGGGACCGTAGGCCAAAATGCCATGGTTTCGCACACAAAACTCCTTATAGCTCTCAAACAGTAAATCCAATCTGTATAAACAATACCTATTATAAGATGCCTAACATGTACTTGAACTCAATACGGTAATCGTTTCAATGTAAAAGGTCCATTGCGAAATTAAGGGGGTCCAAAGGAGGGGTGGGGTCACTTCGGAAAAAATTTCAAAACTATATAACTTGAAAACCGTTGGTCAGATTTTTTCATGACTCACCCCTTTTTTGTAGCTTTTATAATGCTGATTTCAAATATCAAATCAGATTTTTGATAGGAGCACTTGATTTTTTTTCAGAATTTTTAAAAATTTTTTTATGTGATTTTTCAAAAATTAGAAAAAAATACAAAAAAAATTATGAAAAAAAAACTATACAAGATAGCAATTTTTGGTCTTTTCCATTGAACTCGGAGCATCATGTTTAGCCCAGAAACCAATGTTCATCAGAATCGGTCAACATTCCCAAAAATTAGCCGATTTTTGTCGGCCATTTTGAAATAGGCGGCCATCTTGAAAAATTTGAAAGTTTTGTGCACACCTTCATAACATGAATAACTCACATACCAAGTATGGTTTTGATCTGAAAAACCATCTCCGAGAAACCGGTCGGACAAGTTCATTGTAAAAAAAATCTGAAAAACCTGAGTAAAAACAATAAGTCTCCAAACTTCGTTTGGGAGACTTAAAAACTTCGTTTGGGAGACTTAATAATTACATACCGAAACTTTTTGCATGCATTTTTTAACCGATCCTTCTGAAACTTGGTAAACATGTAGGACTAAGGCCAATGTAAAGAATTAATACCAAAAAGATCAGATTCACAAGTCATAAGGGGTTCTGGGGGGTACCAGAAAGGGGGACCGTAGGCCAAAATGCCATGGTTTCGCACACAAAACTCCTTATAGCTCTCAAACAGTAAATCCAATCTGTATAAACAATACCTATTATAAGATGCCTAACATGTACTTGAACTCAATACGGTAATCGTTTCAATGTAAAAGGTCCATTGCGAAATTAAGGGGGTCCAAAGGAGGGGTGGGGTCACTTCGGAAAAAAATTCAAAACTATATAACTTGAAAACCGTTGGTCAGATTTTTTCATGACTCACCCCTTTTTTGTAGCTTTTATAATGCTGATTTCAAATATCAAATCAGATTTTTGATAGGAGCACTTGATTTTTTTTCAGAATTTTTTAAAATTTTTTTATGTGATTTTTCAAAAATTAGAAAAAAATACAAAAAAAATTATGAAAAAAAAACTATACAAGATAGCAATTTTTGGTCTTTTCCATTGAACTCGGAGCATCATGTTTAGCCCAGAAACCAATGTTCATCAGAATCGGTCAACATTCCCAAAAATTAGCCGATTTTTGTCGGCCATTTTGAAATAGGCGGCCATCTTGAAAAATTTGAAAGTTTTGTGCACACCTTCATAACATGAATAACTCACATACCAAGTATGGTTTTGATCTGAAAAACCATCTCCGAGAAACCGGTCGGACAAGTTCATTGTAAAAAAAATCTGAAAAACCTGAGTAAAAACAATAAGTCTCCAAACTTCGTTTGGGAGACTTAAAAACTTCGTTTGGGAGACTTAATAATTACATACCGAAACTTTTTGCATGCATTTTTTAACCGATCCTTCTGAAACTTGGTAAACATGTAGGACTAAGGCCAATGTAAAGAATTAATACCAAAAAGATCAGATTCACAAGTCATAAGGGGTTCTGGGGGGTACCAGAAAGGGGGACCGTAGGCCAAAATGCCATGGTTTCGCACACAAAACTCCTTATAGCTCTCAAACAGTAAATCCAATCTGTATAAACAATACCTATTATAAGATGCCTAACATGTACTTGAACTCAATACGGTAATCGTTTCAATGTAAAAGGTCCATTGCGAAATTAAGGGGGTCCAAAGGAGGGGTGGGGTCACTTCGGAAAAAATTTCAAAACTATATAACTTGAAAACCGTTGGTCAGATTTTTTCATGACTCACCCCTTTTTTGTAGCTTTTATAATGCTGATTTCAAATATCAAATCAGATTTTTGATAGGAGCACTTGATTTTTTTTCAGAATTTTTAAAAATTTTTTTATGTGATTTTTCAAAAATTAGAAAAAAATACAAAAAAAAATTATGAAAAAAAAACTATACAAGATAGCAATTTTTGGTCTTTTCCATTGAACTCGGAGCATCATGTTTAGCCCAGAAACCAATGTTCATCAGAATCGGTCAACATTCCCAAAAATTAGCCGATTTTTGTCGGCCATTTTGAAATAGGCGGCCATCTTGAAAAATTTGAAAGTTTTGTGCACACCTTCATAACATGAATAACTCACATACCAAGTATGGTTTTGATCTGAAAAACCATCTCCGAGAAACCGGTCGGACAAGTTCATTGTAAAAAAAAATCTGAAAAACCTGAGTAAAAACAATAAGTCTCCAAACTTCGTTTGGGAGACTTAAAAACTTCGTTTGGGAGACTTAATAATTACATACCGAAACTTTTTGCATGCATTTTTTAACCGATCCTTCTGAAACTTGGTAAACATGTAGGACTAAGGCCAATGTAAAGAATTAATACCAAAAAGATCAGATTCACAAGTCATAAGGGGTTCTGGGGGGTACCAGAAAGGGGGACCGTAGGCCAAAATGCCATGGTTTCGCACACAAAACTCCTTATAGCTCTCAAACAGTAAATCCAATCTGTATAAACAATACCTATTATAAGATGCCTAACATGTACTTGAACTCAATACGGTAATCGTTTCAATGTAAAAGGTCCATTGCGAAATTAAGGGGGTCCAAAGGAGGGGTGGGGTCACTTCGGAAAAAATTTCAAAACTATATAACTTGAAAACCGTTGGTCAGATTTTTTCATGACTCACCCCTTTTTTGTAGCTTTTATAATGCTGATTTCAAATATCAAATCAGATTTTTGATAGGAGCACTTGATTTTTTTTCAGAATTTTTAAAAATTTTTTTATGTGATTTTTCAAAAATTAGAAAAAAATACAAAAAAAATTATGAAAAAAAAACTATACAAGATAGCAATTTTTGGTCTTTTCCATTGAACTCGGAGCATCATGTTTAGCCCAGAAACCAATGTTCATCAGAATCGGTCAACATTCCCAAAAATTAGCCGATTTTTGTCGGCCATTTTGAAATAGGCGGCCATCTTGAAAAATTTGAAAGTTTTGTGCACACCTTCATAACATGAATAACTCACATACCAAGTATGGTTTTGATCTGAAAAACCATCTCCGAGAAACCGGTCGGACAAGTTCATTGTAAAAAAAATCTGAAAAACCTGAGTAAAAACAATAAGTCTCCAAACTTCGTTTGGGAGACTTAAAAACTTCGTTTGGGAGACTTAATAATTACATACCGAAACTTTTTGCATGCATTTTTTAACCGATCCTTCTGAAACTTGGTAAACATGTAGGACTAAGGCCAATGTAAAGAATTAATACCAAAAAGATCAGATTCACAAGTCATAAGGGGTTCTGGGGGGTACCAGAAAGGGGGACCGTAGGCCAAAATGCCATGGTTTCGCACACAAAACTCCTTATAGCTCTCAAACAGTAAATCCAATCTGTATAAACAATACCTATTATAAGATGCCTAACATGTACTTGAACTCAATACGGTAATCGTTTCAATGTAAAAGGTCCATTGCGAAATTAAGGGGGTCCAAAGGAGGGGTGGGGTCACTTCGGAAAAAAATTCAAAACTATATAACTTGAAAACCGTTGGTCAGATTTTTTCATGACTCACCCCTTTTTTGTAGCTTTTATAATGCTGATTTCAAATATCAAATCAGATTTTTGATAGGAGCACTTGATTTTTTTTCAGAATTTTTTAAAATTTTTTTATGTGATTTTTCAAAAATTAGAAAAAAATACAAAAAAAATTATGAAAAAAAAACTATACAAGATAGCAATTTTTGGTCTTTTCCATTGAACTCGGAGCATCATGTTTAGCCCAGAAACCAATGTTCATCAGAATCGGTCAACATTCCCAAAAATTAGCCGATTTTTGTCGGCCATTTTGAAATAGGCGGCCATCTTGAAAAATTTGAAAGTTTTGTGCACACCTTCATAACATGAATAACTCACATACCAAGTATGGTTTTGATCTGAAAAACCATCTCCGAGAAACCGGTCGGACAAGTTCATTGTAAAAAAAATCTGAAAAACCTGAGTAAAAACAATAAGTCTCCAAACTTCGTTTGGGAGACTTAAAAACTTCGTTTGGGAGACTTAATAATTACATACCGAAACTTTTTGCATGCATTTTTTAACCGATCCTTCTGAAACTTGGTAAACATGTAGGACTAAGGCCAATGTAAAGAATTAATACCAAAAAGATCAGATTCACAAGTCATAAGGGGTTCTGGGGGGTACCAGAAAGGGGGACCGTAGGCCAAAATGCCATGGTTTCGCACACAAAACTCCTTATAGCTCTCAAACAGTAAATCCAATCTGTATAAACAATACCTATTATAAGATGCCTAACATGTACTTGAACTCAATACGGTAATCGTTTCAATGTAAAAGGTCCATTGCGAAATTAAGGGGGTCCAAAGGAGGGGTGGGGTCACTTCGGAAAAAATTTCAAAACTATATAACTTGAAAACCGTTGGTCAGATTTTTTCATGACTCACCCCTTTTTTGTAGCTTTTATAATGCTGATTTCAAATATCAAATCAGATTTTTGATAGGAGCACTTGATTTTTTTTCAGAATTTTTAAAAAATTTTTTATGTGATTTTTCAAAAATTAGAAAAAAATACAAAAAAAATTATGAAAAAAAAAACTATACAAGATAGCAATTTTTGGTCTTTTCCATTGAACTCGGAGCATCATGTTTAGCCCAGAAACCAATGTTCATCAGAATCGGTCAACATTCCCAAAAATTAGCCGATTTTTGTCGGCCATTTTGAAATAGGCGGCCATCTTGAAAAATTTGAAAGTTTTGTGCACACCTTCATAACATGAATAACTCACATACCAAGTATGGTTTTGATCTGAAAAACCATCTCCGAGAAACCGGTCGGACAAGTTCATTGTAAAAAAAATCTGAAAAACCTGAGTAAAAACAATAAGTCTCCAAACTTCGTTTGGGAGACTTAAAAACTTCGTTTGGGAGACTTAATAATTACATACCGAAACTTTTTGCATGCATTTTTTAACCGATCCTTCTGAAACTTGGTAAACATGTAGGACTAAGGCCAATGTAAAGAATTAATACCAAAAAGATCAGATTCACAAGTCATAAGGGGTTCTGGGGGGTACCAGAAAGGGGGACCGTAGGCCAAAATGCCATGGTTTCGCACACAAAACTCCTTATAGCTCTCAAACAGTAAATCCAATCTGTATAAACAATACCTATTATAAGATGCCTAACATGTACTTGAACTCAATACGGTAATCGTTTCAATGTAAAAGGTCCATTGCGAAATTAAGGGGGTCCAAAGGAGGGGTGGGGTCACTTCGGAAAAAAATTCAAAACTATATAACTTGAAAACCGTTGGTCAGATTTTTTCATGACTCACCCCTTTTTTGTAGCTTTTATAATGCTGATTTCAAATATCAAATCAGATTTTTGATAGGAGCACTTGATTTTTTTTCAGAATTTTTTAAAATTTTTTTATGTGATTTTTCAAAAATTAGAAAAAAATACAAAAAAATTATGAAAAAAAAACTATACAAGATAGCAATTTTTGGTCTTTTCCATTGAACTCGGAGCATCATGTTTAGCCCAGAAACCAATGTTCATCAGAATCGGTCAACATTCCCAAAAATTAGCCGATTTTTGTCGGCCATTTTGAAATAGGCGGCCATCTTGAAAAATTTGAAAGTTTTGTGCACACCTTCATAACATGAATAACTCACATACCAAGTATGGTTTTGATCTGAAAAACCATCTCCGAGAAACCGGTCGGACAAGTTCATTGTAAAAAAAATCTGAAAAACCTGAGTAAAAACAATAAGTCTCCAAACTTCGTTTGGGAGACTTAAAAACTTCGTTTGGGAGACTTAATAATTACATACCGAAACTTTTTGCATGCATTTTTTAACCGATCCTTCTGAAACTTGGTAAACATGTAGGACTAAGGCCAATGTAAAGAATTAATACCAAAAAGATCAGATTCACAAGTCATAAGGGGTTCTGGGGGGTACCAGAAAGGGGGACCGTAGGCCAAAATGCCATGGTTTCGCACACAAAACTCCTTATAGCTCTCAAACAGTAAATCCAATCTGTATAAACAATACCTATTATAAGATGCCTAACATGTACTTGAACTCAATACGGTAATCGTTTCAATGTAAAAGGTCCATTGCGAAATTAAGGGGGTCCAAAGGAGGGGTGGGGTCACTTCGGAAAAAAATTCAAAACTATATAACTTGAAAACCGTTGGTCAGATTTTTTCATGACTCACCCCTTTTTTGTAGCTTTTATAATGCTGATTTCAAATATCAAATCAGATTTTTGATAGGAGCACTTGATTTTTTTTCAGAATTTTTTAAAATTTTTTTATGTGATTTTTCAAAAATTAGAAAAAAATACAAAAAAAATTATGAAAAAAAAACTATACAAGATAGCAATTTTTGGTCTTTTCCATTGAACTCGGAGCATCATGTTTAGCCCAGAAACCAATGTTCATCAGAATCGGTCAACATTCCCAAAAATTAGCCGATTTTTGTCGGCCATTTTGAAATAGGCGGCCATCTTGAAAAATTTGAAAGTTTTGTGCACACCTTCATAACATGAATAACTCACATACCAAGTATGGTTTTGATCTGAAAAACCATCTCCGAGAAACCGGTCGGACAAGTTCATTGTAAAAAAAATCTGAAAAACCTGAGTAAAAACAATAAGTCTCCAAACTTCGTTTGGGAGACTTAAAAACTTCGTTTGGGAGACTTAATAATTACATACCGAAACTTTTTGCATGCATTTTTTAACCGATCCTTCTGAAACTTGGTAAACATGTAGGACTAAGGCCAATGTAAAGAATTAATACCAAAAAGATCAGATTCACAAGTCATAAGGGGTTCTGGGGGGTACCAGAAAGGGGGACCGTAGGCCAAAATGCCATGGTTTCGCACACAAAACTCCTTATAGCTCTCAAACAGTAAATCCAATCTGTATAAACAATACCTATTATAAGATGCCTAACATGTACTTGAACTCAATACGGTAATCGTTTCAATGTAAAAGGTCCATTGCGAAATTAAGGGGGTCCAAAGGAGGGGTGGGGTCACTTCGGAAAAAAATTCAAAACTATATAACTTGAAAACCGTTGGTCAGATTTTTTCATGACTCACCCCTTTTTTGTAGCTTTTATAATGCTGATTTCAAATATCAAATCAGATTTTTGATAGGAGCACTTGATTTTTTTTCAGAATTTTTTAAAATTTTTTTATGTGATTTTTCAAAAATTAGAAAAAAATACAAAAAAAATTATGAAAAAAAAACTATACAAGATAGCAATTTTTGGTCTTTTCCATTGAACTCGGAGCATCATGTTTAGCCCAGAAACCAATGTTCATCAGAATCGGTCAACATTCCCAAAAATTAGCCGATTTTTGTCGGCCATTTTGAAATAGGCGGCCATCTTGAAAAATTTGAAAGTTTTGTGCACACCTTCATAACATGAATAACTCACATACCAAGTATGGTTTTGATCTGAAAAACCATCTCCGAGAAACCGGTCGGACAAGTTCATTGTAAAAAAAATCTGAAAAACCTGAGTAAAAACAATAAGTCTCCAAACTTCGTTTGGGAGACTTAAAAACTTCGTTTGGGAGACTTAATAATTACATACCGAAACTTTTTGCATGCATTTTTTAACCGATCCTTCTGAAACTTGGTAAACATGTAGGACTAAGGCCAATGTAAAGAATTAATACCAAAAAGATCAGATTCACAAGTCATAAGGGGTTCTGGGGGGTACCAGAAAGGGGGACCGTAGGCCAAAATGCCATGGTTTCGCACACAAAACTCCTTATAGCTCTCAAACAGTAAATCCAATCTGTATAAACAATACCTATTATAAGATGCCTAACATGTACTTGAACTCAATACGGTAATCGTTTCAATGTAAAAGGTCCATTGCGAAATTAAGGGGGTCCAAAGGAGGGGTGGGGTCACTTCGGAAAAAAATTCAAAACTATATAACTTGAAAACCGTTGGTCAGATTTTTTCATGACTCACCCCTTTTTTGTAGCTTTTATAATGCTGATTTCAAATATCAAATCAGATTTTTGATAGGAGCACTTGATTTTTTTTCAGAATTTTTTAAAATTTTTTTATGTGATTTTTCAAAAATTAGAAAAAAATACAAAAAAAATTATGAAAAAAAAACTATACAAGATAGCAATTTTTGGTCTTTTCCATTGAACTCGGAGCATCATGTTTAGCCCAGAAACCAATGTTCATCAGAATCGGTCAACATTCCCAAAAATTAGCCGATTTTTGTCGGCCATTTTGAAATAGGCGGCCATCTTGAAAAATTTGAAAGTTTTGTGCACACCTTCATAACATGAATAACTCACATACCAAGTATGGTTTTGATCTGAAAAACCATCTCCGAGAAACCGGTCGGACAAGTTCATTGTAAAAAAAATCTGAAAAACCTGAGTAAAAACAATAAGTCTCCAAACTTCGTTTGGGAGACTTAAAAACTTCGTTTGGGAGACTTAATAATTACATACCGAAACTTTTTGCATGCATTTTTTAACCGATCCTTCTGAAACTTGGTAAACATGTAGGACTAAGGCCAATGTAAAGAATTAATACCAAAAAGATCAGATTCACAAGTCATAAGGGGTTCTGGGGGGTACCAGAAAGGGGGACCGTAGGCCAAAATGCCATGGTTTCGCACACAAAACTCCTTATAGCTCTCAAACAGTAAATCCAATCTGTATAAACAATACCTATTATAAGATGCCTAACATGTACTTGAACTCAATACGGTAATCGTTTCAATGTAAAAGGTCCATTGCGAAATTAAGGGGGTCCAAAGGAGGGGTGGGGTCACTTCGGAAAAAAATTCAAAACTATATAACTTGAAAACCGTTGGTCAGATTTTTTCATGACTCACCCCTTTTTTGTAGCTTTTATAATGCTGATTTCAAATATCAAATCAGATTTTTGATAGGAGCACTTGATTTTTTTTCAGAATTTTTTAAATTTTTTTATGTGATTTTTCAAAAATTAGAAAAAAATACAAAAAAAATTATGAAAAAAAAACTATACAAGATAGCAATTTTTGGTCTTTTCCATTGAACTCGGAGCATCATGTTTAGCCCAGAAACCAATGTTCATCAGAATCGGTCAACATTCCCAAAAATTAGCCGATTTTTGTCGGCCATTTTGAAATAGGCGGCCATCTTGAAAAATTTGAAAGTTTTGTGCACACCTTCATAACATGAATAACTCACATACCAAGTATGGTTTTGATCTGAAAAACCATCTCCGAGAAACCGGTCGGACAAGTTCATTGTAAAAAAAATCTGAAAAACCTGAGTAAAAACAATAAGTCTCCAAACTTCGTTTGGGAGACTTAAAAACTTCGTTTGGGAGACTTAATAATTACATACCGAAACTTTTTGCATGCATTTTTTAACCGATCCTTCTGAAACTTGGTAAACATGTAGGACTAAGGCCAATGTAAAGAATTAATACCAAAAAGATCAGATTCACAAGTCATAAGGGGTTCTGGGGGGTACCAGAAAGGGGGACCGTAGGCCAAAATGCCATGGTTTCGCACACAAAACTCCTTATAGCTCTCAAACAGTAAATCCAATCTGTATAAACAATACCTATTATAAGATGCCTAACATGTACTTGAACTCAATACGGTAATCGTTTCAATGTAAAAGGTCCATTGCGAAATTAAGGGGGTCCAAAGGAGGGGTGGGGTCACTTCGGAAAAAAATTCAAAACTATATAACTTGAAAACCGTTGGTCAGATTTTTTCATGACTCACCCCTTTTTTGTAGCTTTTATAATGCTGATTTCAAATATCAAATCAGATTTTTGATAGGAGCACTTGATTTTTTTTCAGAATTTTTTAAAATTTTTTTATGTGATTTTTCAAAAATTAGAAAAAAATACAAAAAAAATTATGAAAAAAAAACTATACAAGATAGCAATTTTTGGTCTTTTCCATTGAACTCGGAGCATCATGTTTAGCCCAGAAACCAATGTTCATCAGAATCGGTCAACATTCCCA